>JBBBDQ010000220.1:2327500-2692500 GCA_037127315.1 Ascarosepion bandense
CCTACCGGGTCTGATCAAAATCAATTTTTCAGCCCTTTTATTTTAGTTTTTGCTTCGGGTTTTTGCTCTAAGTAGGTATAATTGTAGTTCTTAGTCTCAGCCATGAAACCATTTACTCAAAGGACCTATTTAACCTTCAAAATTCAGTTTACGACGAAAAAAACTTATTTGATATCGATACCAGGAAATTAAAATTTCACTTACATTCATTCATTTTTCTTTCAGTCTACGGTTTCGCTTTAACTGGAAACAACTATTGCTTTTTAGTCTTTCGTGCCAATGTCGAAAGAGTCTGAGCTCCAGGACCATGGATTAGTTTTAAATCTTTCATTACACCCGAGCAACGCCGAGCTATACTGCTAGTATAAATAAAGACTTCAGTTCGGATTTCTTTGAAGATTACAAATTTCAACGGACATCTGAAGAAAACCGAATCACACAGAAACAACATCAAATGGCACAAACCGTCAATTAAGTGCCATACGTGATACACTCTTTAGGCGATCATGTCTCGAAAGAGACATGACTGACTGGGCAGAAAATTATCCCGCAGTAGGCTGCCATTCTTTCTGCGGTAGACTGGTTGCCAGCCACGGCTATAGAACCCAATCTGTCCTGTTATTTGACTTATAGCTAGCGGGGGAAGAGATGTATTATATTGTTACGTAGTAATTAGTGGGGGATCAGTTTATTACTTCATAACAATATAAAACTGGTCCCCCAATATGCCAACTAGAAGCCTCAATCATGTTTCTAACTATTATGTTCAGTCATTCAGTTAAGTGCCATAGGTGGTACACGTTTTGGGTGATCATGTCTCGAAAGAGACATGACTGAATGGGCAGAAGGTCTTTTCGCAGTAGGTTGCCATTACTTTCTACGGTAGACTGGTCGACGACCAATGCTATAGAACCCAATCTGTCCAATGATTTAACCCATAACTGAAGGGAAGAGTCGGATTAGTATCTTTTCCAAGAGTATTTGTGCGAAAGTGAATATGAACTCGGCTTCCAGTTGAAGTCTTTGCATCATAGTTGAAATATAAATAAGGTTAACTCCTCATCGCAGATATCTACATAGAAACGTGTCAACTACTTGAGAAGACTTTGCAGATTTTGCAAGCATACAAAATAGTCGAGTATGTATCAGTCAGTTAAGTGCAACACGTGATACACGTTGGTCGTTTCTGTCTCTTTCGAGAGATAACTGACCGAGAAGATTTTCCCGTAGTAGATTGCCATTACTTTCTGTGATAGCCTGTCTTCCAAAATGATAGAAACCAATCAGTCAAGCTATTTAACCCATAGCTGGAGGGCGAAGAGACAGATTAACACCTTTCTTAAGGGTGTATGCATGTAAGTGAATGCAACGAATTCAAATGGATTTCTCGTTCCGAGTCAATGTCCACCGTACAACAACGTAAGTATGTATATGAAACGTAAATCATAAAAAAAAATAATACTGAGATTCAACTAATTCAAGGCTTGAGAGCCACTCAAGGTAAAGTGTTGAGGTTAAACTGATAGGGGAAGTGGTAGGAAGTGATTATGAGAATAGGAAAGCTAGATACTGACTGGGATGAAGTTAAGATTATAGAGCAAAAAGAAGCATTTGCGTGGCTCCAGAAAGTAGCGATTCTTGGGGAAAAGTTGTCTGTGTAGAACTTCCGTTGTGACAGTGATTAGGAGGAAATGAGTATGATTCGGCTCAAGGAAATACACGACACTCATCAGCCAATACAAATGACTTTACAATCACAGGAAAGTACTCGCCGCTAGAGAAAAGGGATTTAAAAGGTTTTAGAAAGCTTCCCTGAATACTACAAAACAGGAATTGAATGCAATACATTAAGCGATATAATTAACCCTCTAGGGCCATTCGTATCATATTTGATACAGTATGAAAACAAGCCTTGAAAGAAATATTTTCCTGAAAAATTTTTTAAGAGAAATATTTTATAAATTTCAAATGAAAGCAGTACTGACTGCTCAGTCAATGAATACCAAATGTTTCCTTATAGGGAAATACCAAATGTTTCCTTATAGGGAAATACCAAATGTTTCCTTATAGGGAAATACCAAATGTTTCCTTATAGGGAAATACCAAATGTTTCCTTATAGGGAAATACTGTATCAAATATGATACGAATGGCCCTAGAGGGTTAAATACGATTTATGACCGTAATGATTTTAGCACAAACCCTTCACACAATATACGCTTTTATGCATATATACATACAAACACACACCTACTTTATATATATATATATATATATATATATATATATATATATATATATGAGAGAGAGAGAGAGGGGCAGGCAGTACAAACCCAGAATAGGTTTGGTAACTAATCCAGGATAAGTGTGTGTTTGTGAAGAAACGTTTGTCTGTCTAGGTGTATGTTGGACATTAACGTTAGTTAATATATGTGGATACGTGGGTGTGTGATACAATGCACGAGTCACGTGTATTAAATTTATTTTCAAATACATGTATGAGGATAATTTTGGCTGGTAAAGTGCGTATGAGTGTTTGTGAAGAAACGTTTGTCTGTCTACGTGTATGTTGTATGATAACGTAATTTAGTGTGCGTGTGTCAGTCAGTCAGTCAGTCAGTCAGTCAGTCATTGTTAAAAATGAGGAAATCATTTGAATATGGAGATACGCTTTTTCATTGGCTATCCTTGTGGCTCGGACCTCGCTGTGGTTTGTGGCGGTGTTATGTGTGCCAATACAAGACACACACTATCACACCTAAGCAACTGTCTGTGAATAATTAAATAGAAAAATAATGAATCTTATTTCAAAAGAAGAAAAGATAAGTGTGGCCAAGGTAATGGGGAGGAGATCCGATTGACCGGTATCCATTAAAGTGTCTGGAGGGGAAAGATAAGATGGCTGCCTTTATGACAGTACTTCGATACGGTTTTCTTTTATTCAAGCCATTTTTTATTTATTAATTTTGTTTCTTTGCCTTTTCGGTTTTGTTGTTTCATTTTTATATTTTTTCTTTGTCTATTTATTTTATTCGGCTCTGTCTTTTCTTTGTATCGTAATATTTTTATTTATTTATTTTTTTTTTTTTATTTTTGTTACCACTTTTTTAAAAATTTGTTTTACTTTCTTCTTGGCACTGTCTTATTTTATTTAACTTCTTCATTTCTTTCCTTTTTCTTTCAGTTTATTTCTCACACTTACTTTTTCTTCATCCTTTCTTTCCTTGTCTTTCGGATTTTTTCTTTTTTTTTTTTTATTGCTTTTCTTTATGCTCTCTTCATTTACTGCATTTTTTCTTCCGTTCAGTCTATCTTTTATGTTTAATTAGTTTCTTTTTTTCTCTTTCTTTCTGATTATTATTCTAGCTTGCTTGTTTTCCGTTTTATTTTTTACCTTCTTTCCTTCCTACATTCTTAATTTCAGTTTTTATTTCTCACTTGCTTCATTTCTTTTCTCTTCTTTCTTATTTTTCTTGCTTTCCTTTTTTTTTTATTTTCATTTTATTAGTTTTTTTTCATCTTACCTTACTCGTTTTCTAAATTTTTCTTTACCTTCTTTCTGTCTCAGCTTTATTTCATTTCATTTTATTTTTCTCGTGGGCTTATTTTTTCTTTCTTTTATCTTTCTTTTCTTTCAGTTTCTCTTTCTCGTTTGCTCATTTTCTTTTGTCTTTCTTAGCTTCATTCTTTTCAATATTCTTATTTTTCTTCTTTCTTGGGCACTTATTTTTTTCTTTCCTTCTTTTGGTTTAGTTTCTTTAATCTTTCTTTTTATCTTTCAATTTCTCTTTCTCACGTGCTTATTTTCTTTTTTCTTTCTGTCTTTTTTTTTTCATTTTTCTGTTTTGTTTATTCTTTTCTCAAGCTTATCTCTGCTTTTTTCTCTTATTTTCAGTGTGTCGTTTGCAATCTTTCATTTTTGCTTCTGATTTTCTTTTCTAACTCTCTCTTCGTTTCTCTTTATTCTTATTTTCACAATGATTTCACTATTTTTCATAATTTCTTTTCTTTTTTTTTTTACCTTCTCTGTTTCTTTCTGAGCACAATTTTTTTCTTAAACCGTTTTTCAATCGATTTTCTCGGCCTCCGGTGAATCTGACCAGCAGCGTACTTATAAATAAAAGATATTTTCGTCTAATTAATATGAACGCAGACTGACTACAAAAATGGTCGAACCTTTTCTAACCAGTAGAACCTGAAGAGCGAGGGTTTTCTTTATACACTGGTAACTGCCTAGACCGATTTATTTTACAATTCTTTACAAAAAATGTTTTTCGTTCTCCTCTCTCATTTTCTCTTTTTAGGTTTTCATTATTATTTTTTTATTATTTTATGATTAGCTGATATTTGCAAAACAGAGAGTGAACTTGAAAAAATTGAAAAATAGAAAATTATTGGGACTTCGCCTGGGAGATAATAAGCTGTGTTATACAAAAGTTCAACGTGTTCCCAAAATCAGCGGAATAATACATAATATTTCAATACCATCTTGAGAAAGGCGAAGAAAAGTTTTTTTAGAATTTCTACAAACCAGTTTTCAACTGATAAATTCGAAGAAACAAAGTTTTCGGTGCAACATTATATATAAAATACTTTCTATCGATATATATATATATATATATATATATATATATATAATTATATATATAATTAGTTAGTCATCCGCAGACATATCTGTTTCGCTGTATCACAGCTCATCAGTACGGTTAGACTCCGATTGCTTTTTACCCAGGATCGAAACCCGACCAAATTTGCGTCAGTCGGCGATTCTACCTTTGAGCTATGGGTGCTCAGTAGAGGAAAGCGGACTTTAGCGTGTTATATACAATGTATACACATGCCAGTAGACGAGAATGTTCAGATTAATTACTGAATGAACGATGTGTAGATGCGTGAGTAGCGACTGTTTTTTCAAAATCTACCATATATATATATATATATATATATATATATATATATATATATATATATACACACACACAAAGTAATCAAAAAAGTTCTGTCTGTTTTTTTATTAGTCATTGAATGAAGTTGAAATATATACGAAATGCGTGTTGCAATTGTTTTCAAATTCGGACAGCCGGAGTAGGAACATCAGAACTTATAAAAAAAAAACACGCCGTAGAGTTGTGAGAAGGATGTCTAGAGATCTCGTTCGAGGCTGTTTGCTTTACGGCTTCAAAGTGGACTTATCAGCAGCTGCACAAAGTCGCCGCATATGTGAAGCGTTTGGGGATAGTGCTTTGGATGAATGTACTGCAAGGCGTTGGTTTCGAAAATTCAATTCGGGAGATTTGTCTCTCCATGATGAGCCTCGCAGTGGACAACCACAGGTCTTGAATGACGGAGTCCTGAAGGCGGCCATTGAAGAAGACAGTAATCTAATGTGTGGTGAACTTGCAAGACAGTTCAACGTGTCCGATGAAATAGACTTCACCTGCACCGCCTAGGTAAGACGTACAAACTGAGCAAGTGGGTTCCGCAAAAGCTGTTGGAGGTCCACAAGGAACAACAAGTGACAGCCTGAGTATCGCCGCTTTCTCGCCACCGTACCGCATCCTTACCAGTGATGAAAAGTGGGTTCTGTACGAAACTCCCTAGCGTTCCAGACATTGGTTGTCTTCTCAGAATGCTGACCCTCACACTGTAAAACCGCCTTTGCACCCACGCAAGATTGTTTTGTGTCTGGTGAACAGGTCATCGAGTGGTTCATTATGAACTGCTACCAACAAGCCAAACGGTCACTAGAGACCTATACTCGCAGCAATTAGTAGCGCGAGTAGTCAGGGATACCATACAGAAACTTGGGTGGTAGACTTTGTTCCATCCACCTTATTCACCTGGCCTAGCGCCATCCGATTACAACCTCTTCCACTCCCTCACCAATGAAGCAGACTTGCGCAAAGCCCTGACGGGCCTCTTTGCCTCAACCCCCGCCCTGAGTTCTACCGCAAGGCCATTGAACAGCTGGAGACACGTTGACAGAAAGTGCTGCATGCCGATGGCGATTACTTTGAAGACTAAATATAAGTTTCATATACTGTGAAGCGTTTTCTTTTTTCCTTTAAAAACGGACAGAACTTTTTGGTTACCTTGTATGTGTGTGTGTTAACCATAAAAGTATTTCTTTTCTATGTGCGATGTCCCTTAAGGACGTAATGATCATGGCTTTCCATAATTTCCTGTCTTTTAGTAAAGTTTATCTTTTCACTAAATTCTCTTAATCCCTGGTCTGTCAACCATTTACACAAGTTCGTTATGCAGTTTTTGCGCTGCTTTCCACTATCTCTCTGGCCTTCACTCTGTCCTGTTAGTGTCAGATTTTCCAAGTAGTCTTTCCTCGTTATGCACTCAATAAATTTCAAGTAACTCTTTCTGATGTTAAGTCATTCTGAGTCAGTGTTTGAACATACTTCTCTTCTTCTTTTATGTGCCATGTCCATTCAGGACGTAGGCGATCATGGCTTTCCACATCTCCCTATCCCTGGTGGCTCTTAGCACGCTTTCTCCTGTTGCACCATGCAACCCTAGTTCCGTCATCTACCTGATCAGGCCCTTCAAATATATTATCCGTTGCTTTCCCCTGTCTCTTTTTCCCTCTATCCGGCCTGTTAGTATCATGTTCTCTAAGCCCTCCTTTCTCTTTGCATGTCCCAGTAACTTTAGTTGTCTCTTCCTGATGCTCAGCATTAATTTCCTTTTCGTCTCCATCCTTTTCAAAAACCTCATCATTGCTCACATGCTCGGTTCATGATATCCGCAGCATCCTTCTGTAGAACCACATTTCAGCTGCTTCAAGTTTTTTTTTCTTATTCGAAGATATTGTCCAACATTCACTGCCATATTGAAGAACAGGCATCACATAGCAACCCAGTACTCTCCTCTTTGTTTCTTGTGAAATTTTTCTGTTTCTTAATACTTTACTCAATTTCTGGAATGCTTCTTTGGCTATGCTAATTCGCCTTCTAAGCTCAGTGTCGCACTTTCCGTCTTCTGTTAGAACACTTCCTAGGTATTGAAATTTCTGTACCTGCTTGATTTTGGAGTCCCTCACCTGGAATTGAAATTTTGGGCTGCCCTTTTTACTGATGATCATGCATTCGGTTTTCTTGCAGTTTATTCGTAGTCCTTTCTTGTCACTCTCTTCAGTTACCTTCTGTAGGAAGTTTTGTAGTTTGCTTTCTGTGTCTGCTATCAGCACTGTATCATCTGCGTACTTTCTGGCCGTTTAAAACTTTTGTCTTTAATTGATTCCCACTCAGCATTTCTTTCGTGTGTTGTGCTCCTTCAGGATGTGAGAAACAATATACCTTCACAGCCTCCTAATCTTTGCAAGTTATGTCCTTTTGCTAAACCTCTTACTCTTCATTCCGACATCTATTCACACAAGCTCGCCAGTTAGGTTACCCTACCCTTTTTACCTTTGATATGTCCTGTGACTTTTAAATTCTTCAAGCTTTCAACATAGCTGAAATATAAGCCATAGGTGAACTGTGCGTGTTGAGTGGTCTCCCGCTAATAGACGGATGTACAAGAAAACAGCCATTTACTTATCTTTCATTCGAAGTAAAACACTTGAGGTTGATCGTGTGGTGCAGTGGATATCAGTTCCGAACGAGAAATTGGAGAGGTGTGTTCGAATATTAGAATTCATTGCATTCACTTACGCGCAAGTAACCTTGGGAAAGGTATTAAACCGTCTCTTCTTCCTCCAGCTATGGGTTAAATAACAGGGCAGATTGGGTTCTATATCCTTGGTTGGCAACCGGTCTACCGCAGAAAATAATGGCAACCTGCTGTGGAAAAATCTTCTACCTATTCAGTCATGTCTTTTTCGAGACATAATCGCCTAAACCTGTATCACGTATGGCGCTTAACTGACTGCCTGAATACACTATACATTTTTTTTTATTGTGAACATGCCTGGATATTATTGTCTTGTAAATGTTGACTCTTGCTGATTTTTTAAAGTTACATTAATAACTACTTCTGGTTACAAATGTATAGTCTGTGTCTGAAATGTTTAAATGGGGTCAAGGAAACATTGATTGATACATGCGTAAATTATTTCGGTATCGATTTAAAATATGGCGATGTTTATTTGTTGATTAAGTTTTTCGGTTTTTTCCAAAGTCCACCACGTTGAATGACGCGATGGAACAGACACGTAAAGAAAGAGCATCTGCTTCGTTCTCACAATGTCAAAAGGCAGGAGATTGTTTACAGCAAATTCAGAGAACTTTTTGGCATGCAAAAGGTGAGAAGGCAAAAATATATTTTAAATTCGGGCTGAAAGAAGCACGGATCACGTATATATTTAGCAGAATTCATGAAGAATTATTTACTGTAACATTACGTCGGTGGAAAAGGTAATATCTGCGGCTCCGGTTATAGACCGTTAAAAATTGTCAGCTTCTTATTTAAAACTTTGTAAATGCCTCCATTTCGATATAAAGATTTTTATATTGGTACATTTAATTTTCGGATATGCGATGCGGTGCAATAGATATCGGTTCGGAATTAGAAATCGGAGAACTGAGTTCGAATTCCAGTTAAATATGTTGCATTCACTCACGCGCAAATACCCTTGGGGCAGATTTGACTCCATCTCTTTGTTGACCATGTCCGCCATAGTTTTTGGATACAGAATACAGCACAGTACATAATCTGTTCAATGAAACAACGTCAAAGACTAACACTCACAATTCAGCCACTTTACTGAATCGGATTAGATTGTGAATACTCGGAAAAATATGGCCGCCTTTTATACACGTCGCATTGAATATTCTGAGCCTTCTGATTGGTTAACCCTTCTATTGGTGAACTATAAAATGAGTCAGTCTATTGCTGGCTCACCAGTATACACAGCTACCCCAAAAATCTCTAACATTCTTATTCCTCCAACTATGGGTTCAGTAGCAGGACAGATTGGGTTCTATAGCTTTGGTTGGCAACCAGTCTACCGCAGAAAGAAATAGCAAACTGCTGCGGGGAAATCTTCTGCGTAGTCAGTCATGGATCGAAAGATACTTGACCGTTTGAGCATGTATCACGTATGGCTTTTAATTGACATTTAATTTTAGAGAACAAGCAAAAAAGGAAAGCAGAGACTATTGACTCAAGAAGTTGATCGCTATAACATTGAGGTATGTTGTTTCCGCCCCCACCCCAAAAAAAAATCAAAGTAGAACTTGATATTATTATCACAGTTAAGACAAGTTAATAGTTTATTATTATTGCAATTATTATTCATTTCTATGACCACAGATAATCTCTCTTTTATTAGTTCATTTATTTACAATAAATAAATAAAATATATATATATATATATATAATAAAAAAGAAAAATAGGTAACGTATCTCAATCTAACAAAATTTCACTTTTATTGAAGCTTCTTCAGAGATCGAGAGAAAATATATTTGAAACACATTTTTGCTGTTGCTGCTTTTTAGAAGTCTTTAAGCGATGTGGCTTTTATTATTTGGTAAAGCTCCTTGCAGTTTTGTAGCGCTAGTCTGTAAAATCAGATGAGGAATTGTCTTCTTTTACGCCTAAAGGTTACATTCATTTAAGGACATTTTTTAATCATTAATCTGAGAAAATGTATATAGATGATAGTTTGAAAATGTCTGAACGAGATTAATGCTATGCATGACATCCGTGTGAGAGTCCAGATCTGATGGCGCTACTTAAGAACATGACTCGAATTTTAGGTTAATATTTTTGTTTTTGTCACTTCATCGTTTCCTGACAATTGTATTTAGAGAATCATGTCTGGTAACCTGCAGCCCAAATATTTTGGTCTACCATTAAGTAAACTCTATAATAGATTTCTGTGTAATGTCACTTCTTCAATATGACAGTAAATGCTGGACAATCTCATCGAAGATCAAGGATAAACTTGAAACAACTGAAATGTGGTTCTACATAAGGATGCTGCCGATATCATGGGTCGAACACGTGAGCAATGATAAGGTTTTGGAAAGGATGGAAACAAAAAGGAATTTGATAGTGAGCATCAGGAAAAGACAGATAAAGTTTCTGAAACATGCAATGAGGAAGGAGAGCTTAGAGAATCTGATAATAACAGGACAGATAGACAGAAAAGAGAGACAGGAAAAAGCAGCGAGTAATATACTTGACTGGCCAGAGCAGGGTTGCGTGGTGTAAGAGCCACCAGGGATAGGGAGACGTGGAAGGCCATGATCGCCCACGTCCTGAAAGGATAAGGTACATAGAAGAAGTGGAGAGTGATAACCTCAGGTTTAAATATTATTATTATTCTCGTAAACATATATATTTTGCTTTCGTGTTAGTTTTTTTTTTTTTCGTTCATTTCCGATTAATGGCGAGATTAAAAGACTAAGAGGAAGATCTAAGATGTTTTGCTATTTCGACTGACATTTACGAACATCAATTTTGATATTTAAAACAAACACACAAGGAAGCATTAAGGATGTAAAAATTAGATGAGCAACAAACTCTCACTGTAGTCTTTCTGTTTGTTTCAATCATTCTGTCTACCATTTCCTTTCAATCTCAATACACACACGGTCCGCCAAAAAAATACACTCGTATTCTTCGTTTTTTATGTTTTTGTTTAACAACATATTAACCTCTGCGGGTTATTTAATGCCAAAGAGGTGTGGTTTTAAGGTATTTTTTTAATGTTCGGTTATAGTGAGAAGGTTGATTTAGTCAGATTTTAATGAAAAGTTTTTTTTATTCCTTTTTATTTTAGAAAACTGAAAATGTCTTTTAGTTTCGTATTCAAAAATCTTTTTCTGAGAATATCTTTTTCCTTCAAAAGTGTGTAATGGTAATAATTTTTTCTTCAAAAATGTATTGTTAGTAATATTTCTCATTCAAAAATGTATATTTTTCTATAAAAGTATATTTTATATCTTTTGATTCCAGTTTGGGGGATAACTATTTGCCCATAGCTGGGACCCTATCAGGTACTACAACTCCGGGTCAGGGTGGACCTGGGAACAACAGCAATTAAGAGGTTGTTCTATTCTCCTCACAACCTCCCAATCAGAGGCATTGCTGCCAGATGCAGTTTACAGTATCTTGTATGTGCCGTGTCCCTGTCAAGACGGAGGCGATCATGAACCTTCACTTACCCTTCTCTCTTGATCCCCTGCGTTCTCAACACTTTTTATCTTGGCCTCTCTGCCAAACCCTACTCCACCATATACTTGGTCAACCCCATCAAGTATGCCCCGCGTTGCTTTCCCCTGTTTCTCTTTCCCTCTGTCCTGTGAGTATCAGATTCTTCAAGCCGTTCTTCCTCATTACGTGTCCAAGAACTTCATATGTCTTTTTCTGATGTTAATTATAAGCTTCCTTTTTCCTTTCATTCTTTCCAAAACCTCGTCGTTCCTCGCATGTTCGGTCCATGGTATCCACAGCATCCCTCTGAAGAACCACATTATGATTGCTTCGGGTTTCTCCCTCATCGTTGATGAGATTGCCTAGCACCCGCTGCTATATTGAAGGACAGACATCACATAACAAAAATTTAAAAAAACTTGTATAGATATTGTATTACTACTCAGACATCACGAGATTGATAAAAGATACCTTTGGATTCTGCAATTGCAACATTTATTAGCATGGCAAACTACTGCTTGGGAAACGTTGGCCAACGTGTCCAATGGTATTGCTGCACATGCAATTTCAATTTTATTCCTAAGGGCTGCCAATGTAGTCAGATTTCTGTGATATATATATATTCCGATCCATATATTCAACTAGTGTATATATATATATATATATATATATATATACTACTTGAATATATGGATAGGAATCCGACAAAATGAATGGAATAAGTAAAGAACAGATATGGAAAAGTGTTCTTATCTAACATGTTTCACTTTTAACAAGCTTCTTCAGAGATTCATTAAAGACGAATGATTTCAAAATCCAAGAGACATTATGTTGATCCTCTCAACACATGCATTCATAACTGATTCTGTCATTTTATTTAAAAAGAAAATTCGTTCCATCACTTGACACGTTTGTACAACACTTGTCACGTATTTTGAACGGAAATGTATTTCGTCACCGCAATTCACACATACTAACGTTATCGACATATAAACACATTTAGTTCGTCTATGGTTTGGATGTGCTTAACACACATTGTTTCGCTTACATATACTTGCATTTATAATAAACATCTAATGATTTTATTACGCGTTGGCACACACACTTAAACAGACAAAAGTTTTTTGTCTATATTTATTATCCATCCATTGCTTTATCACACGTGACACGTATCTGACCAATGAAATATAGTCTCTTGAATTTTTAAATCATTCGACTTTAATAAATCTCTGAAGAAGATTGTTAAAAGTGAAACATAGATTAAAGACACTTTTTCCTTTTTGTTCTTGACTTATTCTATTCATATATATATGAATTATTACGCGACCTAGGTTTCTGCCATGTGGTGTTTTCAGTCAATTTTCAATAGCTAATAAAATAAATTATTGCAAATCGCCTGAAGACACCACATGGTGAAAAATCTAGGACGCGTAATAACTCGTTTTCGAATGAAGAATATTCAAAAGTTCTACAATATATATATAAATGAATAGAATATATATACATATATATATATATATATATATATATATATATCCAAATAAATTCCCTTCTTCGCCCATCTTCTCTCACTTTCTTCCCCCCCCCCTATGCGTCTTCTTACTTCTTCCTCTTTAAGATCAGACGCCGGGTCATTAAATGGTTGAATATGACTATTTTTTACTTCCTACTTTTAAACCTGGCGCTTTTTTAAACCATTCCTCATGTCTCTTTTAGTTATTTCTCTTTCTCTCCCGTTTTCCTCCTTTTATTCATTATTTTTTTATTTCCCCCAGTGTCCGTTTTATAATTCTCCATTCTGGTTTCTCATTTTCTCTATCCCCTTTACCTCTCACACAAATGTTTACAAATATAATGAAGCGAATTTTACATCTCCCTTCAAAAATAGCGTTTACTACCTAATGAAACATTGTCCTTTCAATGTCGAAACAAAATGTACACTTTGTAGTAGATTGTAATTTGGACATGTTCTACATTATAATTTATATATATATATATATATATATATATATATATATATATATATAATTTTAAAAATGATATATTTATATGTGAAACAGTTCAGTACCAGGGATATAGCGTATGTAAATATAAAAGTGGACATTTTTGTCAACAACCTGCGGAGACGGTCTGTTTTATGCTTACACGCAATCATTAGACCATATGTATTTTTGTTCGACTATTGATATATATATATATATATATATATACAGGTCAATGACGCATTGAGAGTAGGTAGTCTATTGTATTGTTCTAATAGTTATTTTGGTGGGCGGTAATGATTATCTTTCAAATTATTCTAGGCGCCAATGCGTAGAAATATATACATATATATATATAAGCTATTTATATTGATTGTTGTTGGATGTTATAACGTTTACTTATGTGTATGAGTTCGTTCATGGTTTGTTTATTTGTTTACTATTGACTTAATATATTTACTTATTTATTTGCATGAATTCTTGCTTGGTTTTTAGTTTTCGATATTTCGTAATGTAGCAAAACTTATATATATATATATATATATATATATATATATATATATATATATATATATATAAAAGTAGCTAACCTAGAGCCAACGGACCTATCTAGATTTGCCCTGCTGATCCATTAGGTGAAATCTAGGTAGGTTCCTTGGCACTAGGGTAGCTACTTATTTATTTGATCTGCTATTGTATGCTTAATGCAATAGCAGAGCAAATAAATAAGTAAGTAGCTAACCTAGAGCCAACGGATCTACGTGATACGTGTTAGATTTTTCGTCTCGGGTTTTTTTTTCTTCCGACTAGTACTTTGACTAATGTTCAAGTGCTTAGTTCGTTTCTTTTTTTGTTTCCATTTTTCCCCCTCTGCGTTTATACTCGGTGGGTTTTTCAAGACTTGTTTAAAGATAAATTTGCAGTTATATATATATATATATTCCTTACTAAGCGCGTTCCTGGATTACTAACCTGCGTTCCAGTTGCATCTTTACGTTTAATATAAACTATTTTTCTATCCGAAGTACCTGTTTTGTCAGGAGTCACAGTAGCTCTAAGCTCCACTCAGCCAGAATAGTATTTCACGGGCATACTAATTCCAGCACGGCTTCACTTCAAAAACTTGCCTATACACACACACACACACACACACATATATATATATATATATATATATATATATATATATATATATATAAAAGTAGCTAACCTAGAGCCAACGGACCTATCTAGATTTCACCTAATGGATCATCAGAGCAAGTTGGCTAATTAGGCTGAAGTAAGGAGGTATTATATACGATACTCTGCAACCACGTGACCAAAAAAAAAAAAAAGAAAAGAAGCACGTTTCGAGACGTGCTTAAAGATAAATTCACAGTTATATATTCATCATTTGGAAACGAGTTATTACGCGACCTAGGTTTCTGCCATGTGGTGTTTTCAGTCGATTTTCAATAGCTAATAAAATAAATTACTGCAAATCGCCTGAAGACACCACATGGAGAAAAATCTAGGACGCGTAATAACTCGTTTTCGAATGAAGAATATTCAAAACTTCTACAATATAATTTTATTGAACACTTTAATAAAAATGTCTACTACTCTAATTTTATTATAACCAAAAACTAAGTAATTAAACAATTAATATATATATACACACACATACTTCTGAGATGAAATTTTGTAAGAGAGTCATGCCACTTCTGGATGTCTTAGTTATCTCCCTTTAAGTAAACTCTCAAGTTTTTGTTCACCACTGCTGTAGACAGGTATTGAACTCACGACTCACAATATAACCCCACTAGTCGAAATAAAGGGTTTTATTCGAAATTCCAATCACCTGAAGGAGGTTGGAGCGTACAAGAGCCGAAGCGTTCTTAATATGGGAATACGAATGAGAAAAACAGACCAAACACACACACACACACACACACACATATATATATATATATATTCTGTGTGTGTGGTTATAAATTTCGAATATTACCATAGTCGATTGATCAGGAACGTTATAACCTGATGTTATCAGTCTGGGGAAAAGGTGGTTGAAAACTGTTTGACTGAAGTCTTGTGAACTCAATTGGGTAGACGAAGTGTTTAGGAGCCGTCGAAGTCACAAACCATCGTCCAAAGTGTCGTTTGAGCAAAATGTCGTTGCCAAACTAGTATTCAAACCAGTTTGTGTGATCCCTTCAGCTCAGTATAGTTGCCCAATGGACCACAAGTGTGCTAGGTGGGTGTTGAAGAAACAAAAATGTGCCTGAGTAAGCGAACTCAACAGCTATCGGATATCCAGCCTAGCAGACAGATATGATCAAACAATGAGTCGCAATCCATTTTATATATATATATATGTGTGTGTGTGTGTGTGTGTGTGTGTGTGTGTGTGTAGCACATCTTCATTCAAACGTGCTTGGTTGAATAATCTGGACATATTATTTAAATTGATTCTTATCTTAATCTTCGCGAATTCTTCTGATTGACTTTTTAATGCTGATATTAAATTCATTAAGGAGGGCACCGTAGTTTTTTTTGTTTCTGTTTTTTAATTTTATTTTTCCATCTCATCCAAGATCATATTCAGGGGTGGATTGCTAAGACAAAGAATTATATAATTGATAGTTGGGATTTTGTTGTAAATCTGCGTTCTGTTGAATTATTTTTTAAATTAACTTTTAGAACTATGATGTCTTATCTTTTTTTTATTCGTGTCACTCCGAGCAAGACGGTAATGCCACTGATGTGCAGGGGGCTACATAAGAGTAATAAGATTAAGTAGAAGAGAGTGAAGAGGAAGACGAACCAGTTAGAAAGGAGCATGAGAAGGATGGGAATACAGGTATGGTGACAATTGCAAAGGTGGCGAGAAAGGAAATGATATACGGGGTGGTGAAGGAACTAGAGTCAAGTGGTTAATAGATGAGTACTGACACTGCATTTAAATTCCTGGAGGTTGTAGCCGTCAGGAAAGCAAGAATATGGAAGCGAGTTCCACAGGCGGGAAGTGCGAGAGGATGTAACTTTAATTTATATAATTATATTTTTTGATGTAATTATAATTTTAAAAATATTACTATTATACTATTTAAAAAATGTTGCTGTATTAATAACTTACCTTATTTAGTGTTGGTTAGTTGTATGTATCTTCTTTTTATATGTAGATTTGATAGGTTGGTTACTGCTGCCATATCTGGTCGGGTTCTCCTGCAATCCACCGAGGTTGGTTAATGTAATTCGAGAGATAACAACGACAAACATTTATAATAACGTTGTTTCTAAGATTGATAATATTTATTTTATATTAAAGAATTAAACACGAATGTAGGCTTACTCAGAAATTAAAGTTTCCACAGAAAGCCTTCTGTAAACCTTTTATAGCCCTAAACGTAGCAAACAACTAGGACAGAATTATTAAATTTAATCCAGTAACACAAGACATGAAAACAAAAACACGACAATTGAAAGAAAAGAGAATCCCACATTGTATATATCTGTTCTCGTTGATAAACTGCACAGGCATGTACTAAAATTCCTACTTCAAAATTCTTCTCAACATCCTTTCATTTAGTCTGAAGGTCTACTAATATAAAATAAGTATTATTGGTCATAATAACATTATTTTCATATGATGAAGAAAAAAGCCCTGAGGAGTGAGGACACTATAATAGTGCCTTCACGAAACCACGAAGACGGCATGAGTCTGCTCAGTTAAGTGACAAACTTTAATCCTATAAACACTCTATCTCCATTTCTCGAGAAAAAAAATACGTTTGCCAAAATATATTTTTATTTGTAAACCACTGAACAAAAACCGGTAATCTTGGGGCTAAGTATCATCACAACTAAACTATATATATATATATATATATATATATATAGTCATCTGCATACAGTCCTGTTTCGCTGTATCGCAGCTCACCAGTACGGCTAGTTATCCGATTGTTTCCAGCCGGCATTGAGACCCGAACGATTTGACATCAGACGGAGATTCTACCTCTAAGCTATCGACGCATGGCAGAGGAAGCAGATTTTAGCCTGTTATGTACTCAATATAAACAAACGCCAGTAGCCAAGAAGAACGATATATATTTATATTAACCGACCTATTAAACCTACACATACACACACATATATAAACTCTTTCAACGTAGACAAAAACGTTTCCGTGTTGCAATATTTATATACTCATAAATCCGTCTCTTCCCTCCAATTATGGGTTAATAAAAGAACAGATTGGGTTCTATAGCCGTGGCTGGCAACCAGTCTACCGCGGAGGGTAATAGCAACCTACTGCGGGATAATCTTCTGCCCAGTCAGTCATGTCTCTTTCGAGAAATGATCGCCCAAAGCGTGTATCACTTATGACACTTAACTGAATAACTGAATATAATAGTTGGAAACATAATTAAAACTTCTACTGGGCTAAAGTGGGGGATCGTTTAATATTGTTATGAAGTAAAAAACTGATCCCCCACTAACTACAACTTAACATTACAATACATCTCTTCCCCCTCTAGCTATGAGTCAAATAATAGGAGAGACTGGGTTCTATAGCCGTGGCTGGCAACCAGTCTACCGCAGAAAGCAATGGCAACCTACTGCGGGATAATTTTCTGCCCAGTCATGTTTCTTTCGAGACATGATCGCCCAAAGCGTGTATCACGTATGGCACTTAACTGCTTGATCTCGTTTTAATGGATAAAAGGTGGCAATACATCGGTCCTATAATGCCGATTCTCCGTAGTTACCGACACTAATCTGCTCAATTTATGCTGCCGTTAAATTCACCTTTTCCCGCTTTTCTACTCTTCTTTCAAGAGGACATGGTTATAGGAAAAAAATGAATATAAAACCACTTAAACGCAACAGCCTACAAAAAAGAGAAAATCTCGTAAAGCATTTACACTCCGTGTGGGGGTTAGACTGATTTAAACAAAGTGACGGCCTGCCAACTAACGACATTAGTTTCACCTAACTTTTTTTTTTCTCGAAAATCTATATCTACTCAGTTTCGCAGCTTTTTAAAGAATTAATGGATTCACTAGCCGAAAACCTTTCTTGCAGACATTTTTATTCATAAATTCATTTATAAGTAAAGGGGGTACCAATGAAAAGATTTGAAATTGACAGCTTTTTTTCCATTTCACTAAAACAAACATTAAATACTTCCATCTTTTTTTGTATTTATTTTAAGCGGTCTTTTGACCAATAGTTCATTATTTTTAAAAAAAATCAAGAAAACAGAAAAAGAAGGATAAAAAGAAAGAAAAACCAGCCATTTTGAAAAAAAAACGTTGGATAAGAACTACGGCTTACTCTCGCCTCGATCTAAATTCTGCTGAGGCTGACAAAGCAAACCTCGCTGCCGAGCTTAAAAAGGACCTCCAATCCGTTGCGGACTGGGGTAAAAAATTGCTCGTGAATTTTAATGCTTCTAAAACGAAGCTGCTATCTACTAACCACCACAGACAATCACTCTTACCCCCCACCTATTAGCATGGATCAGGCTAGTCTCCCTGAAAGTAAAACACTGCACTTGCTCAGATTAACTCTCACAACAGATATCAAGTGGAATGACTATATAGAATCCATAGCTAAATCCGCTGCTAAGAAAGTCGGTTCTCTGTGCAGGGCCAGGAAGTGATTTCCGTTTGAAACAATCCTGCACGTATACAAATCTATCATCCACCCGTGCATTGAATACTGCTGGTCGGGTGCTCCTGCTATCCACCTAGGAGTCCTTGACAAAATCCAACAGAAAATCTGTAATGTAATAGATCCCGATTTGGCAGCTCGGATACAGTCACTTTCTCAGCAGTGCAATGTGGCTTCCTTGTGTCTATTCTACAAATATTTTCACGGCTTCTGCTCAGATGAACTTAGATCACTGATACCCCCTATATATGAATTTACTCGAGCCACAAGTGGTCCCACCCTTTTGCTGTGAAACCAAAAAAATGTAAACGCAAATTCTATCCCAGCAGCTTCTTTTCTTGCACTTCCTGTCTGTGGAATTCCATTCCATTTACTTGCTTCCCCGACAGCTACAATCTCCAAGAATTTAAATGTAAAGTCAATAGTCATCTCCTATCTCACTGACTTGCATCCTCTCTCACATGCTTCTTTTTCCGTCTACTCTAATCTCATCAGTATTCTCATCCTTCTCTTACCCACTTCCTGTCACCCCTATAACCTGTCACTCTTTTTCATAACTTTCTTATGTAACCCCCTGCACAACAGTGGCAGTAATATTTTTTTAATCGTATCACCACTGATGTGCAGGGGGCTATGTAATAGTGAAAAGATTGGAAAAGAGAAAGCCGGAAACCACATCCTAAACAGGGAACAAGGGATGAGCCTCTTCACCTGTTCAATAGATGTGGGTGGAGTGTGAACCTGAAGATAGATCTATCTACTTCAATTGAAAAAAAAAAGTGAGAAGATTGAAAAAGAGAAAGCCGGAAACCACATTCTAAACAGGGAACAAGGGATGAGCCTCTTCACCTATTCAATTGACGAGGGTGGAGTGTGAACCGGGCGATAGTTAGATCTATCTACTCCAATATGCCTTGCTTGGGGCGACAGGATTATAGTATATATTAGCCACACAAAATAGCGTTTCTGACCGATCGGTTCCTTTTTTTTTTTTTTTTACGCGGTCAAAACGAAATAATCTATCATTCATGGGGTATTGTTAGAACATAACGGTTGTGCGAACTAACTGATGAAGAGAGACAAACAGAATTGTAATAGATATTTCTTCTATTTGATTTAATGGACTTTTTTAATAGATTTCTAATAGAACTTTTCTGGTTCTACAGAAATATTAGTGTCTTCTTCTACAATGAGTTTTAAATATTATCTTCTTAAATACATTTTGCTCGGAAAGCAAAATTGCACCGTCATTATTATTATATTTTTATTATTATTATTATTATGTTGCAATAATTAAGGGTGTGTTTTCAAAGTTCCTCGATGATAGATTTAAGTCAAAAGGGAACGCGACAAAAAGGCATTATAACGATATATTGTCTGACATTTTCCTCGGAAGTGACGATACTTTCGTTATGAACTGTGATCTTATAAAACATGTTATAATTTGTTAACCTTGATTTATTTATACGTTTCCAGCGAAAATAAATAAATCAATATTATGGATTAAAATATTTTATAGAAAGTGAATCTATAAATAAACAGAAAATTGACACTGGCATAATTTAGTTGCTCAGTGACACTTGAAAGAGAAAGAACGAACAAAAAGAGAAAACAGTAGAAAAAAATGAAAGACTATTGTTAAGAGGCAGAAAAAAGATAGAGAAAAAAGAGTAAGAAAAAAACAAGAATGAAATTAAACAAGCAAGCAAGAAAGAATTATACTGAAGTGAAGAGAAAGAAAGGAAAACAAGTGAACAAGATAAACATAAGAAAATAAACAACTGAAAGAAAGAATGAAAGAAAGAAAGACAAACAAAAGAAAATGAAAGAGCATAAAGACAGACTGTAAAAATGAAAGAAAACCCGAACAAAAGAAAGTCAAGAAACAAACAAGAAAGAAAAATTGAACAAAAGAAAGTAAAGAAGCATAAAAATAGTCTGACGAAGATAAACATGAAAAAAATATAATCCGAACGTAACATAGAAAATAAAAATATAAGACGAACGCAACAAAGAAAGAAAGAAAGGAAATCCGAACGCAACAGTGAAAGGAAAAAAAAGGCAACAGTGAAAGAAAGAAAGAAAATCCGAAGGCAACAGTGAGACAAAGAAAGAAAATCCGAAGGCAACAGTGAGACAAAGAAAGAAAATCCGAAGGCAACAGTGAGACAAAGAAAGAAAATCCGAACGCAACAGAGAAAGAAAGAAAATCCGAACGCAACAGAGAAAGAAAGAAAGAAAATCCGAACGCAACAGTGAAAGAAAGAAAGAAAGAAAATCCGAACGCAACAGTGAAAGAAAGAAAGAAAATCCGAACGCAACAGTGAAAGAAAGAAAGAAAATCCGAACGCAACAGTGAAAGGAAGACAATCCGAACGCAACAGAGTAAGAAAGAAAGAAAGAATGAAAATCCAAACGCAACAGTGAAAGAAAGAAAATCCGAACGCAACAGAGTAAGAAAGAAAGAATGAAAATCCGAACGCAACAGTGAAAGAATGAAAATCCGAACGCAACAGTGAAAGAAAGACAATCCGAACGCAACAGAGAAAGAAAGAATGAAAATCCGAATGCAACAGTGAAAGAATGAATGAAAATCCGAACGCAACAGTGAAACAAAGAAAGAAAATCCAAACGCAACAGTGAAACAAAGAAAGACAATCCGAACGCAACAGTGAAACAAAGAAAGACAATCCGAACGCAACAGTGAAAGACAATCCGAACGCAACAGAGAAAGACAATCCGAACGCAACAGAGAAAGACAATCCGAACGCAACAGAGAAAGACAATCCGAACGCAACAGAGAAAGACAATCCGAACGCAACAGTGAAAGACAATCCGAACGCAACAGAGAAAGAAAGAAAGAATGAAAATCCGAACGCAACAGTGAAATAAAGAAAGACAATCCGAACGCAACAGTGAAACAAAGAAAGACAATCCGAACGCAACAGTGAAACAAAGAAAGAAAATGCGAACGCAACAGTGAAAGGAAGGAAGAAAGAAAGATAGACAATCCGAACGCAACAGTGAAAGAAAGACAATCCGAACGCAACAGTGAAAGAAAGACAATCCGAACGCAATAGAGAAAGAAAGAAAGAATGAAAATCCGAACGCAACAGTGAAACAAAGAAAGAAAATCCGAACGCAACAGAGAAAGGAAAAAAGAAAGACAATCCGAACGCAACAGTGAAAGAAAGACAATCCGAACGCAACAGAGAATGAAAGAATGAAAATCCGAACGCAACAGTGAAAGAAAGACAATCCGATCGCAACAGTGAAAGATAGAAAAGAAAGAAAATCCGAACGCAACAGAGGAAAAGAAATCCGAACGAAAGAAATTAAACACGAAGGAATTTTTTTAAGCGCCGTTTAGATGTGGCACAAGGCCAAAATTATTGGGTTACATTGAGGATTGAACTCATTACTTAGTGTAAATGGTTCTCGAGAGACAAGCTTGCTAACCGTTCCACCAAGAAATATTTTGAATGAAAGAAAGAAAGAAAGAAAAATCGAAAGTAGGAAAGAAAGCAAGAAACGTAAACAGAATAAAATTAGGAAAATAAACAGAAAAAAAAAACAGAAAAACTGAACAGCGTAAAAGAAAGAAAAAAGGTAAGAAAGAGTAACGGAAAATAATCAAGCGAGGAAGTGAAATCAACAAGCAACAAAAAAATACTGGATAAGAGTAAAAAAGTACGAAAGCAAGCATGAGAAAAATAAAAAGAAAATTGAGAAAGAAGAATAAAAAGAAAGAAAAAGGCAGCCATTTTTTTAAATGGCTGCTTTTTTCGTTCTTTTTAAACAAAAGAAACACTGGTTGAAAAAGAATATTAATTTTATATATTTTACCTTCATCTACTTTCTTTTGTTGGCACTTACAATGGTTGCGTTTAAATAGATTTCTCGGAGATTTAACGATTGTAATTCTTTAAAAAACTGTTCACATGTTAATGTTCTGAGGTAATTCATCGGCTGCGAATGTCTCTTCATATTTAATCACAGGATTAAGGCAGATAATACCAAGGAATCATCCAAATTTGGACAAAAGAACGACGCTTTATTTGGGATTAGCAGAACTTAAAGAAAAATAGAAAAACTACTTATAGACAAAATCTGTTCCCACGCAAAATGAAAATAGTTAAATCCATTGAAGACTTCAAGAAAAAAAATACTCAAAAAATCTTCTAATTTGATATCAGGTTGAGTCATAAATACTTTCCGTTTTGATTAATCACTTTTATTCTTAAAAAAAAAACTTGAGTACAATTATATATTCACTATTGTTTGCGATTACTTGTTGGCTTGCTTCCATAAAATTCTACAGTTTCTTTTTTGTTTTTGTTTTTTTATGAATTCTTGAAATCTATTTTTAATTAGAGAAGGCTCTCCCAGTCAAAGCGTTTTGCAGCGATTGAAAAAGTCATAATTTGTTTGTGCAATGTCAGATAAATATGGCAGGGTGAGTTTTGTTTAACGGTATATCAACCTCAGTGGGTTATTTTTTGTCAAAAAGGTAGGGTTTTAAGGTATTTTTAATGTTCGGTTATAGTGAAAAAGTTGATTTAGTCAGATTTTGATTAAAAACATTTTATTTTTATTTTAGAAAACTGAAGATGTCTTCTCGTTTTGTATCAAAAATGTATTTCATTTAAAACTGTGGTAATAATTATTTTCCTTCGAAAACTTACTCTTGGGAATATTTTTTCAACAAAAATGTATATATTTCTACAAAAGTCTATTTTTATACTTTCATAGTGTATTGACCCCAGTTTGTATGGGGGGTTAACTATTTGCCCATAGCTGGTACCCTAAAAGGTGCTACTACTCCGGGTCAGGGTGAACCTGAGAACAACAGCAATTAAGAGGTGGTTCAATGCTCCTCACAACCTCCAAATCAGAGGCCTTGCTGCTGGATGCAGTTTAACATCATAAATAGGACTATGGCAGGTTGAGTCGAACAGACAACCTGAGTTCCACAACTGTGCTCACAGTTTCATTTTTTACCCGGTCAAAACAGAATAATCCATTATTCAGAAGGTATTGGCAGGGTATAATGGTCATACGAACTAATAAAATAACTAACTAATGAAGAGAAGGACGAACAGAATTATAATAGAGATATTTAACTCAATATTTATATTACTTCAAAGGGGGAAACGGGTTTAACCCTGCCTGATAACGCATTTTCTTTAAGATTTCTCGACATTTAAAATATTACTTCTACTATTTGATTTTTATCGGCTTTTAAATAGATTTTTAACATAAATTTTCTAGCTATACAGAATGATTTGTGTTTTCTTTTATTATCAAGATTTATAAATATTATCTACGCTGGAACATTTTGCCCGTAAAGCAACATTGCATGCCAGGAAGCAGCATCATCATCGCAGAATCTTGTCATTCTTCTTCTTCTTCTATGTGCCCTGTCCCTTCAGGACGTAGGCGATCATGGTTCTCCACGTCTCCCTATTCCTTGTGGCTCTTAATATGTTTGCTCCTGTATAAGTTTAAAGTTTTCTTTGTGGAATTTCATATCATCTGTTCAATACCAATCAATGGAACATCATAGTATAAGCATTCAGTCAGCCAGTTAAGTGCTATACGTGATACAGACTTTGGGCGATCATGTCCTCAAAGAGACATGACTGACTGGGCAGAAGATTATCACGAAGTAGGTTGCCATTACCCTCTGCGGTAGACTAATTGCCGACCAAAGATATAGAACCCAATCTCTCCTACCATTTAATTCAAAGCTGAAGGGAGAAGAGGTAGATTATTATGTTAAGTATAATTGGTGGGGGATCAGTGTATTACTTCATAACAATAGAAAACCGATTCCCCACTTTATGCCCAGTAGAAGTTTTAATTGTTTTCAACTATTATATTCAGTCATTGAGTTAAGTGCCATACGTGACACACGTTTTGGGCGATCATGTCTCAAAAGAGATATGACTGATTAGGCAGAAGATTATCCCGCAGTAGGTTGCCATTATTTTCTGCGGTAGACTGGTTGCCAACCAAGGCTATAGAACCCAGTTTGTCCTGTTATTTAACCCATAACTGGAGGGAAGATACGGATTAATACCTTTCCCAAGTGTATTTGTGCGTAAGTGAATGCAAGAAATTCAACTGGAATTCGAACTCGGCTACTCGATCTGACGTTTCGAGTCGATATCCACTGCATCACAACGCACGTGATAATAAGCATAGAAGATCTTAGCCTTTAATAGAACTTGCACATGAAATATTTACATTGATTGGACGCACATTGATGTCTTTATTAACATCACTAAATACCTGGGAAATGTTCTAACAGAAGACAGAAAGTGCGACACAGAGATCCGAAGGCGAATTGGCATGGCGAAGGAAGCATTTCAGAAATTGAGTAAAGTATTAAGAAATAGGACAATTTCGCGAGAAACAAAGAGAGTACTGGATTGCTATATGATGTAAGTTTTTCAATATGGCAATGAATGTTGGACAATATCAACGAAGATGAAGGAAAAACGTGAAGCAGCTGAAATATAGTTCTACAGAAGGATACTATGAATATCATGGACCGAGCATGATGAGGTTTTGGAAAGGAGAGAAACGAAAATGAAATTAATACTGAGCATCAAGAAGAGACAGCTAACGTTCCTGGGACATACCACCCCGTATATCCTTTCCTTTCTCTCCACCTTTGCAACTGTCATCACACCTGTATTCCTATACTTCTCTTGCTCCTTTCTAACTGGTTCGTCTTCCTCTTCACTCTCTTCTACTTAATCTTTTTACTTTTATGTAGCCCCCTGTACATTAGTGGCATTACCGCCTTGCTCGGGGTGATACGATTAAAAAAATGAGGAAGAAGGATTGGAGAACCTGACACTGACAGGCCAGATAGAGGGAGAAAGAGACAGGGGAAAGCAACGGATAACATATTTGAAGGACCTGATCAGGTAGATGACGGAACGAAGGTTGCATGGTGGAACAGGAAAAAGCGTTCTAAGATCCACCAGGGACAGGGAGAAAAATATACTGTGGAGTGTTCAATACATTCTCGTGGTATTAACAGAAGATTAATAATTTTCAAGGGTTTCGAGCCTACACATACACAACCTTTGTGCTTTAGATATAAAGATGAAACTTTTTTAAAAGACCAGACGTTTTATGAATAAAACAATGTAGTCATAAATTACGTTATTAGATTGCAAAAGTCGTTTGCTAGAATAAGTCAAAGAACAGAACAACCAGGCTACTAAAACTATTTTCGTTGGTCTTAAAACCAAAACCGCGATCTTCCATAATTTACTTTCAATTTATCTTGAAACCAAACTTGCTGGGCATCGTCGTGTTAGGACAAGTGATAGATTGGTTGGTCTCTGTATAGATAAGAAAATGAAATCGATAAGAAAAGAGTTATGTATACAATATAGAAATAAATAAATATAAAAACCAATGTTTTTAAATAGGATATATATATATATATATATATATATATATATATATATATATATATATTCGTAGAAGTAAGAATTAATAGAATATCCCACATTTTGTAGAATTTACTTTTTAATAGTGCTCGATACGTACTAGAGCAATCTTTGTAGTAATATTTTTATTTTTATTATCTGTCTTTACAATAAAAATATTTCTTTTCGCTACATTCAACACCTCATCAGGTTGTTAGAATATATATATATATATATATATATATATATATATAGTCATCCGCAGATAGATCTGTTTCGCTGTATCACAGCTCATCAGTTCGGTTAGACACCCGATTGCTTTTTTTTTTGTTTTGTTTTTTTTAGCCAGGACTGAAACCCAACCCAATTGTCATCAGTCGGCGATTCTATGGCGAGCTATGGGCTCTCGGTAGGAGCAGGCAGACTTTTAGCGCGTGATATACCAGGTAAACACGCCAGTAGTTAAGAGTGTTCTAATTCATTACTGAATGAACGATGCGTAAATACCAGAGTAGCTACTGTTTTTCAAAGTCTACCATTCTTCCAGGGTTATCAATCAGGGTGTGAGAGTGCAAATAGTCACCCGCATATTCAAATGAATAAGGAACGAAGAAAACATTAATTTAAAACAGTGCTCAATACAGAAATAGAGCGACGAATATTTATTATAAATTATACTTTAGAACATGTACAAACTATAATCTACTACAAAAATGTACATTTTGTTTCGACTTTGAAAGAACACTGTCTCATCAGGTAGTAAACGTTATAAAGTATAATTTATTATATATATATATATATATATATATAAACAAATGAATAAGGAACGAAGAAAATATTTGCAACGTTCAAAACATTAATTTAAAACAGTGCTCAATACAGAAATAGAGCGACGAATATTTATTATAAATTATACTTTAGAACATGTACAAACTATAATCTACTACAAAAATGTACATTTTGTTTCGACTTTGAAAGAACAATGTCTCATCAGGTAGTTAGTAATGATAATAAAGCTTATGTACAAAAATAACGTTTATTATCATCATTACTAACTACCTGCTGAGACATTGTTCTTTCAAAGTCGAAACAAAATGTACATTTTTGTAGTAGATTATATTTGCGCATGTTCTAAAGTATAATTTATAATATATATATATATATATAATTTTAAAAATATATTTTTATAAACTTACATTGTCATCTCGGAAAACACATGTATAGACATAAACACATTTGCTTTCAACCCATTCTGAAGGATTCATTTAAAAAATGTCAATATAAATTTCTTGCTTATGGGCAATTCTGAAATGAAATAATTATTTTTCTTTAATTAAAAAAAGCAGGGAAAATATATTAGCAACCTTCATCATGAACTAACAATAAAAAAAAATAAAGAAATAGAATAAAGCAAATACAATAAAGCATTTTTAAAAGTCACTCATTTTCTTTCTTCTTTAATCACGAGAAACGCCAGCTTAGGAGAAAAAAACATACTACGATTCATTATTTAAGTATACACACAAATATATATACACACTTTTCTTTCTTTCGTTCTTTTTTGGATCTGATGAAGCCTAGATATTGAAACGTGTAATCACATCTATTTTCAGTCAAATCTATTTTCAAAAAAAACATTTTCCGTATTTGTCTATACTTCTGAGATGATGCAGTATTTACACTATTTGCATTTTTCGGACTATTGTCCTCATCTTTACTGCCATGTTTACGACATTTCGGCCGTTGTACGCTCCGGCCTTCTGCGTAATAAAACGTTCGATTCGAAATTCTTAGCACCTGAAGAATGCCAGAGTGTATAACAGCCGAAACGTTGTAGACATGACAGTAAAGTTGATGACAATATTCCGAACAACGGAAATAGTGGAAACATTTTCCATTTGTCAAATTCTATAAAAACCTTTACAACGCACACAAGATTTGGGGCAACCTATATGAGTTCTAAGCAAGAATACTATGAACAGCTTGAGACGTAAATTTATACGAATACGGATGGTAGAAATACCTACTACGGAAACTCAGAGAGGGATGAAACTTTTGGGGGTCACAATATGACTTACATTCACGTCTTACTATGGTTCTCGAGAAAAACATGAATTAATTTCTTCTCTCGATACGCAACTTTGTGTAAAATAGTAGCGTAGAATTGGCTGTGTAGCCTTAGTTGGAAACAAGTCTAGGAGAAGAAAAACACTGGAGTCAAAGCCCTTCAGAAAATAGTGGAGAACCATTCTCTTTACAAAGTAAAACCATGGCAATTCACAGATATAAAAATTAAATCTGTAGAGAAGTGCCCTGATTGCCAACGTCCTGAAGGAATATGACACGAAAAAATGAGTAAATAATGCTTGGAGAATTGATCACTCACAGTGCATATTAACGGAATAAGAGGCAGATAGAAACACTGGGTAATGTACTTAAAAAGTTTTTGCAAATCGACAGCGGAACAAGTCTAAGTAAGGACGCGAATGAATAAGATTTGAGATGTACAAAGAACAAGGATTTGCCCACGCCTGAAATGTCACAGAACAAAGGGCAAATCGAAAAATCTTAAAGAAAAAATGCCGTTATAACTCAACCGTTGTTATTTTCGTTTATCTGTTAAATAAAAACTGTCCAATCGGATTTTTTAAAATAATTCGAAATTCCAATGTCGTTAAAAAATACCTTGAGCGAATTTCTTTGTTAAAAACTTTGATCCATACTTTAAGAAAAATACTTCTTATTCGTCTAGTTTTATTTATTTTAGCCAATCGGTCCTTTAATTCTCGCTGTGAACAATATAAAAAATATTAGTTTTTATGCTATAATACAGTAACAAGCGCTCAAATTCAAGAAAAGAGCAAAAAATGTATCAAGAAAATTCGTTTGGGTTTGGCGAGCAAAACAATTCTGATATTGTTCTGTTAGTCTCTTTAATATATTTGGACTGGAATCCGGAAGATTAATCCGATAGGAAAACTACACATTGGCAACCGATTCTATATAATGGTCGTTCTTTGGATGAATACCAAGGAGCCGGGTGTCCGTCTCGAGACACACTCAGGTGATGTCAACAAGAAGTTGGTTTCCGCTACAAATTGTGGAGTCAAAATGGTAAATTATGCCTGTACTGGCTGAATTGCAATTACTTTAAGGCGTGACCATCAGAAACACTGAAATCAGTCAGATAATAACCCATTAACCTGTGCGATTACTCCCCTTTGTAACTGCGTGATTTTTTTCCTAATGCCCGGTAGATGGCAGTGTAAAAGGCAGTATAAAAAGAAAGGTCATCTCTCTCTCTCACTCTCTCTCTCTCTCTCTCTAGATAGATAGATTGATATATAAACACACACACACACATACACACACACACACACACACACACACACACACACGTGGTAGTGACAGGACATGTCCTATTTCTCATCCATGGAGACATCTTAGCTGAAATGCGTAACATGTGTTGCGTTCAAAATACACTTTTTTCTTCAACTCATACTACCACAATAAGGATGTGCGTTGTGGTGCAGTGGATATCGACTCGGAACGACAAATCGAGAAGCCGAGTTCGAATTCCAGTTGAATTCCTTGCATTTACTTACGCATAAATACTCTTGGAAAAGGTATTAATCCGTCTCTTTCTTCCAGTTATGGGTTAAATAACAGGACAGATTGGGTTCTACGGAATTGGCTGGCAACCAGTCTACCGCAGAAAGTAATGGCAACCTACTGCGGGATAATCTTCTGTCCCAAGCAACCTACTCGAGACGTGATCATCCAAGCGTGTATCACGTATGGTACTTAACTGACTGACTAAATATAATAGTTGGAAACATAATTAAAACTTCTACTAGGCATAAAGTGGGTGATCGGTTTAATATTGTCATGAATTAATAAACTGATCTTCCACTAATTACTAAATAATATCATACATCTCTCCCCACTCTAGCTATGAGTTAAATCACAGGACAGACTGGGTTCTCTAGACTTGACTGGCAACCAGTCTACCGCAGAAAGCAATGGCAACCTACTGCGGGATAATCTTCTGTCCAGTCAGTCATGTCTCTTTAGGGACATGATCGCTCAAAGCGTGTATCACGTATGGTACTTAACTGACTACCACAATAACATCTCCACTAAAAACTATCACACACGCATGCACACAGGAGGTGTCAAAGAAAGGATAAGAGAAGGATGAGAATCAAGTAGATAAAAGATGGCAATTGGCGTTGCATTTAAACTTTTGGAGATTGTAGCTATCAAGGAAGCAAGAGAGATCCACAAACAGGAAGTGTAAGAAAAAAACTATTAGAGTAGAAGAGAAGGTTACATTTCACTTTTTCGGCGGTAAAAGGGTGGGACCTAAATGCCAATCTAGCACGCGTAAGTATATGTGGTTGAGCAAAGAATATATATGTGTTTGTAGGATGTATAACACTATGAGAAACAGAAGTGAATAAGATGAGACAAAATGGAAAATTGTATTAACGACGCGTTTCACCGGAGAGCGTACACTCTTTTTGGCTTTTTCAAGTCTAAACATCGAAAACCAGATATAGTCATCCTCAAAACGATTGAATGTCAAATGTGGCTGTACCTGCAGACTACATTATTAACAGCAATGTCTGTAGAAAAGATCGGCAATTATTCTACCCCGAAGGTTGGGGTTGCCAAATTGTAGAAAATCTATCTAAATCTAAACTTATTTATTTGTTAGCAGTTGAGTCCTTTGGTTCATTGATCCGAGCATCGTATAAGTAATACACTTTAAGAAAAGCGAACCCGGGAGAAGGAATGCTGACGTATTTGACACAAGGAATATAACCGAGTATCGCAGATTTTACATCTCTTCTGTACTGGTTATAGGAAAAAGAAACAACTCGTTGGGCCATCAAATTTTAAAAACTGAACAGTAGAATGTTTGAACTGAAACAAAATCTTCATTTTAGAATGTGGCACTGAACTCGTTAATGTTCTCATACACGTGTGTATACACACACACGATCTCTTTTTTGCGCATAAAACAAGAGAAAAGGAAAGGTTAAAAAGTAGTAAATATGAAATCCGTTTTAGCAGATCTCTCTTAACTATACGCGAAAATCCAACAAAATCATTTGTTCATATTAATACATTTTTATCTAGACTTATTTATAAATGGAACTTTGTCTGTGTGTCTGCCTGCGTGCGTGTGTGTCCGTTACCTATAGACTCCGAAACGGCTGAACCGATTTTCTTGAAAATTTACACAGTTGTACTATAAGCGTCTGCGAGTGTTCTTAGCTAGGTTTTGTGTCGAGGTACCCCCGATAAATATCGATAATCGAAAAAATCTGGTTATAGAAGTGGTCCGACTTTAATCAAATTTGATACACTCATAGACAAAGACATAAGAAACGATATTCAGAAATTTCAAGGTTTCAGTTCTTACAATAGTGCAGGAAATCGATAACATATATATATATATATATATATATATATATATATATATAAAAGGCAAGATGTTTGTGTGTCTGTCTGTTTATCTGCCAGTATGTCTGCGTTTTTTTCAGCCCTTTTATTTTAGTTTTTGCTTCAGGTTTGGCTCTAAGTAGGTATAATTGTAGTTCTTAGTCTCAGCCATGATACCATTTGCTGAGAGGACTTATTAATCCTTCAAAATTCACTTTACGACGAAAAAAACTTATTTGATATCGATACGAGGAAATCAAAATTTGACTTACATCCATTCATTTTTCTTTCAGTCGCTTTAACTAGAAACAACTATTGCTTTTTAGTCTTTCGTGCCAACGTCCAAAAAGTCTGAGATCCAGGACCATGGATTAGATTTAAACCTTTCATTACATCCGAGTAACGCCGGGATATACTGCTAGTACCGGATAAAAATGTTAGTCACCTCGATAGTGATTGCGGCACTCGGCTCTATACCATAAAGAATATGTCGATGCAACTTATGTCAAATACTACGCTTGACGACGCTACAAAACATTGCTGGCTTTGGTCATGACAGTAAACTGCAGCAAGACCTCTGATTAGGAGGTTGTGAATAGCATGGAACCACCTCTTAATCGCTGTTGTTCCCAGGTCCACGCAGACCCGGAGTGGTAGCACCTGTTAGGGTCCCAACTATGGGCAAATAGTTAACCCTCAAAGTAGGATCAAAACACTATGAAAGTATAAAAATACACTTTTATAAAAATATATAAACACTTTTATAGAAACATATACATTTTTAAAGGAAGAATATTGCCAACAATACATTTTTCAATAACAAATTATTATCATAACACATTTTTGAAGAAAAAATTTATTCTCAGCAAAACATTTTTGAATACAAAACTAGAAGACATTTTCAGTTTTCCAAAATAAAAAAGAATAAAAACAAAAAATATTTCATTAAAATTTGACTAAATCAACCTTCTCCTTATAACCAAACATTAAGAAAAACCTTAAAACTCTATCTTTTTGGCATTAAATAACCCACAGAGGTTGATATGCCGTTAAACAAAATTCAAACTCAAACAAAAAAAAATACCTTATTAGGTCCCGCAAGCATACTTCGAAAAGTACTGTCTGTTAGAGATCCCCTGTTGTGCCCTGACAGGCAGTATCTTCCCTGGTATTCAAGACATCTACACAACAACACTGGCGTGTGCCATTCAAAAATAATAACAATATCACCCACTTATGTTGAGTTATTTCTAGCTCGGCCCTCATCTGCAAGGTTATCTATTGCTTTGCTCAGCATATCGCGCAAATTTGACAGTGATCCATGTAGCTGTTATATAATTATCCGATTTAGTGTTATGATGGATATATTGAACTCATAATAATAATAAGAATAACTAGGAAAGTATTATCGGAGCGAGTACGCTTCGTATATTGGTTCCCTGGGATTCCTATTTTGGCATGATTCTCTCTCTCTCTTTATATATATATATATATATAATAAAATAGATTTTCAATATTCAAAATTGTTTAATGAACATTTCAACATGAAATCCCTAAGAGAGATTTCACATCTCCTCAGCAACAGTACATATTTTAAAATGGAAATAAAAATAAGAATAAAAAAGAATAAAGAAAGAGAATAAAAAAATAAAATAAAAAGGGAAATAAAGGGATTTAAGTATTTTAATAATATATATATATATATATATTCAGTTAGATAGGTGTGCGTTTGTGACTGGGTTTTGCGCTCTTGCGATCGTCAGACAAACTGATTAATTTTCTTTAAATATTGAATATATGTAGGGCTGCGTATATTGGTGTATTTTTGTGGAAGGAAAATTGGTAGAAAAATTTATCATTGTGACGGCTCTCATACAAACGTAGCTACACACTTGTGCACCCATTGACGTACGAAGAGATAATATAATAAATTACACTTTAGAACATGTACAAGCTACTACAAAATTGTACATTTCAATGCCGAAAGAAAATGTACAGTTTTGTAGTAGTTTGTACATGTTCTAAAGTATAATTTATAATAACTTTTCGTTGGTCTATTTTTTATATTGAGCACTGTTTTAAATTAATGGTTTGAACTTTGCAATTATTTTCTTCGTTCCTTATTAATTTGCATATATATATATATATATATATATATATATATATATATAATGACAACAATAGTAACTATAGTGTCTGGTATACGCTTAACATACTGGGTATTATAATGCACATATTGGGCCTTAAATATTGGGCGTTACCGTTTTGGCATGCTACTCCTCCCCAATCTTGGCACACACACACAGTAATAATGTTTAGCCTACCCTTATCTGACTGGATATCTTAATGAATATAGTGTTTCCTATATTTGTCCTCCAGCGTAACTTCACTCAATGATAACAATAATTGCTACCCACCCCAAGAGTGGCTCTCGTGCCTTCGGATCTTAACATATTGAAGGTATCTATGTATATTGTCAAGTGAATGACATGAAGATGACCTTCAGTAAACATTCCGTTCATTTCTATCGCCCAGTAACAAAAACAATGATGAAAATATCTTCACTATACAAAAGCCCCGTAATTGAAATATTATGCTTCGGTATAGCGTAATAAAACGGATAAGAAAGGGTATATTTTTACTAAGTACCTCTACTCATTTGCCTAAAAAATAGCATAGTATGATGTTAATAAAAACAAAGTTTTATCAAAATGTTTATGCTATTATTAAGAGGAAAGATCAAATTTTGTTGTCATTTTTTTTAAAAATTTAATCTTTTCTAACACGTTCGAAATTTCAGTTAAATTTTTTTTTCTGTCAGTGATTCACGCTATGTTTACGTCATATGACTATTAAGGAAAACGGAATATTACGCAAATCGTTTTTTGGCGTTGAAAGACACATTCATTGGTGAATTCTTGCAAAACTCAACAATTGTCTGATTTTAATGAATCTTTCAGGACTTATTCACAAATGAATGAAATTATTTATGCAATTATTATTTTTAGAAAATCTTAGTAAAAATATTTTTCTTACATCTGTTATCCCCACCACTCCAATTAATTGCATAAAACTTTTAGAAATACATTATCTTTATCAATTTTTTATTTATTAGTTAAACGCAGGACTCGTTGGGAAATGTAATTCATGTAATTTTTTTTTTAATTTCGAGACCATTTTCCGAAAATCTCAAAATAGTAACATCAAAAATGCATTAAAACTACGCTATTTTTAATGTAGATAAACTTTTGATTTTATAAATAATATAATTTTAGGATATCATATTCTGAAGAAGAAAAGAATTTTCGATGAATAATGAAGTTTTATAAGAATTGTTTCATTTTTTTTCCTTTGCTGATTAAAGTTTCAAGCATCTTTTAAATTTCTTCCAGATAATCAGTGTCTTTGGCTATTAATTTATTAAAAATAGACTCTATTTACAAATCGAAAATTCAAAAGCTTAATACAAATCTTTCAGTATTAAGATCTTTAAAATAATTTATAAATTTTTGTTATTATATTAAACTACTCATTTTCTTTTATGGAAACTTAAAAAAGACTTATCATTAAAAGCTCACATGTTACAAAGGTTGTTCCCCTTAGGAAATGTTAAACTGGGTTATGTCAACTTTGATTGATAACAGGTGCTATTATCACCTGCTTAAGGTCAACGAGTCGGACCTTTGTAATTTAAGAAATACTTTTATTCTAAATTTCATGCCATAAATAAGTTTTATTTGTTTCAAATCAGATTAATTTAACTTTAAATTTGCTAATCTTTCAAAAATAACGATTGAGAGATGTATATTTTATTTTTGCAAGCTTTTTAAAACCGAGAATTAACTTTTGTTTACAAACGTGTCGATCGCTCAAAAAATCGCCGAAAAGTTAATTTTTTTTTTAATCGCAGAATTTTAGATTCCAATGAATACATTTTCTAATTTAATTACACTAGCGTATTTTGCTTAGTAGAAATGGTCAATTTAAACATTTAGCTTTCAATTAAGCTAAAATAAAAGTTTCAAGAAAAAGGTTTTTTTTACTTTTAAAAATTCAGTTTAAAACTTAGGTATCGAAAATGGAATAGAGGCATCTAATTTTTACGAATTTATATCTTTTGAAAATACGTATCCTATGACATCGATCGCTATTTTTATACTTTTTTTTTTCAATGCCTAAATGTTCTTGTAAGATGGAAAATCTTTCTGTAAGTTGCATAAAATTTGCAATCGTTCGATGTTAGTGCCGATATGCAAAATTACTTTGAAATTTTCAAATTCCTGACACATTGTTTCAAATTCTCTTACGGTAATTTCATTTTCGTCGGAATCTACGGCCGAAAGTTGCCGGAGTTTAGATTTTATTTTTCTTCTTCTTCTTCTTCTTCTTCTATACACCATATCCGATCGAAATGTATGTGATCATGACTCTCCTCGATTTCATGTTCTTTGTGTCACTTTGTAAATTTTGTCTTTGCGTTATATCTACTAAAACTTATTTACATTGTTCGGGCCGTTGTCCTCATCTTTATTGACATGTTTACGACATTTCAGCCGTTGTACGCTCCGGCCTTCTGCACGTACTAGGAATTTTGAACCTCATACGGCGTTGGTTAGTTCCAATGATTTGAACTAAAAAGTTGTGAGTTTAATACAAAGCCACAGCAGTGGTAAACAATTAAATAGTTAAGTTAAAGGGAGATAGCTCATGGCTACCAGAAGTGGCATCGCACATGCAAAGAGAATGATATACACCAGTGAGCGAAATAAAGGGTTTATTTCAAAGTTTTTAGCACCAGAAGAAAGCCGGAGCATACAACGGCCGAAACGTCGTAAACATGGGAATAAATATAAGGACAAGAGTCCGAATAATCTAAATAATGTAAAAACGACCTCATCTCTAGAAGTATTGACAAATAACACTAAACCTTGTACGGCCATCCATTAGCTAGTTAGATCATGCATTGTTTTCCTCTTTCCCGCTTGTCTTCAATCTGTCATGTGAGTATCAAATTTTCCAAGCCCTCTCTCATCATTATGTGGCCTAACATATTCAATTGTCTCTTTCTGACGTTTCTTCATATGTTCGGTCCGTGATATTCTAACATCCATCCATATTTTTGTTGTCTCGAATCATCATCTGTCAGGAGATTGTCTAGCATTCATTGTTCGTGATATTCTAACATCCAACCATATTTTTGTTGTCTCGAGTGATCATCTGTGAGGAGATTGTCGAGCATTCATTTCATATAGGAGGACAGATATCACGTAATAGTGCAGTACTATTTTCCTTTTGTTTCTAATAATATTTTGCTGTTTCATAATACTTTACTTAACTTTTGGAAAGCATGTTTCTTTATCTAAATTCACCTTCACATTACGGTGTCGCACTTTCCGTCCTCTGTTAAAACACTTTAGATGTTTAAATTGTTGCAGATGTTTGATTTTGGTATCAGAAATTTGTAATTTGTATGCTGGGCGTTTCCCTTTGTTAACAATTTTGCATTCTGTCTTTTTGCAACTGATGTTTAGTCCTTTCTTCTCGCTTTCCTTCACTTCATTACACTAATTTTTCAATTGACACTTGAAAATATCGCCCTGCTAATCGAGTTTAGAACAGTGTTGTTCGGGATTTTGTATCAGTTTCAGACATTGTATAAATTTAAAAATCGTGATATTCGAAGACGTGGCAGTGGGGGATTTGTTCTACAAGCATATACGTTCATGTTTATCGATATGGACCCCATAGCTCGTTGCCGTTAACATATGTAAATGATTACAATATACATGGTGTCCATAAATTTCGTGTGCACTTTAAAAAATTTATAACTTTATTTGTATTTGCGATAGAAATAATTTGTAAAAATGATTAGAAAGAAGTAAATCTATGTTTTTTAAGGTTTTATTGAAATTTTATTTAGGTTTCTCCATGTACTCCATCATTAGCAATACAAAGGGTAATACGATTTCGCAGTTCACGGAAAACATTTACCAACTGTAATGTCTGAAATCACATTAGTTATTATAGTATTCAAATCTACGAATGAACTAGGTTTGGTTGCATACACTATTGTTTTTACGTGTCGTCATAAAATATCTAATGAAGTCAAATCTGACGAACGTGAAGGCCAATAAAATGGTTCACCCTTCAGATCCATCTGTTTACTTATCTAAAAATTGTTGCAAAATTTGGGTAAATAATTATTCAATAACTATACTTAAAACTAGGTACATTAAACTTTATAACATTTTTAAAGATTATTTCTATCACAAATACAAATAAAGTTATTTTTTTAAGTGCACGTAAACTTTATGAACACCCTGTATATTTAAAACTATGCTTAGATATCGAGTGTTATTATCGTATTTTTTAAAATAAATATCATTGTGCAAAGCGAGTTTAGACAAGTGTTAATCTTGGTTTTGTATTAATTTCTAAAAGCGTGTAAATTCGAAACTTGTGCAATTCGAAGACGTATTTGTTTTACGTTTGCAATGTAGTCAGTCAGTTAAATACCATACGTGATACATGTTTTGGGCGATCATGTCTCGAAAGAGACATGACTGACTGGACAAAAGATCATCCCCCAGAAGACTGCCATTGCTATCTGCGGTAGACTGGTTGCCAGAAAAGGCTATAAAACCCAATCTGTTCTGCTATTTAACTCATAGCTGGAGGGAGAAGAGATAGATTGTATTATATTATTATATTAAGTATAATTAGTGGGGGATCAGTGTAATACTTCAGAATAATAGAATCCTGTATGAACAGTGGAAGCCTTAATCATGATTCCAACTATTGTATTCAGTCAGTCAGTTAAGTGCCATACGTGATACACGCTTTGGGCGATCATGTCTCGAAAGAGACATGACTGGCTGGGCAGAAGATTATCCAGCAGTAGGTTGCCATTGCTTTCTGCGGTAAAATGGTTGCCAACTAAGGCTATAGAACCCAATCTGTTTTATTATTTAACCCATAACTGGATGGAAGAGACGGATTAATACCTTTCCCAATAGTATTTGTGCGTAAGTGAATGCAAGGAATTCAAGTGCAATCCGAACTCGGATCCCAGATTTGCCGTTTCGAGTCGATATCCACTGCACCACAACGCACAGTGAAATGTAGTACCAACTGTCAATAGCAGGTTATAAATTTTGAATCTTTCATATTTAGTGCTGAAAAGCGTTTATTATATTGCGATGGATGGTTACAGGTAAGAGGGATGATACTTATTTCATTACCACAACATGCATAAACGTAGCTGTTTATCGAGTTTGACTTCAATATCTCACTGCAATCAGCATTTTTGTATGACTTCAAGATATACATTTTAATGCCAGGCTTAAATATCGAATGCTATTATCGTAATACTTTTAAAACATTGTTTCGTCGCTCTGTCGGGCGGAAACAAACGTGCAACGTCAATATATTGGTAAAATTTGACTGAGTGTTGACATGCATACGTTTGTTTTGTGTTTGTTGGTTGTCCGGCAACCGCCGATAAGTTTGATATTTATCAATAAAACTTGTCGATTAAGTAATAAGACAGAGCTTATCAGAAGGTATTCGCATGTTCGACGTACATAAAAAAAAACTTTGGTAAGTTATTTAATATAATAATATACGAAGATGAATCAAATTTTCCTCCTCCTCATGGAGAGATGTGGTCGTACATCCGGTTTAATGACGCAAACGGATTTTGCATAATGCGATCTTGATTGTCACTCTTCATTGGTCAATACAGATCTCTAACATTGTACGTATGCAAGTACATTCGTGTGTTTGTGTGTGTGTTAAAGGCAAAAGAACAACATGGAATATAGACATCTGGAGAATACTGGTCAGGTGATCAGCTACTCAGCGGCATTACGCCCGCACCCAGTCATAAGATTGATGAATATGTGTCTAAAGTATTTGGGTGTATGATGTGAGTTTTTATATGATTAATTTGTATATCTATGACTTATCAACCCATTATTTATTTGTAGATTGTAGGAATCTTTTAGACGATAATTAATTAGTGATACAAGTCTTAATAATTAGCCTATACCTGGGTGGAGAGGACGTGGATTCATATTTTTCCCAAGGATGTTTGTGTGTAAGTGAATATAACGAACCCAACTGGAATTAAAACAAGGCTTTCCGATAAAAAATTCCGTGTCATTATTCATTACACCACCCGCACATCCATGCTTTCAGCGGCTGGTATTCCCAAGCGGTCACCCCTCTAAGTACTGACCATGCTCGGCGTTGCTTAATGTTGGTGATCGTACGAGAATCACTGTTTCGATGTGATGTGTCATAAGCCCATGTATGAAAGTGTGGATCTTTAGAGAGCAAAATCTCGAATCAGTCAGTTAAGTACCACACGTGATACACGCTTGGGCGATCATGTCTCGAAAGAGACATGACTGACTGGGCAGTTGATTATACCGCAGTAGGTTGCCATTGCTTTCTGCGATAGATTGGTTGCCAGCCAAGGCTATAGAACCCAATCTGTCCTGTTATTTAACCCATAACTAGAGGGAAGAGACTGATTAATACCTTTCCCAGGGGTATTTGCGCGTAAGTAAATGCAATGAATTCAACTGGAATTTGAACTCGGCTCCCCGATTTCTCGTTTCGAGTCGATATCCACTGCACCACAACGCACATCCTAAATCTCGACTAAAGACACAAAAATAGACACACAATGAAAATCATTCTACGATTCTAGTTTGTTCTCTCAACTAGCATACATTAATCTCCACAGAAATTTCCGATAAATATGGCGTGTGCTATTAAACCAGCTTAACATTTATTTCAGGCGAACATTAACTTATTAATACTTGCAAAGTTTAATACTGTATTGCGTACCAGCCTCCAACGCTACTTCGCAGACTGTATCAACGCAAAACATCTTTGTTTTATTGAACGAAAGAAGCAGCCTGGAAAAGAACATTAGTGGAACGCATCCTCACTCTTTGACTTCCTCCCTGTGAGCAAAACAATACGCCTCCTTGGCCTCACACTCTCAGCGGACCTCAAGTGGAATGACTATATCGAATCCATAGCTAAAACCGCTGCTAAGAAGGTCGGTTCACTGTTTTCCCGTCTGAATCCATCCTGCACATATAAATCTACCATCCGTGTATTGAATACTGCTGCCACATCTGATCGGGTGCCCCTGCAATTCACCTCGGGGTACTTGACAAAATCCAATCTGTAATGTGATCGATACCGACTTGTCAGGTCGGCTGCAGACGCTTTCTCACCAGCGTGACGTGGCTTCCCTGTGCCTCTTCTACAAATATTTTCACGGCTTCTGCTCCAATGAACTTAGTTCACTGGTGCCCCCTAGGTATGAATTTACACGAGCTACTAGATTAGCAGTTAGGTCCCACCCATTTAGAGTAAAGCCGATAAAATGTAACCGCAATTTCTGCTCTAATAGCTTCTTTTCTCGCACTTCCCAATGTGGAATTCTTGATTCCTCGACAGCTACAATCTCCAGGGATGTAAATGTATGGTCAATAGACATCTACCTCACTAACTCGCATCCTTTCTGTCAGGGTCTTTTTTCCATCCACTCCACCCGCATTACACCGGTATTCTCATCCGTCTATTACTCTCCTCCTGACATCCCCAATGACTAACCCCTCTTTCTCATCACTTTCCCCTATGTAATCCCCTGAGTAACAGTGGCAGTAAAACAATTTTTACTGTAGGCGACCAGGACTTACTAAAAAATTTTGGTGCGGAAAGCATGTCGACTCGTGAAAATTATTATAAATTGTCGATTTTGCACTGTTTTGGTCTTAGTCCAAAACTTCTAAAAAGGTAATCCTTCACTATTAGAGTTTTTCGCTCGCAACGTATTCTGACAAATTGCCTACCTTCCTGACCAAGCCTGCACATTCTGTAATAATAGCAAGGCATAAGGAGCCATGTTGAAAGCATTTAACGAGGATCAAACGCTGTCAATTTTTTAACGGTCTGTGAAACAAGACGGCCAACCATTTTTTTTTTAGCGGTGAGATCTACACAATTAGCCTCAAGAATATTTTTCTTCTATGCGTCGGTTACTTTCAAGACGTGTGCGATCACAGCTCTCCATTACCTCCTATTACTTGTAATTGTTACCAACGATTGTCCTGTTGCCCACGACGTTTTGGCCGTTGTATGCTCCGACCGTCTTTAAGTAGTGTAGGACTTGGAACCAGCCCTTAAACAAATCCCAACGTCGCTCGGGAGGAAGCCGGCTCAACCCGACCAGGGTGAATGCTGAAACAGGTACAGGGGTAGGGGGTCTTCAAGTGATTGGAATTTCAAACTGAACCCTTTATTTCGGTAGATTGTTCTAGTTCCATATGTTATGCCGCTTCCAGATGCCTCAGTATCAGTTATCCCACTCAAGAAAATATGGTTCAATGGATTAAAATAGAATATATTATTTTCAGGGTATTCTTTATAAAACAATATTTAACAAAGGCAGTCTAAAAAATTCGTTAATATCTGTCTATATTTTTTAGATGAGATAATTATTTACCCTATTTACCCATTGTTCGGACCGTTGTCATCAAGGACACTTGGACCTGTGGACAAAAGCAACCGTTGATGTCCCAGTAACTTGACTCAGAGTTGTGAGTTCTATATCTGGTCACAGCATAGACGAACAAATTCCGGTAGAGGTCAATTAAAGAAATATAATTGAAACTGAAATATCGTGAGGAGGCATGACACGTAGAACTATAAACATCTACCTCCCAATGAACGAAATAAAGGGTTCGGTTCGAAATTCTAATCACCTGAAGAAGACTGGAGCGTACAATGCTTGAAACTCCTTAAATACGACAAGGATGGGAACAACAGTTCAAACAATGTAAATAATGTTAATAAATTCGTTGATTTTTAAAAATTTTACACTTAAATAGTTTTGAAGAAAAAAACGTTTATTTAAAGTAGTTCCTTTTTTTTATTTATTTTTATTTGTGATATTCTTAAATTTATTTGAAGTTATTTAATTATTCTATTTTTCTTTTTTTCTTTCTAGGTAAGTGTGTAACTCCATTTTCGATGGCGTCAACCTTTCTCTTGAAAGAGGCAAACAACGCCGCTCCTCTTGACAAGAATTATAATGCACTTTTGGAAATTTCAGAATGAACTCACGTCAGTAGTTATATAACAGAAAAAGGAAAGTGTTTGAAACTATTTTTTTCTTTCCAATAAAAGGTTTGGATTTTTTAATTTTTCTTTTTTATTCCGAAGTTATTCCATTAATATCTTCCCCTACTAAAAAAAAAATATATATATATATACCGAAACAATTAAGTTTGCCATTCGGATAAAAACTCTTTCAATGCAAAAGTTTGCTTGATAAGAGATATTATGAGAAATTTCGAGAAAAAAAAAGATGTTTCTTTTTTTCTTTCTTTCATCAGTTCTTGATTTTCAAAAACTTTTTCAAGTAAAGAGTTTTTCCAGCTAAAAAACGTATTCTGTTCTGCATAATGTACCGGATTATTTTCGATAATGTAATGCTTATCACAAGATATCGGCATTCCCATGGGAGTGTACGATTAAAAAGCACAAAATTGAATTTGTAAGCTTAAAATAGACGTCATATTTTTTCAAGGTGTGACGATATGCTTTCATTTTTAAAAACCTACTCAAGTCTCGACTCTACTACGTCTTGAAAGCAGCGCGTAAAATTACATGTTTTTTCTTGTATGTTTGAATTCCTGAATCATATGTATTCTTCAAGATTTTTTTAACCTTTTTCCACGTGTAAAATGTGCTAATTATCAATTAATAACAATTGTAAGACTTGGGTATTTAAGGAAGAATTACTACAATTTTTAATTCAGTAGCAAAAGAAAAAGATACAGCCGACATTATTATTTAATAATGTTGTTTATTAGTCTGATATGTGAGGTGTACCATCGACGGATACCAGAGCGACTTGTGTTTAACTTGAAAATCAAAATAGCCAACGTGTTGTATGCCTGGAGCGAAGGATGACAAAATTTATACTGCAACCAAAAATCGCTTGCTTTTTCCACGTTAAAATGACGAACGTAACACGTATATATAAACAGATATAGACAGTATATCATTTATTCGTTTATCAGGTTATGTTCGTAAAGTAGAAAATATGTTTGAAGGTGACAGCACAAAAGCCAGAGGCCGCGCTCGTCCAAGGTTTCCCTGTGCCTTTCTCGGTCTCTGTTCTGATCTTAACTGCCGAACGACTGCTTACTGCTAATAATTTCTGTCTCTTATATCAGCGATCAAGTCATGTCCTGACACAATGTTTACATAATTCCAAGGCTCACATTATCTGACCTTGGCTACGCTGGTTTCAAAACAATCAAATATTTTCCTGACACGGAGAATTTTACCAGCATTCTCAATTTTGACAAGAATCAAATACTTATCAAAAACAATGTCGAGAACAGTTTCATATTTTTTGCTGTTTCATAAAAATGCACTTCTTCAGGAAATTATTCACCAGCTCAGACAATATACAACAACAGCATTCGTCCTATATCAATATTATTATTATTATTATTATTATTATTATTATTATTACTACTATTATTATTATTATGTCATTTTTTCATCATATTTCGATTTCTGCTTTGGTCTCACTAGCAACCAAGTCTGCGGGGAGACCTAAGGCAGGTCGTGGCGTGTTGTTATGACTCCATTTCATGTTTTTCTATCTTCCCTATCATCCCTAGCATTACATAGATAAAGTTTTCCTTAGTGTGTGGGCTGTACTTAATAAAACAATTTTTTGTATATCTCTTAAGCTGGGGTTTCCAGGGATTCTTTCAATGTGTTGTTTTGTTCCATTTTTTATCATTCCAAGTGCACCTACTATCACTGGCACAACTCTTGTTTTCAATTTCCACATTTTTTCTATTTCAATTTCCAGGTCTTTATAATTTGACAGTTTTTCAGATTGCTATGTTACAATCCGCTGGACAAGCCATATCAATTAATAGGCAAGTTTTCTCCTTTTGGTTTTTAACAATAATGTCTGGCCTGTTTGCTTCAATTTTTCTGTCTGTGTAGATGGTGTAATCCCATAGAATAGTTACATCTTCTATTTCTGTAACCGGTGTTGGGTGATGTTCATACCAGTGTTTGTTTACAGATTTTCCATAATGTTTGCACATTGCCCAATGTAAATATTGCCCAACTCTATCGTGGCGATTTTTATATTCATTTGGAGCAAGCACAGAACAGCCTGAGATTAGGTGGTCTATTGTTTCTTGGTGTTTATCACAAAACCTGCATTTTGGATCCATATTATTATGCATAATATTTGCCTGAAAGTTTCTAGTGAAAAGACTTTGGTCTTGTGCTGCAAGAATAAAGCCTTCAGTTTCAGACTTTAATCCAGATGCACGTAACCATCAATGAGTATTAACTTTGTCAACATTGGATTTATTGGCACGTACTGGATATTGGCCATGCAGAGGTTTGTTTTATTATTATTATTATTATTATTATTATTATTCAAATCAATACGTTTGAGATTCTTACAAGTATTATTACTTTTACTATACAGTCGTTTTATTATTATTATTGCTATTATTTCTCTTGCCGTTTATAAATTTGCCTGTTCACACCAGATGTCTGGTGATCATTATTGAATACTGAGGATCTACATGTATCCTCAAATCCGTAGAAATCTTCTCAGTATCTTTGCACAGCGTCGTAATCGGTACAGTCTCAACCGAAGCCTCAATTTTCCAACTCATCTAATCTCGATTCTAATAATTTTGGCACGTTTCTAAGCAGATTAACTCTTATAAATACGGATCTCACCACCATACACCATATCTTTCTCCACTTCCAAGCAAGGTCCTGGATTTTTCTCTAATGTTTCACTGCATATTAACCTTGTCACATCCGCGTGCACAATCTAGCAGGTTCTTTTTTCAATATTCATGATTATCGAAATTCTGTCGCTTTGCTTAGCTGGGGTGGGATGGTCAGTGGCTATCGATTTCCTTAATTATTTAGTGATTTTAATTTTTTATTCTCTGTTATTACTATTATTGTTTACTAGGTTTAAGTGGCAATCTAAGTGACATAAGTTTTCCTCAATACGCCAGGAACCTCTCCCAGGAATATGCTGCCATTTATATATTATCTCTCTAATCTTAAGGTGCTTTGTACCTCTTCGGATAACAACTGACACGACCGTCACATTTATATTTCACAAATTTCTCAATTTTCTGACAATCTAAACTTATTTATAAATGGAACTTTTTCTGTGTGTGTGTGTGTGTCCGTTACCTATAGACTCCGAAACGGCTGAATCGATTTTCTTGAAAATTTACACAGTTGTACTATAGACATCAACGAGTGTTCTTAGCTAGGTTTTGTATCGAAAAATATCGAAAATCGATAATCGAAAAAAATCGGGTTATAGAAGGAGTGGTCCGATTTTAATCAAAGACAAAGACATAAGAAACGATATTCAGAAGTTTGAAGGTTGCAGTTCTTACAATAGTGCAGAAAATCGATAATACATATATATAAAAGGCAAGATGTTTGTGTGTGTGTCTGTTTATCTGCCTGTATGTCTAATTTTTTCAGTCCTTTTATTTTAGTTTTTGCTTCGGTTTTGGCTCTAAGTAGGTATAATTGTAGTTCTTACTCTTAGCCATGATACCATTTACTCAGAAGACTTATTTAGCCCTCAAAATTCAGTTTACGACGAAAAAACTTATTTGATATCGATACCAGGAAATGAAACTTTGACTTACATCCATTCATTTTTCTTTCAGTCTATGGTTTCGCTTTAACTGGAAACAACTATTACTTTTTAGTCTTTCGTGCCAACGTCCAAAGAGTCTGAGCTCCAGGACCATGGATTGGTTTCAAAGCAACGCCGAGCAACGCTGCTAGTATCTAGAAAATTACCTATTTTTTCGTTCTCATGCAGAATTGCTTTTTACTTTTGCTTTTGCTTTTTTTTTAATCTTATCGCCCCAAGAAAAGCATTATACTGCCACTGTTGTGCCGGGGGTTACATAAAAGGAAAGTTATGAGAAAGGGTGACAGAATAAAGGGGGTGTCAGGAAGAGAGAGCATGAGAGAGAGGATGCAAGTTAGTGAGATAGGAGGTGACTATTGACTTTACATTTACATTTTGGAGATTGTAGCTGTCGGAGAAGCAAGTAAGTGGAAGGGAATTCCACAGGTGGGAAGTGCGAGAAAAGAATCTGAGGAAATACAATTTTTCGTTTACATCTTATTGGTTTCACAGTAAAAGTTGCTAATCTTGTGGCTCAATTAAATTCGTATATAGGGGGTACCAGTGAGCTAAGTTCATCAGAACAGAAGCCGTGAAAGTACTTGTAGAAGAGACATAGGGAAGCTACACTGCGCCGGTGAGAAAGTGACTGTATCCGAGCTACCAAGTTGGGATCGATCACATTGCAGATTCTCCACTGAATTTTGTCATGGACCCCTCGGTAGATTTGATCGGCGAGCAAATTTTGCAACTGAATGTTTTCTTCTTGCTTTGAACAACTACATCTGTTCTTCTGGTTTGGAATGAGTAAGCAGATCGAATTTTAATGTCTTACAGGATTTTCACTGTTACATTATAAGAGAGAATGTAGCAATTAAAATCTGTCCTGGACAGACCGTTTTATAGCCTTGGTTGGCAACCAGTCTACCGAATAAAGAATTGGCAACCTACTGCAAAAAATATCTACACCACATCTGGTTGAGAACTGCTTGTGGATTCAAAATAAAGGCCTATAAATTTTTTTTAGAGAAGAACCCAGCCACAGTATGTGCCGCCACAGACAGATTCTTTCGGGGAGATTCTGGTTTCGGCTTATATCACGTATATCTGTACTTACTGGCACAATTCGGAAAAAAACGGAACATCTTTCGTGCACAGACATGTTTTTCCCTGGAATCTTTTTTTTGGCCAACTTACTTCATTTGTTGATTTAATGATTGAATGTGTCATTTTTATTTCCACACACTATCCGTTTGCTAATATCCTTTATTTTATGTTGTTGTATTCCAATCAAAAGATATATTTTCAAAATGAACTACCATTTTGTTTTCCTTTCATTGGAATTAACTAAGCGTGACCAACTCCAAAGAACCCAGCGGGGGAATAAGCGGATGATGATTATAACCGATTTCAACAGTTGAACCAGCGAATAAAGAGGGCTACGCCTGACGGACATGCTAGAGAAGGCGCTACTCGAAATTTTTACAGTCAGCGGCAGTCTGTTGCCGTTTCATAACAGGGTTTTGCATGCCTCGTTCCATATGTGCCGCAGTAGTGTGCGGGTCACTTTCTGGCAAGTTGAAGTCCACCTTAAACAAATAACCGCCATCGGCACTTTCTTTTACTCTAATTTTCTTTCATCTTCAACTTTTACAAAGCCAAATGGTGATAGAAAATAGATGACGAGACCAGGTTTTGTTGAAACTGGAAGATTCAAGTCCTGAATCTGCAAGTTAGTGGGGAATATAGTCATCAACGTCATCATTATAAAGAAAACGATCAGCAAAAAAGAAATTAAATTCTTGGATAGGAAATAAAGCTGACGACTAGAATTCTCGGCTCTCATGAATTTGATAATGTTTTTACTTTATTAGTAGTTTAAAACATTCATTCTTTGCCAGTGTCTTTCTGTTGTTTTTTTTTTTAAATTTAAACACGTCAAGTTAAATGTTTTTTCTCTTTTCTAAGTTATGACTCTATTCAAATAACCAGACTGTATAGATTTATTCTTTAGTCTCTTTCTATGTTATATTATTAAATGGCGATATTATAGTCAATATTTATTTCTGAGAAGGTCAGTGGCTCTTATCAAAATAATGCACACTACTTGTACGATATCTAAAAAAATTCGAAAATATAGTTTTCCCATTTATTTCAAATACAAAGATTGAATTTTAACGTTCATTTAAATGTCGATTATTATTCTTATTAATATTATTATTATCATTTTAAACAAAAAAATCAGAATTAGATGCACAGAAGAAAGGACAAAGAAAGTTACGATAACAATAGAAAACGTTATTTAAAAAATACCAAATTTTAATTCCCGTTTAATTCTAGGCGTTAATATAAAGTATCTCCATCTCTCTTCTTGACAGGCTAAAATTAAACACTTTGAAAACTTCCTCTTTTTATTTTCGCTTTTGTTTTCATTCCATAATCCACTATAATTTTCTTCTGACGATGGGAATTACACATAATTACGGCTTCGATATTCCAAGTTTCTGTTTAAAATCTTAAGAGTTTCAGTTCTTGAAAGGAAGTTGTCTCTAGCTGTTGCTGAGAAATCATGGAAACATTAAAAGACAAAAGGACTTTCGTCATTGTGATGGAGACATAGTCAATTAAGGAGACACGGTGTCAGATATGATACAACGAACAATATCTCTCTCTCCCTATATATATATATATATATATATATATATATATATTTATTATATCGATTTATCTATAACGTTTTTTCTTATATATATATATATATATATATATATATGTGTGTGTGTGAAATGTTTGAACATTATTTTTTATCGATACTCGTATTTAATTAGATATTCTGTTTTTTAATTAAACATTTAATTTTTAATTTAAAATTTAATTTACTTAAATACGAGTATCGATAAAAATAATGTTCAAACAATTCATTTCAAATTGTCGGTTGTTTATAACCAAGTTTCGTTAAAATTCGTTAATTTCCGTAACATGTTTACATTTGTTGACATTACGATACATTTCAGAGCAGATAAGGTTGTTTGCGATGAATCGAAAAATTGTGTTATATGGGCTTGATTAGACTGGAGGCTATTCGTGGTCGAGAGGTCTAAGACGTTGCCAGATCAAATGGTAGCTTCCCCTATGTAAATAGGGGTCGCAGGTTCGAATCCTGCCGAATGGCACACATTTTCGTAATAACAATTTATCGCAAATAATCAGGCCGGTAGATATAAATATATCATACTGTTTAATTAAAAAATAGTCGAGCCTGGTCAGTACTTAATGGGTGACCATTTGGGTGTACCAGGTGCTGTAATCGTAAGGACCAAGAATGGTCCACCGGTCCTCCAGGTTTTGGGGTTGGGTGCAGGGCTAACAACCCTGCCCCGTAAAAAACGGTTTGTTACAGAAACAGCAACAAAAAGCTGCTGCCCTCTGCACCATAAATGTTGATGATTTGGATAAATGTTGATGATTTTTGCTTCGCCTTGTTAGTCTCCATATTGTCCAATGAAAAATAAGTTTTTGTTTCTTGCTTTGAGACGACTCTTTTATAAGATACGTGCATTCTTTAAATTTTCTTATCTTTACTTCGTATAGCATATCGTTAGGTGGATATAGTTGAGAAAAGGGAAATTGGTTTGCACGAATCTTGTGAGAGGGTCACTTTGCATTTGAAAAGTTTTTACTGGAACCAAAGACGTATATGCAACAATTTCTGATCATATTGAGCAATAACTATTTAATATTTTCCAAATAGATATTTTTTACATTGAGTTTTGCTCTGTAAAAGGCCCGTGGGCCACTCTGAGTAGAGGGTTACATTAAGAGACAGTTTATACATACAGGAAAGTAAGATAACGGTTAATCCTAGACTTGAACAGGTTAAGATTGTAGTGATCGAGGACGCAGCCTCTTGGGGGATCTGCTCCTCAGAGCAGTGGTTTTACGGAAGAAGCTGCTCGAATGAAACTTATTTATCACTAATAGAACACGGAGGGAATTTGGATGGTTTGCCACAATGTAACAGGCATACCTGGTCCTAATCGTGAATGTTAGGACAGGCAGAACCAAGAAATGTAGTTCGCCTCACTACTTTCCATGGAAGTGGTGATAGAGCAATGGTATATACTAAAATAGTCACTGGTTTTAAAAAACTTATGAAACATTTAGGTAAATGAATTAATAATAAACTTTGTTTTATTTTGTTTGATATTTTTTTAATTGGTATCACCTCATGCAATGTAGAAAAGCCATTAAAACACTAGGTGTTATAGAGTGTGGAAGAATTAGGAGCAGAAACATGAATAATGAGCGGGAAGAGGAAAGAGTAACATGAGGAAATAGCAAATGACATTGCATTTAATTTTTTGTAAATCAAAGGTGGCTGGAAAGCATGGAGGTGAAAGAGAGTTCCACAGGCGAGAAGTGCGAGAAAATAAACTATTAGCATAGAACCTACAGTTAGATTTAGCTAACTCCACTGCAATTAATAGATAACATCTAGACGCTAGTCCAGTCAGTCAGTTAAGTGCCATACGTGATACACGCATTGGGCGATCATGTCTAGAAAGAGATATGACTGACTGGACAGAAGATTATCCCGCAGTAGGTTGCCATTGCTTTCTGCGGTAGACTGGTTGCCGACCAAGGCTATAGAACCCAATCTGTCCTATTATTTAGCCCATAACTGGATGGAAGAGACGGATTAATACCTTTCCCAAGGGTATTTGCGCGTAAGTGAATACAATGAATTTAACTGGAATTCGAACTCGGCTCTCCGATTTCTCGTTCCGAGCCGATATCCACTGCGCCACAACGCACATCCGCTTGTCTAGTACTGTGTTTATATTCAAAAGTTTCGATCTCTACTGGCAGCAAACTGACTGCATACGGACAGATAACGAAGCCAGCAGATATACAAAGATAGAAAGGGGCGTAAGACAAGGATGCGTTTTTTCACCTGATCTGTTCAGCTTGTCAGTCAGTCAGTTAAATGCCATACGTGATATACGCTTGGGTGATCATGTCTCGAAAGAGACATGACTGACTGGGCAGCAGATTAACCCGCAGTAAGTTGCCATTGCTTTCTGCGGTAGACTGGTTGCCGACCAAGGCTATAGAACCCAATCTGCCCTGCTATTTAACCCATAACCTATTTAACCCATAACGGATAAGAGACGGATTAATACCTTTCCCAAGGGTATTTGCGCGTAAGTGAATACAATGGATTCAACTGGAATTCGAACTCGGCTCCCCGGTTTCTCGTTCCGAACCGATATCCACTGTACCACAACGCACATGAACAGCGAGATTATTTTGAGAATCCAAGATGTTATGCCAGGATTCGTAATCAGAGGCCATAATTTCAATAACATACGGTAAGCAAACGATACAGTGCTGATTGCAGACACGGAAAGGAAACTGCTAGACCTCCTACAGAAGGTAGCTGAAGAGAGTGACAAGAATGGACTACAAATAAACTGCAAGAAAACCGAATGCATGGTCATCATCAAAAACAGCAGCCTAAAATGCTAAATACAGTTGAGAGATAATAAATCAAGCAGATACAAAAATTTAAATACCTGGGAAGTGTTATAACAGATGACGGAAAGTGTGACACATAGATCCGAAGGCGAATTGGCATAGCGAAGGACGCGTTCCAGAAGCTGAGTAGAGTATCAAGAGACAGGAAACTTTCACTAGAAACAAAGAAGAGAATACTGAATTTCTATGTGTTGTCAGTTCTTCAATATGGCAGTGAATGCTGGACAATATCATCAAAGATGAAGAAAAAACATGAAGTAACTGAAATGTCGTTCTACAGAAGCATACTGTATATAAAGTGGGGGATCAATTCCATATTACAATCATTATATAAACTGACCCCTCACTTTGTGGCCACAGTAGTTTCTATACATTTATATCCCTGAGATCCAAAGTGTGACACAGAGATACGAAGGCGAATTGGCATGACAAAGGATGCATTCCAGAAGTTGAGTAAATTATTAAGAAATAGGACAATTTCGCTAGAAACAAAAAAGAGAATACTGGATTGCTATGTGTTGTCAGTTCTTCAATATGGCAGTGAATGCTGGACAATATCATCAAAGATGAAGAAAAAACTGGAAGCAGCTAAAATGTGGTTCTACAGAAGGATGATGCGAATATCATGGACCGAGCATGTGTGCAATGATGAGGTTTTGGAGAGGATGGAAACAAAAAGGAAATTAATATTGAGCATCAGGAAGAAACAACTAAAGTTCCTGGGCCATGCAATAAGGAAGGTGGGCTTGGAAAAACCTGATACTAACAAGAGACAGAGGAAAGCAACGGATAACATATTTGAAGAGCCTGAGTAGGTAGATGACAGAAGGGGGTTTGCGTGGTGTTACAGGAGAAAGTGTGTTCAGAGCCACCAGTGATAGGAAGACGTGGAAGGCCATGATCGCCAACGTCCTGAAAGGACAAGGCCCATAGAAGAAGAAAAAGATACGGAGTTGGAAAGTTACTGAAGCCGAGCCGCCAGATAAGTACCTACAATATTGCTGAACTTTTCGAATTTCATCACGTAAATAGCATTGGTACCGGACCATATGTGGCAGCAATATTATGTGTGAATGTCTTTTTTCTTTGTACGCACGTTTTGCCTTTATACAGTGTTGACTAGTTTAAATAATTGTATGCAGCATAAAGACAATATTTGTTTTAGAAAAAAAATTCTTTGGCTTCATGCGCAAGGCGTGTTTCTGTCGCTCGATTCAAACTCGCTGGCGTTTGTTTATCAAAGGCTTTAGGAGCGGTCGATCAAGAACTGTGTAATTAATAATGAACGAAGACCACAGAAAAGCAAAACACACAAAGAACTATCCAAAAACACTGACAGGGAAACATAATGAACAAAGATAATAAAATTGGTTTCAAAAACATTCTGTTGTTTTTAAATAGAAACAAGAACCTAATTATTTCAATCAGATCGTATGCGTTTTACGATGTGCATATTTATAAGTCTACAATTCGTCCATACATTGAATATTAGTGCCACATCTGGTCTGGTAATTCTGCTGTATATTCAGAGATTCTTCATAAAATACAATCAAGAATCTGCAATGTTATTGGTCCTGACCTGACATGAAATGAAATGAAAAAAATATATTGAATCAATTGATAAGTTTGCTTCTAGGTAAGTTGATTCACTGTGTCGAGCGAGTCAATTTTTCTCGCTAGTCTATCTTCAATCGCCGTCGTCGTCCTGCGGCCTCGGTCGAGATAGAACTCACTACACCTCTCCGGTATTCCCTGTGCATTTGGAGCCCTGGCGCAGTTTATAGCGAAATTCAAAATTTTGTCAAATAGCTGAATACTTGATGCTTCGCCAGGGCTACCAAGGGTATTTTTATTGTGACACCAACACTGGATGGGTTGCCTTCCAGGCAACCCATCCTGTTATTCAACCCATAACTGGAGGGAAATGACGGATTAATACCTTTCCCAAGGGTACCAGTGCTTAAGTGAATGCAGGGTACTAATCTGGAATTCGAACTCGGCTCACAGATTTCTATTTCCAAGCCGACATCCACTGCACAACAACGCACACCCGTCACTGAACGCTTACAGCGCCTGGTATTCCCAAGCGGTCACCCATCTAAGTACTGACCAGGCTCACGTTGCTTAACTTCGGTGATCGAACGTGAACCGGTGTATTCAACGTGATAAGCCGTAAGCATATATCTTCAATATCTATTCTTCTACCATTCGTCCATGCCTTGGATATTGCTGTCACATCTGGTCTGATGCTTCTGCTATGCATTTAGAAATACTTGATAAGATACAAAGAAGAATGTGAAATTGGTCTTGACCTGGCATCTCGGCTTCAGTCACTTTTCTACCGCCGTAATAGAACTTCCATGTTTCTTTTTATATAAGTACATTCATAATATTCTTCCGAAGAACATAAAGCTACTTTTCTATCATCCACACCATAAAAAAATTGTACATAGGGAAACTAGTTAGCACTACATGGAGATTTTGAGGTATTAATTATGGTGGACTAACAGTATAGCCGGGCGTTGCTCGGGTGTAATGAAAGCTTTATAACTAATCCATGGTCCTGGAGCTCAGACTCTTTAGACGTTGGCACGAAAGACTAAAAAGCAATAGTTGATTCCAGTTAAAGCGAAACCGTAGACTGAAAGAAAAATGAATGGATGTAAGTCAAATTTTGATTTCCTCGTATCGATATCAAATAAGTTTTTTTCGTCGTAAACTGAATTTTGATGGCTAAATAAGTCCTCTGAGTAAATGGTATCATGGCTGAGACTACGAACTACAATTATACTTACTTAGAGCCAAACTTGAAGCAAAAACTAAAATAAAAGGACTGAAAAAATACAGACATACAGGCAAATAAACAGATACACACACACAAACATCTTGCTTTTTATGTATATATATATATTATCGATCTTCTGAACTATTGTAAGAACTCCAACTTTGAAAATTCTGAATATCATTTTTTATGTCTTTGTCTTTGAGTGTATCAAATTTGATTAAAATCGGACCACTCCTTCTATAACCCGATTTTTACGATTATGGATTTTCGATATTTATCGGGGGTACCTTGACACAAAACCTAGCTAAGAACACTCGCAGATGATTATAGTACAACTGTGTAAATTTTCAAGAAAATCGGTTAAGCCGTTTTGGCGTCTATAGGTAACGGACACACACAGACACAGACAAATTTCCATTTATAAATAAGTTTAGATGTCGCAAAAATGGTAAGAAATGCGTTGTGTTGGTGGAAGGAATACCGTGGTATGTTTGGGTTAGTCAGTCAGTTAAGTGCCATACGTGATACAGGCTTTGGACGATCATGCCTCTTTCGAAACATGACTGACTGGACAGAAGATTATTAGTCATTGTTTTCTGCGGTAGCCTGGTTGCCAGCCAAGGCTATAGATCCCAGTCTGTTTTGTTATTTAACTCATAATTGGGGGAAGAGACGGATTAATGCAATTTCCAAGGGTATTTGTGTGCAATTGAATGCAAGGAATTCAACTGGAATTTGAACTCGGCTTCCCGATTTGTTGTTTCCTGTCGAGATCCACTGCACATTCTACCAATACATTTGAATTATTCGTCGGTTTATTATTGAATTAGATGTGGTTTCTCTTTTAGTTGTAGTTTTTGAAAGCCCTCAAATGATGTGGTTTTTCTTGTTCTGGTATAGATCAATTCGATAACCAATAGTTCTAAGATGTTCAGCACTTTCAAATGCGAAAAATATTTTATTCTTGCCGCGCAGGACTCGGGCCTGTTTACCCGTAACTAGCAAGCTAATATTACAAACCCAAAATATAGGTTCTGGAAGCAATACTTTTAAGTTATTAGTCTCCTTATTATTAAATTATATGTGTTTGCTATTTCAGTTGTCGTTGTTTTAAGTTCTAAAGTGATGTGATTTCTTTGTTGTGGTGCAGTGGATATCGACTCAGAACGCCAAATCGGGGTGCCGAGTTCGAATTCCAGTTGAATTCTCTGCTTTCACTTACGCACAAATACCCTTGGGAAAGGTATTAATCCGTATCTTCCCTCCAGTTATTGGTTAAATAATAGGACAGATTGAGTTCTATAGTTTTGGCTGGCAACGAGTCTACCGCAGAAAGCAACGGCAACCTACTGCGGGATAATCTTCTGTCCAGTCAGTCATGTCTCTTTTGAGACATGATCGCCCAAAGTGCTTATCACGTATGGTACTTAAATGACTGACTTATTGTTTGTGATTCTGTAGTGTCAGTCCGCACTATGACCTGCAAGTTTCATTTCTTAATGGGTGTGGTTCTCTGCATGATGTCCGTTGGAAAATCTCGTCAAGAACATGAGGTGTTGCTCAGTTTGGTAGAGATAGCGGCGTTTTTATGTCCAAATTAGTTGCTAGTCTGACGCGTTTGGATCTTGTTTGACACTAATTTGGATTAACTTGAAATGCATATTCTGCTGCAACTATTTGATGAATTATGCGTTATCTCATTGCTCATTGTTAATCTGATTTATACATCTGTTACCATTTTCGAAATTAAATAATGATACGGCGTGATATGACAAACATCCAGCTGTCTTGTCATTCCATCAATTCATTTAAAAGATTAATCGATACGCAGCTAATCCTATAGACACCACCAACATGGCCATGACAGCAGCTCGAGATAGACAACTGCTGATCGAAAAGAAAAATCAGGAATACGGTTTATAGGCGGATACGTTTGTTACAGGCAGTGTACAAGAAGGTTTATAGGCGGCTATGTTTGTTACAGGCAGTATACAAGAAGGTTTATAGGCGGCTATGTTTGTTACGGGCAGTGTACAAGAAGGTTTAATGGCGGCTGTGTTTGTTACAGGCAGTATACAAGAAGGTTTATAGGCGGCTATGTTTGTTACAGGCAGTATACAAGAAGGTTTATAGGCGGCTATGTTTGTTACAGGCAGTATACAAGAAGGTTTATAGGCGGCTATGTTTGTTACGGGCAGTATACAAGAAGGTTTATAGGCGGCTATGTTTGTTACGGGCAGTATACAAGAAGGTTTATAGGCGGCTATGTTTGTTACAGGGCAGTATACAAGAAGGTTTATAGGCGGCTATGTTTGTTACGGGCAGTATACAAGAAGGTTTATAGGCGGCTATGTTTGTTACGGGCAGTATACAAGAAGGTTTATAGGCGGCTATGTTTGTTACGGGCAGTATACAAGAAGGTTTATAGGCGGCTATGTTTGTTACGGGCAGTATACAAGAAGGTTTATAGGCGGCTATGTTTGTTACGGGCAGTATACAAGAAGGTTTATAGGCGGCTATGTTTGTTACGGGCAGTATACAAGAAGGTTTATAGGCGGCTATGTTTGTTACGGGCAGTATACAAGAAGGTTTATAGGCGGCTATGTTTGTTACGGGCATTGGGCAGTATACAAGAAGGTTTATAGGCGGCTACGTTTGTTACGGGCAGTGTACAAGACGATTCGTAGGCGGCTACGCTTGTTACAGGCAGTATACTACACGGTTCTTTGGCGGCTACGTTTGTTAAAGGTAGTATACAAGAAGAAAAATGTTAACTAATGCTATTTTCACCGAACTTCTATATGTCGTAGAGAAGTTGAGTGAGGTTTCAATTACTTTCCAGTAATTTCCCTTTTTAAATAGATGACGATTAGGTCAACTTCTTTTTTTTATTTTGTGCCGTGTCTTTTCTGGGATTTGTTCATGGCTCTCCACACGTTCTGTACTTTGTAGTTATTTCTAAATTTTGTCTTTTTGTTATCGCTCGCCTTGTAGAGTATGTGTTGTTTGCCTCTGTTCGTCTTGTCTTTAATACAGTATCACATTTTCCAAGCTCTCTTTCCACATGTGCCCTAGAAAGTTCAACTCTCTCTTCCTGATGTGAAATATAAGTTTCATTTTTGTTTCCATTTTCTCTAAATCTTCGCTGTTTCACACAATTTGTTTAACGGTATTCTTCGAATTTTGCTGTAGAATGACGTTTCTGTTGCTTCATGATTCTTCTTCGTCTATCGTCAGATTGTCTAGCATTCGCTACCATATGGAATGACTGATAAATCAAGTATTTCTTTTCCTATTTCTAATAACTTTTTCGGTGTCCTAATACTTTCTTTAAATTTAGGTAAGTATCTTCTACTATCCCAATGCACACTCGGATTTCAGTGTTGCACTTTTCGTTCCCTCTAAAAACAGCTCCCAAATATTTAAATTTCTCCACTTCTTTGATTTCGGCATCTCCAATTTACATGTTAGGCTTGTTGTGTTGCTTCGTTTTGGTATAATTAGAAGATAACACAAACTTGAATTCATGATGTTTATTTTTGGTATAAAACTTTAGGTTTTTACATCAAGTTACAACCTTTAAATTTTGTGTGGATACAGGAGCAGACTAGCTAAATTCTCTTCACTGTGGGATGCTAGTAATAAACGAGCCTATCCCTTCTGGACTCTAGTGATCAACTGACTAGTGTCTTCCTCTTTTCAAATGTCCGACACAAAACTACTGTCCTTAACTCCTACTTCTTACTCCTACTCCTACCAAAAGAAATGGTTCCTTATTTTGCCGCCCAATTTTGAATTCTTGGCGTCAGTGTGTCTATCTTTTTCTATTTTTAGAACACTCGCCATTTTATAAACCATAACAGGCTCTTCTTTTTACTAACATCTTTACATTCAGTCCTTTCGTAAAAGACGTTTAGTAATACTGTTTCTTAATACTTTCTTTAGCTTTATGTACATTGGTCAGTCAGTTAAGTGTCATACGTGAAACACGCTTGGGCAAAAGATTATTCCGCAGTAGGTTTCCATTACATTCTGCGGTAGACAAGTTACCAGCCAAGGCTATGGAACCCAATCTGTCCTGTTATTTAACCCATGAGTGGAGGAAAGAGACGGATTAATACCCTGCCCAAGGCTATTTGCACGTGAATGAGTGCAATGAATTCAACTGGAATTCGAACTCGGTTCCGTGATTTCACATTCCGAGCCGATATCCGCTGCACCACAACGCACATCCGTAAGCTAGATACGTTTCGATATTTCAATGCGCCTTCAGATTTTGGTGTGTGTCGCAGTTTCTCTTGTATTGTTGTATCCCAGGAGGGGATAAACAGAGAAGAATAGTGCAAGAAATAACTCTTAACACTGAGGATATATAAATAGAGATTTATTTATACCCCAATACAATAAAACAAATACAAGTACACCAACGAACAGTTAACACGAATAACAATTAAGAAGGCAATGTCTCTGTATAGGACGTATACGTCCGTTTTGAGAAAAAGGCTTCTGTCTTGTGACGTCCAAGGCCGAGGGCTCTCGACTAAGTCGATGACTCTCGTAGAATAACGAAGCTCTCAATCACTCCCGTGTAATGACGAAGACTTTCGTATCGTCACGAACACTCTCGTTTAATGACGAACACATTATTTATTGTACAAAAAGTACAAATAGGGCACAAGGCCAAAAATGGGGATGGGGAGGCTGGTCATCATCAGTCCTAGTTTAACTTAGCTATTCACTTTCGTCGACCCTGACACACTTATAATAATCCTGACACCATAATACCACATTTTTACTTACCTTTCTTACCACGTCCACCATAATACCTCTGCTGCTCTATGAAGTCCTACTTAACTCCCATATGTACAATTTTCAGTGGAGGGCATGGGCAGATAACAACTTTTAAAAAATCCCCAATAATTTCATACAATGAAAGTACGTTATTTACAAGAAACTAAACAAAATCATATTAGTAATAACCCCCCCCCCCACTACTCTAATATTGTGACAGCAAAATCACTTCCCCGGACGAAATATAATGCGTGGCTTTAGAAATATAATAATACCATATATCCGATCAGCAATTACTCACACAATCACTCACACATTCAGACACTATAACAAAAACGAAAAGCACACTTGAAAAATAACGAAAGACGCCACGCATCCACCGGAGAACTAACATTGTTGAACACCTAAAGTGGGAAGGGGTGGGGGATTAAACTAAAGGAAAACAGGGGACAAAAGAAAAGGGGGCCAATGAGCAATCATAACCTAGCTAAGTTAACTTTAGATCGAAAAACAGAAAATCAAAAACCTATTCTAAACTAACCGGGAAGGGGTGCACATGTAGTGCCCAGCACACCCAATATTCTGATGCCTAACCAGCATCAAACAACCGCTCTAGGTCAGCACCTTTCACTCGACAGAAACGCGCAAGAGTCACCTACCTTTTGCCAAATTCAGATGGAGTGAGTCGTTTCCTTTCCGTCCTGATCCTGACTTTAAGCTGATGCTTAAAGAACAAGATCAGTTGGGAAGAGGTAAACTTCTCATCACCATAGAATTCCTTCTGTCGCGTCGTCCAAATCACGACTCGCATAACACCTTTTAATGACGAACACTCTGTAGTTCGTTCTAGTCCCGGTCTTTTATAACCCGGGCCATACCCATTCCTGGGTAGGACAGGATATTTCACTACAATATGTGTGATTAAACATTTTCTAGAGAGTTAAACGTTTGTACTTGTTTGATTTTGGCATCTTCAATTTGTAATTCGCAAGTTGGGTTCTTTTTGCTGACAATTCTGTCATTCTTTCGTCTTAGAATTGATGCTTAGTCCTTTCTTCTTGCTTTCCTTCACTAGCTTCTGTGGGAATTCTTATAGCTTCCTTTCTCTGTCTGCTATCAATATTGTGTCATCTGCATATCATATATTAACATTATGGCCTCCAACAATAAATCCTGGTAGGACATTTAATTCTATTAGGTTCACTTCAGTGTAAAGCCTTAATAAGTCCAATGAAAAGACACGTCCTTCTCTCATACATTTTTTTCTATCGTTATATATTTACTGAATTCAGTTTTTATTCGTATGCAGTTGGCTTGCATGCAGCGGTCGAAACGTCGTTCTTCTTTTATGTGCCCTGTCCCTTCAAGACATAGGCGATCATATCTTTTCACCTTTCCCTATCCCTGGTGGCTCTGAGCACACCTTCTCCATGCAACCCCCGTTCCGTCATCCACCTGATTAGGTCCGTCAAATACGTTATCCGTTTCTTTCCCCTGTCTCTCTTTCCCTCTATCTACCCTGTTAGTATCAGATTCTCCAAGCCCTCCTTCTCCATTGCATGTCCCAGGAACTTCAGCAGTCTCTTCTTGATGTTCAGTATTAATTTCCTTTTCGTTTCCATTCTTTCCAAAACCTCGTCATTGCTCACATGCTCGATCCATAATATTCACAGCATCCTTCTGTAGAACCACATTTCAGTTGCTTCAAGTTTTTCCTTCATTTTTGATGATATTGTCCAGCATTCACTGTCATATTGAAGGACGGAAAGCACATAGCAATCCAGTACTCTCTTCCTAGTTTCTAGCGAAATTGTATAGCAATAAAGACGGGGACAGTAGTCCGAATAATGTAAATAGTGTAAATAGTTACAAACCTCATCTTACAAATAAAAACGAATATTTCTCCTTCTTGTCTTCGCTGAAGAGAGCTTATTGATACCGCATGCAGTCCTGATACGATCACGATATAAACTAATTTTAAGATGATAAAAATCGATAGAGAATTCACCTACTTTATTATTAAGTTGCAAAGAAAGTAACAATACAACGTAAAAACTAATGATAATTTTACTGTAATTATTGAAAAAGTACATTCAAAACGATCATATAAAAATGCACCCTAATTTTTTTTTAAATATAAATAGATTTCATTTAGTGAAAACATTCTTTTTTATAGTTTATTTTCCATATTAACTACCACATTTATTCTTCAAACTGAAATTTTTAAACCTATATTAACTAGCCGTATAGCGCGGCGTTGCTCGGGTGTAATGAAAGCTTTAAAACTATTCCATGGTCCTGGAGCTCAGACTCAGCCTAAATAATATTTGTGTCAAGTTTTGTGAGAATCGGATACAAATTGTGGATTTGTATAAAGGACATACAGACAGATAAACAGACACACACACAAACATCTTGCCTTTTATATATATATATATATATATATATATATATATATATATATATACTATCGATTTTCTGCACTATTGTAAGAACTGCAACCTTGAAACTTCTGAATATCTTTTCTTATGTCTTTGTCTGTGAGTGTATCAAATTTGATTAAAATCAAACCACTCCTTCTATAACCAAATTTTTTCGATTATGGATTTTCGATATTTATCGGGGGTACCTCGACACAAAACCTAGCTAGGAACACTCGCAGATGCTTATAGTACAACTGTGTAAATTTTCAAGAAAATCGGTTCAGCCGTTTCGCAGTCTATAGGTAACGGACACACACACACACAGACAAAGTTCCATTTATAAATAAGTTTGATTACTACACAACAGGAATTTTATATACGTAATGATAATTATAAGCTCGTAATTATGTAATGTTTATTAAGGTAGCATTCATTAATAACGATTTTTAATAGGATTGAGATAAGTAGGCTTTTAAAGACCTTAATTATCTCTATCCCGACTAGAAACAAACAATTCAAACGTTTTCTTTAAAGCAATAAGTGGGCATACCTAATTTGATTACTTTATATTTTCGCTCTGTTCCTTAAGTAGTGACTTTAATTCTTATTGAGCGCTCTGTGCTTTTAGCCTTGTGTCTCATCTAAGCTACGCTGAGTAAATCGTTATTGTTCACAGATATCAAGAATAAATATTTGGTTCCAATACGTGACCTCTAACACATCACCCAATAAATCCCAGGCCTAACTAATAAAACAGCTTTTAGGCAAAATCTGACCTTATTCATCAACATAGTTTCCTTCTAGGATTATACACTGATTTCAACGCTTCTCTAACAATTCGATGTTTTTGTAGAACGATTTGTCTTTGTCCTCAAAATACGCCTCAGTTTCGATATCACTTCTTCATTAAAGCCAAATCTCTTTCCCTGGAGCATTCTTTTGAGGTATGCAAATAGCCAGTAGTCATTGGGAGTCAGATCTGGAGAACAGTGTGTATGCGGAAGCTATTTAAAGTGCAATTCATGTAGTTTTGCCAACGTTGCGATCGACTTGTGACACGGTGTGTTGTCTTGATGAAAGATCACTTTTTTATTCTTCATTTATGGCCGTTTTTTTTTTTTTTGGTGATTTCTTCCTTCAAACGCACCAATAATTCTATATAATATTCGCTATTGACTGTTCTTCCTTTCTCAAGGTAATCGATGAACAACATACTTTGCGCATCCCAAAATACGGAGGCCAAAACCTTGCCTGCTGATGTTTGCGTCTTTGGTTGCTTTGGACGGCTTTCATCTGTTTTGTCCACTCAGCCGACTGCCCGATTCGACTGCGGAGTAAAGTGGTGGATCCATGTTTCATCCATTGTCACATATTTACGCAAAAGCTCCTTGCTGCGTTGAAACAGTTGCAAATAAGACTATGAATAGTCGGCACGTTGTTGTTTGAACACACCTTTCTCACTGACAAATGTTCATGTAAAATGGTGAATAAACTGCCTTCTGATATGTTCAACTCCTTTGCTATCTCACGCAACTTCAATTTACAATCGGCCTAAACAAGGTTTTCGATTGTTTTTTGGGGGGTGCGTTTTCCAGGACAACTGCCGATCTTGAGCGACCTGAGCGTTCAACATATTTTGTGTCTGTACGACCGCGTTCAAAGTCAGCATACCACCTCGTAACTGTTGTTTCCGACGGGGCAGAGTCCGAATAACACAAGGCCATTGCTTTACTTGAACAGTATTTTTATCCATCAGAAAACAGTTTTATCTACATACTAGATTCAAATTTTTCCATTGTTTTGAAAATTTGTAACAGTATCTTCACTTAACTAGTTTGTAAACTAATAATTCAGTTAGGCCCAAATTTTGTCACGTGCCATTTGAAGGTTGGTAGTACAAAAAATCATATGGATGTTTTTTTATTGGCGCCATCTATATGTCAGGCCCCGGGACTTATTGAGTGATGTGTTATATAAAGTAAAGGTATCGGCTTGGAATGAGAAATCTGAGGGCTAAGTTCGAATTTCAGTTAAATTCGTTTCATTCACTTACGTGCAAATACTTTTGGGGAAAGGTATTAATCCATCGCTTTTATCTCTTCAGCTATGGATTGAATAGCAAAACAGATTGCGATTTATAGCCTTGGTTGGCAACCAGTCTACTGAAGAAAGAAATAATAACCTACTGCGGGAAAATCTTTTGTTTAGTCATTTATGGATAAAAAGACATGATCGCCCTAGCGTTTATCACGTATGGCATTTAAGTGAAAATGAAGTATCTTTAAAATTACTCAGTTTAAACGCGAATGCTAAAAATTGGTTTCTTTTTTAAGATTTTTATTTACTTTTGATTTCTAACCAATTTGGAGTAGTTGACGCATCCACGAAATAGAAACTACATATTGTAAAAATGCTGGTATGAACGAGAATTCTCTGTCTCCAGAACGAAGCCACAGGAATGAGAATCGTGCGGCATTCATAGTCTGCAATCGACTTTAGGTATTCATTTACCGAATCTGAAGACGGAAGCAGACTTAGAATTCCGTAACTTGAGCGCACAGAGAAGTCATTCGATCAACAAAATGTTTCCATCCATCGAGCTGATCTAACCATCCTGCGACCAAAGTGATGAGATCCAAACCTGACTTTCAAAGAGAAAAATCGTCGACCCTCGTATCATTTTGTACCAGTTCAATATAGATCTTCACATACATTTTAATACATTACAATCCATAATGTAAGTGGTCATTGCACTCCACGGATTCTTTTTCTTAAATATCTGGTAAAAGCGTGTTGTTCTGTTTCTTCTTGAATTATATAGTAGAAGAGTGTCTCGTTTTTTCTTGGTGATTTAAATTTCAAAGTTATCCTTCTCCTCGACTGGATGCCAAGCAAGGCTACAGAGCCAAGGAGAATTTCATTCATTACTTTCCTTTATATTTGTAATTCTGCTATACACGCACGACATATTGTTACAAGATCCTTGGTTATTATAATAAAGGAATAACCTCATATCATTTTAATTTATGATAATTCTCTTTATTATAATAAAGACCGTTGTGTATATATATATATATATATATATATATATATATATATATATATAGTTTAGAAATTTTTTTTAGATATTCTACAATTTCAAGAGTAAAACGTATTTCGACGCTGAACTTGCTGGTCGTCAGACTCAAATGATACAACAGTTAATCTTAAAAATATCTCAGAAAATAATTACACACAGACGCTCACGTGTCCATATTTAGACAGCAAGGTCAGCGGCAAAATACGTCTTACTCATGAAATTGTAGAATATCTATTTTTTTTTCTAAATTGTATTACTCTGCTAAATTAAATAAATACATTTTGCATTGAGTTCGTCTCTATCGGAATTTACCTGACTAATATAACAAGTATTCTACATTTTTATATATATATATATATGTGTGTGTGTGTGTGTGTGTATCGAGGCAGCAAATAATTTATTAAATATACTGTTTAATATAAGAGACAATGAATGTCTATTTGTCTATTATGTTTAATCATGAGCCGTTCTAAACGTCGTATTTTGACTTTAATTTCAGTTGAAAATAAAGACAAAAATTCTCCAACAGTTGGATAATTTTTTATTGCTTAGAACCAAATTAATAAAAAATTATCCAAATGTTGGAGAATTTTTGTCTTTATTTTCAACTGAAATTAAAGCCAAAATACGATGTTTAAGACGGCTCATGATTAAACATAAGACATTCATTGTCTCTTATATTTAACAGTATATGTTTAGTGTATATATATATATATATATATATATATATATATATATATATAGTCATCCACAGACAGATCTCTTTCGCTGTATCACAGCTCATCAGTACGGTAGGACTCCGATTGCTTTTTAACCCAGGATTGGAACCCGACCGAATTGACGTCAGTCGGCGATTCTACCGCTAGATATCCCTCCTGTCACCCTCATAAGTTTGGATTATTTTGCATTTCTTCTTCTTATATCTTAATGTAAAGTACTCAATAATATATATGTTGCCGTCATTTTAGACGGGATATCGATGAAAATATTTTGCCGTCATTTTCGACGTCCCAAGAACATTTTCTTGTCTTCAAGAATATTAGCGATGTTTATATGGCGTCGGTGTGAAACCACCTTCACTGGTTAGTGGACATTTATTGTTTGATTGATTTGATTTTTACGGACTATCAACCCTTTGCAGGAACTTTTTGAGATAATAATGATTTAATGATATTATTTAACCCATAAATGGGGAAGGAGAATTAAATTCATACCTTTTCCAAGGGTATTTGTGCGTAAGTGAATATAAGAGAACCCAAGTAAAATTAGAACTCTGATCTCTGATTAACAAGCCCTTTATTTCGATCACTGGGGTATATAATGAGAATTTCGACTCCAAATTCTTAGCACCTGAATAAGGCCGGAGCGTACAATGAACGAAACGTCGTAAACATGGCAACAAAAATGAGAACGACAGCCCGAACAGTATAACTTATCTCAGAAGTATAGACAAATACTGCAAAATCTTGTGTATACAAGGTATTGAAGAGGGTGCAAACGAGAAGAAAACTTATACTTAACATCAGGAAGAGAGAGCTGAGGTTTCTCGAACCCGTAATGAGGAAGGAGGGTTTGGAGAATTTAATACGTAAAGAATGGATAGAGGGAAAGAGAGACAATGGAAAGCATCGATAGACGTTTAGTTGCCTTGAGCAACTGGATGATGGGGCAGGGTTTGAGAGAGATACCAAGAGGAAAATATTAAGAGTGACAAGGGACAGGGTCAAGTGGAAGTCCATGATCGCCAACGTCCTGAAATAACACGGCACAAAAGATTTGTTTTTGTATTTGAATTCTGATTGGGATTGAATAAAAATGGTGCTAAAGCATGAAATCAAGACTACTTGACAGCAAGTAGATGGATAAAATGTAGGGATTTCCTTGCGATGTTTCCCCCTTTGCTATTGCTCATAGATTATCGGCTTCGTGTCAGAAACTGAGAGAACAGAGAGGAAAAACGAAATGCGAATCATGGCAGAGATCTTCTTATGTGTTTCTCAACGACAAGCGGACACTAAGAGACCAGGAAATAACCAGAAGCAAAAGTCACCTGGACAGGAGTCAAGCGTTGGTTGGGGCGATTGGTTTTTCACTTTGGGGTTCGGAAAAGAAAAGCTACTTAACAATTGATGGTTACACGAACAAATACACACGCAAGCCAAATAGTTGGCGCAGAAATCTCTTCATCTTGATTGAGAAGCTGGAAACGGTCACTGATAAATATTCTGCCAAAACAATATTCATGCTTGAGTTTGTATCATACCGTAAGATATTTGAATGTCCTAAGGCTGACTTTAACACACGCGAATCCTTTGTTTCAAGACAGTAAAAAATGTGAACGTGAAGCTGATACTGACTACTGCAACCGAAAAATGATTTTAATCCTTGTCTATCAAACACTGAGTCGAAATTATCTTGACAAAATAAACTATAATGTGCCTCCTAAATAGCCATGTTTATATTAACTGTTTCTTTATAAGTCGGTTGGTTGTTTTGTTTTTATGGCATATCAACCTCGGCGGGTCATTTGTTGCCAACTAAATTTTATATATTTATTGCTGGTAATACCTTTTTCTTTCAACAATTTATTGTTGTTTATATATAAGTTTTTGTGTCTAGTAATACTTTTTTCTTTTCGAGTATCAAGATTCATTGGGATTTGTTTTTAAGGGCAGGGTCCCCAAGTCCTACCCTGTTATTTAACCCATAACTGGAGGGAAGGGACGGATTAATACCTTTCTCAAGGGTACCAGTGCTTAAGTGAATGCAGGGTATTCAAGTGGAATTCGAACTCGGCTCACCGATGTCTCTTTCCGAGCCGATATCCACTGCACTACAACACACATCCGTCACTATAAGCTTACAGCACCTGGTATTCCCAAGCGGTCACCCATCTAAGTACTGACCAGGCTCACGTTGCTTAACTTCGGTGATCGAGCGAGAACCGGTGTATTCAACGTGATATGGCCGTAAGCCACTTATAAGTTGGCTTATGGCCATATTACATTGAAACACCAGTTCCCGTACTATCACAAAAGTTAAGCAACGTTGAGTATGGTCATTACCTAGATGGATGACTACTTTAGAATACCAGGTGCTGTCAGCTTGAATGTGCGACTGGTATGGATTACGCCCATAATTCATTGAAAAACTGGTTATCGTACGATGACCGGAGTTCAGTAATGTCGAACCTGGTCAATAACCTCATGGGTAACGTCTTGGAAATACCAGGTGTTTTAAGCCTGGGTATGCGGGTGGTGTAATAGATGACCTCGGAATCTGAAATCCAGTCGGGTTCGTTATACTCACTTACGCGCAAATACACTTGCGAAAGGAATAAATCTTTCCCGGCAACTTTTGGTTAATTTACGGCTACAATTTGTAGCCGTAAATTTTTATTATCTCCACAAAAATTCTTAATATCTAAAATTATTTTCTGGCTTTAAATAAATTGTAGAAGATGATATGCAGGAGCCTTAGTATATTTTTTTTATAATCGTGTCGCCCCAATCAAGGCATTTTACTGCCACTGCTGTGCAGGGGGTTACATACGAGGAAAGTTACGAGAAAGAGTGGCAGGTTATAGGGGGCCCCAGGAAGTGGGTAAGAGAAGAATGAGAATACTGATGAAAGTGGAGTGGACGGAGAAAGGAGCATGAGAGAGACGATGCAAGTTAGTGAGATAGGAGATGAATATTGACTTTACATTTGAATTCTTGAAGATTGTAGCTGTTGGGGAAGCAAGTAAACTGAAGAAAAATCAATTCATCAGTCTAATGAAGTTTCGTCAATCAGTTGAGTGCCATACGTGATACACGCTTGGGTAATCAATCTCTTTCAATTTATGACTGGCTAAACAGAAAATAGACTGGGTGCAAACCAAAACTACTGGACGAGTCTTTCGTGATAATTAACCCATCGTTGAGGGGAGAATAGATGGTTTCATACCTTTCTTAACGTAAGTAAATGTAATAAACACGACTTGAATTTGAACGCATGAGCTTACCGAAAGAAAAGTTCCAGTTCATAAACCAACAAAATTCGTGGTTTAAAGACAGTGTCAAAATGATTCTAGATTTAAGTAAAACTCTTGACACACCAGTATGAGTTGTTAAGATTCGATCGTTGTTTGTACAAGAACATGGTTTATGATGGTTGGGAGGAATTCAGAACGGCTCAAAAAGAGAAGGGACAGATGAGGAGGAATTTGAAAAGATAATCTGAGATTAATCTGCCAGAAACCAAATCTCTAAAACTGAACGTGCAATGAGTGATCTAGACTTTGCCTCCCAAAAGCAGGACTGAACAGCCGTCAAAGAAATTGGTGGGGACAGGGGTTTCCCCGATATTGAGTAATGAACGCGACAATAAGTGCGAAAATGTTCACGAAACCCCACAAAATTCTTTCTTTTCGCCAAGGGAAGCTTGTCTATAATGTTTGAGTGATATGTGCGTTGAGGTACAGTGGATATCGACTCGGAACGAGAAATCGGAGAGCTAAGTTCGAATTTCGGTTGAATTCGTTGCATTCACTTACGCGCAAATACCTTTGGTAAAGATAATAAACCGTCGCTTCTCCCTCCAACTATGAGTTAAATAGCAGAACAGATTTGGTTCTTTAGACTTGGTTGGCAACCGGTCTACCGCAACCAGTAATGGCAATCTTTGTTAAAAATATCTTTTTCCTAGTCAAGCATGACTCTTTCGAGACATGATCGCCTAAGTGTGTATCACGTATGAAACTTAACTGACTGACCAAGCGAAACGAGAAAACAGAAGTAATTTTATGAATATACCCTTATGCAAATTAAAACAAGTGCTTTAGTTTCATGCATTTCACAATACGGTCAGTTTTAGACCCACTGGAGTGAGAGGGCGCAATCAATTTTTTTGTTTTTCTCAGATTAGGTCAAGTGGTGTGCAGTAATATGAATCTATTTTCGGAGTGTATGATGAATTTTTTGGCCTTGCAAAATATTGCATCATCTGTGACTACATCAGATTTTTATCACTATTGTCTCAATTATCGATTAGTTGTCCTACGGCCATTGTCTACGATGGACGTTACTCCAATGAAGCGTACGAAAATTGTAACGTTGCACGAACAAACTGGCAAGCCTTACAGAGAGATCTCGGATATTGTTGTTGTCAGTTGTTTCATCAAGTTGAAGTTACAAACTGGATCCTTCAGTTCAAAAATGCAATCGGAAGATAAAAGCAATACCAAGAGATGAAGTGTAAAAGATCCTAAAGCGACATTATTCTTTTTGTTTTAATTAATTTGCAAAGGGTATATGTATCTGTACTAAAGAACTGTTGCTTTTAATAACGACTGATAGCTATTTAAAAAGTTTATCCAAGTCAGGCTCAGAACTACGTGAACAGGACATCCTTAGAACTGAAACAACTACCAAAGGACTAGATTACTAAATATTTTGTGCTAATCAACATGAGAGTAAAACACTACGCCTTCTTGGCCTCACATTCTCAGCGGATCTCAAGTGGAATGAATACATCGAATCCATTGCTAAATCCGCTGCTAAGAAGGTCGGTTCACTGTGCATAGCCAGGACGTTTTTCCCGCCTGAGTCCATTCGCACATATATAAATCTACCATTCGCCTGTGTAATGAACACTGCTGCAACATCTAGTCGGGTACCCCTGATATTCACCTCTGGGTTCTTGACAAAATCCAACGGAGAATCTGTAATATGATCGATACCGACTTGGCAGCTCGGCTGCAGTCGCTCTCTCACCGGCGTGACGTAGCTTCCCTGTGCCTCTTAACCCTCTAGGGCCATTCGTATCATATTTGATACAGTATTTCCCTATAAGGAAACATTTGGTATTTCCCTATAAGGAAACATTTGGTATTTCCCTATAAGGAAACATTTGGTATTTCCCTATAAGGAAACATTTGGTATTTCCCTATAAGGAAACATTTGGTATTCATTGACTGAGCAGTCAGTACTGCTTTCATTTGAAATTTATAAAATATTTCTTTTAAAAAATTTTTCAGGAAAATATTTCTTTCAAGGCTTGTTTTCATACTGTATCAAATATGATACGAATGGCCCCAGAGGGTTAAACTCATTACGACGCAAGGATTTACTGATTGGAAGAGAATATGAGAAAAAAATAGTCTATTAAGGAGAGAGGACAATAAGAATAGTAGATGACGATTAACATTGCATTTGAAATTTGAAACCCACTCTGAATGTCGTAAACAAGGCTCGTTCTTTCCAGGCATTATCGTAAGAAAAAAAAAAAATCAAAGCAAGTATCTCGTTTGGTTAGCGCTACTTGCGCCGGGAACGCCAGAAAAACCCTAAATTGTCACAAGTAATTTCCTTTTAAAATTAATCATCTTCCTTAAAGATAATGGGTCTGAGAATAATGATTTACCATAGTATTTTACCATATTGTTTTACCATAGTGTTTTACCATAGCTTCCCTCGTTCTTTCATTGACTTCAATAAATAATAATTGGTTTGTCCCATTTGAATCGGGCTCCACAATTGTTTGGACCGACATCGTCTTTTCCTTTTTGTATTTCATGACATTTACATCATATATATATATATATATATATATATAAATTAAAAAAGGATTAATTCAATGATGTTGAATGGCCATTTCGATATGAAAATCCCCACGGGGGATAACACATCACCTCAGCAACAGAAAAATCCTTTCAGAAACTGGAGAAAAATCAGTCTACTTTTCCTTTTTAAATAGATTTGCAAAGAAATTAAAAAAGAAAAGAAAAAAGAAAAAGAAAAAACAAAATCAAATCAAATAAACAAGAAAAGAAAAAATTGACATCGTCTGGGTTCGCAAAAAAAGGAAAGAGAATTGTAACTTAAAATTAACAGACGGCCGTGTTGAATTGATGTAAGGTTAAGCAACACGGAAAAAAGGTGGGGGATAAGAGAGATAAAGGAAGGAAGGGAGGGAAAAAGAAAAGAAAAGAAAGAAAACTTTTATATATTACAGATATTATATAATATTATATATTACATATATATATATATATATATATATATAATATATTATATATTACAGATATTATATAATATTATATATATATATAGACAATTTCCCTGACGAGCCGTTAGGCGAAACCGTGGTCGGTTGTTGGCTCTTGCTTAGATTTCTGTCTTTGTTTGCTCTACTTTGGTATTGAGCGCTTTAGTGTTAGGGTTTTCGTCATGGGTTTTTTTTTTCTTTCTTACGAGTGCTTGACTTTTTGTTCATCTACTTCGTTTTTTTTTGGTTTTTGTTTTTTTTGCTTCCCCTTTTTTCCCTCCGAGTTTGTTCTGGGTGGGTTATTCAAGACGATTTAAATTATAGCTTCATTAATACTAGTTTTACTATTGGTATTGTTGTTACTATAGTTAACTTTATATATATTCTGCTGATCTGGGAAGGTGATTGTAACCATTTTTCCTCCTGACATAGTCTACAGTTTCGGGATTTAACAACCTAATGACCGTTGAGGTATTACAATATACTTTGCTAGACATAATTGCACGATTGAACAATATATATAAAGAGTTGAACCAAAAAACTACACATGGCCTGAAGATTGCGTTCAAGTATGAAATTGGATGTCGCCACTCAGATGAATATTATTTGCTTTGTAACTTTGTTCGTCTATTCTAATACAAATTTTCGTTTTTAAATGCCATTAATACGCATTTATTTTTAATTTTAAAATAAAATAATTATTCCCAGTGTGTTTTATTTATAAAATATAAATCCTATCTCTTTTAGATACAACACACACACACACACACACACGTATATTATAATCATATCGCCCCAGGCAAGGCATTTTACTGTCTCTGTTTTGCAAGGGGTTATATGGGAGGAAGTTATGAAAAAGAGTAACAGGTTATAGGGGGTGTCAGGAAGTGGGTAAGAAAAGGATGGGAATACTGATGAGAATGGAGTGGACGGAGAAAGAAGCCCGAGAGAGAGAGAGAGCGGATGCGGGTTAGTGAGATAGGAGATGACGACTTCACATTTAAATTCTTGGAGATTGTACCTGTCATGGAAACAAGTAAATGGAAGGGAATTCCACAGGCGGGAACAGCGAGAAAAGAAGTTACTGGAGTAGAATTTGCATTTGCATTTTATTGGTTTCACAATTGAAGGGTGGGATCTTGTTGCTAATCTTGTGGCTCGAGTAAATTCATATACAGAGGTCACCAGTGAGCAAAGTTCATCGGAGCAGAAACCGTGAAAGTATAGAAAAGACACAGGGAATATATATTAAAAAAACAATAAACCACGTGTAATATAGTGACTGCTCCAGTTTTGCGTTAACCAGATAATTTTATTAAAATTATTTAATAGTCAGTCTTTACCCAGCACATGAAGGTTGCGATGTGCACGAAAATCCGAGTCATGCCACCAGTGAGTAATAACAATAATATATATATATATATATATATATATATATATATATATATATATATATTTTAAATCAGATACTTTAATCCAAGTGAAAAAAGCAGGAAGGTAAATTCCAAAAACCCGATCCTAATTAATATTAAAAATTTTATTTTAATTTTAAAAAATGATACAGGAAGAGAGCTCCATGTAATAAAATATTACAGAGCAAATATAAATTAAAAAAGGATTAATTCAATGATGTTGAATGACCATTTCGATGTGAAAATCCCCACGGGGGATAACACATCACCTCAGTAACTGAAAGCATCCTTTCTGAAAGGATTTTTCGGTTGCTGATGTGACGTGTTATCCCCCGTGGGGATTTTCACATCGAAATGGTCATTCAACATCATTGAATTAATCTTTTTTTAATTTATATATATATATATAGTTTTTCTTCCTTATCATGCTGATGAAAATCTGTTTTCATTCTTTTCTTTTCGAAATGTCCCCAACTATAAATCTTTCTCTTTTTCTCTCCTCTGCTTTCTCTTTATCACCTTGACATTAAAGCAAGTCGAATAGTTCATTCCTTACTGGCCACGGCTGACCTTTTGGATCCCCTCTCCACACACCCATGTGACCTTATCGCTAAGAGCATAAAGAAAAGTAGAAAGACATCGTAGGGGAATTGTTCGTCATACAATTCTTCATGGTTTGTTTATCCACGAAAATCCGGAAGGAAAAGAAGAAACATAAAAAACAACTTTTTTTTCTTTTTTTTTTTTTAATTAAAAATACTTTTATAGGGATTTCAAAATGGTAGACACTAAAAAAGAAAAAAAGCAAGAAAGAATAAGAAAAAGAAACCAAAATGAGAACTGTTAGGTTGTTGATAAGGAAATGCCATAGGCAAAAATCAGAAGTCGGGCTTCTTGATTATGAAACAGGATTTTCCTCTTCCGATAAAAAAATATTATTATTGGTTGTTTTTTTTTTTCATTCTCTGACTCAATTTCCCACTTAATATTACTAATACGAGTGGGCCTGTGCCGTCAAAAATATTGATAACATACTTATATCGATATGCCATCTAAAATAACGGCAAAATATATATTGATGGACCTAATATTGAGTATCTAACATTAAGGCATAAGACATGAGTGTGACAGCAGTGATATATATATATATATATATATATATATATATATTTTCTGTTTTCTTTTAAGAAAAACTTTAAACACCGGTCATATTTCCGTAATAAATTTATTTCAGTCAATAATTGTTGTTGCCAACAATCACCGACTTCATCAGACGGAAGGCCCTATTCGACTTGTTTCATGTCGTATTACTACGGAATGAAAGTTCAGTCAAGGCCAGGCGGAGGGGGAGGCAACATAGGATAGCCCACTATAATAAGTATTTCCGTTTCCATTCGTCGGGATATAGTGGGAGGAGAAGTTTAATACAAACAAAACAACACGTGACTAATGTCACCAGCAAATTTATACATCAAATCATAATTCAATTTCTAAGCCAAAATTTTATTTTTATTTTCCTAGATCTGTGATAAGTTAAATTAGATTAAGTTAAGGCTATTATTTCTTTTCTTTACTCAATTGTTGATAAGATAATTCCATTCTATTTGTTGCAAGACTAGATTATATCCATGTTATATCTAAATTCCTTGAACTTCCATTCTGATAGGTGTCGTTAGTGATAATATACAAGCTAAAAAATCTGCCTTCTTCTACCGTGCGCCCATGGCCCAGAGGTAGACGAAACAGATATATATATATATAGTCATCCGCAGACAGATCTGTTTCGCTGTATCACAGCTCATCAGTACAGTTAGACTCCGATTGCTTTTTAACCCAAGATTGAAACCCGACCGAATTGGCGTCAGTCGGCAATTCTACCTCTGGGATGTGGGCGTTTGGTGGAAGAAGGCAGACTTTTTAGCGTGTATATTATCAATATACGCGCCCAATAGCCAGAGTGGTCAAATTCATTTACTGAATGAGCGATGCGTACATGCCAAAGTAGCTACTGTTTTTCAAAGTCTACCATTCTTCCAGAGTGCTCAATCAGGGTGTGAGAGCGTGTATATATATATATATATTGTCATCCGCAGACAGATCTGTTTCGCCGTATCACAGCTCATCAGTACGGTTAGACTCCGATTGCTTTTTTACCCAGGATTGAAACCCGACCGAAATGGCGTCAGTCGACGACTCTACCCCTGGGCTATGGGCGTTCGGTGGAAGTCGGCAGACTTTTTTAGCGCATATCATTATACGCCCCCAATAGCTAGAGCGCTCTAATTCATTTCACTGATATATATATTATAGTTTAGAACTTGTACAAACTATAATCTACATTTTCTTTCGACATTGAAATGACAATGCCTCATCGAGTAATGTGAAGGGAGATGAAAAATTATTTTCCTTATATTGGTAAATTTTATGTGAGAGGTCAGTTGGGTAGAAAAAATGAGAAATCATTACTAGGAGTTGTAAATTAGAATTTGGACAAAAAAAGGAAAATGGGAGAGAAGGAGAGAGGTGGTTAATGGACATGTTGAAAAGTTTTGAGATAGGTTTAACAGTAGAAGATAAGGTATGGTCTTTTGCAGCTTTTATGACGAGGCCTTTGGGTTTAGCAAAGAAGAAGTAAGAAAATGTATATGGGGTGGGAGGCAGTAGGAAATATATATGTGTGTGTGTGTGTGTTTTATTTTGGGGTGAGTAAGGAAGAAGATGTACGTTGTGGCGCAGTGGATATCGGCTCGGAACGACAAATCGGGGAGCCGAGTTCGAATTCCAGTTGAATTCATTGCATTCACTTACGCGCAAATACCCTTGGGAAAGGTATTAATCCGTCTCCTCCCTCCAGTTATGGGTTAAATAATAGGACAGATTGGGTTCTATAGCCTTGGTCGGCAACCCGAAAGCAATGGCAACCTATTGCGGGATAATCTTCTGCCCAGAAACATGATCACCCAAGCGTGTTTCACGTATGGCACTTAACTGACTGAAGGAAGAAGAGCGGTAAACTCAATATATATAAATAACGCAAATATAAAGTTTGTCGCTTAGCTGAAGAGTTTTACCTTCTGTATCTCGACTCTAGAGTTTCATAGACGGACCCTCAATCAATCACCCCCTTCGCTCACTCCAGGATTATATCTTCCTATGCTATCACATATCTTCTAATACCAAAATCAACAGACTGACCGAGGGAAAGATAATAATTGGTTTAGTGTACAAACGTCTCTAAAGAAAAAATAGTGTAACCATGCACAATAAAGGTCTACAAAGGTGTGTTGACCGCTTTACTATATGGTGCCAAATTGTGGGTCGACTCCCACTACAACAGGAATTTAACTGAACTCTTCTATTGATTCTTTCTCTGCGCAATTTTCAATGTACACTGAAGCACCTTTATTCCTAATAGAAAAGTTTTCAAAACTACGGGACACGCTTCTGCTTGATACGTCAAATATCCGGTATAGAAGACTGTTGTCTGCCAAAGATTTTATTGTTCGGTGATAAAAGATTTCTCTCTGTCTATCCCAGTCTGTATGCATCTGAATCTGTTATCTATTTGAGATTTTTCATATCGATCTAAGTCGGTTCTTATCAACCTGAGTTTTCTCTCTGATTTTGTTCATAACTATACAAGCCTGTTCGTATCTGCCTGAATGTTGTTCATAACTATGTGATCTTATTCGTATCTCGTTGAATATGCTCATAACGATATGAACCAATCTTATCCCTCTGAAACTGCATATAATCTTCATATAACTATCTGATCCTATTCATATCTTAATGAATATGCTCATAACGATATGAACCAATTCTTATTTCTCTGAAACTGCCAATAATTTTCTCAGCCCATTCATATCTCATTGAATATTTCCATAACTATCTGATCCTATTCATATCTTAATGAATATGCTCATAACGATATGAACCAATCTTATCCCTCTGAAACTGCATATAATCTTCATATAACTATCTGATCCTATTCATATCTTAATGAATATGCTCGTAACGATATGAACCAATTCTTATTTCTCTGAAACTGCTCATAATTTTCTCAGCCTATTCATATCTCATTGAATATTTCCATAACTATCTGATCCTATTCATATCTTAATGAATATGCTCATAACGATATGAACCAATTCTTATTTCTCTGAAACTGCCAATAATTTTCTCAGCCCATTCATATCTCATTGAATATTTCCATAACTATCTGATCCTATTCATATCTTAATGAATATGCTCATAACGATATGAACCAATTCTTATTTCTCTGAAACTGCTAATAATTTTCTCAGCCCATTCATATCTCATTGAATATTTCCATAACTATCTGATCCTATTCATATCTTAATGAATATGCTCATAACGATATGAACCAATTCTTATTTCTCTGAAACTGCCAATAATTTTCTCAGCCTATTCATATCTCATTGAATATTTCCATAACTATCTGATCCTATTCATATCTTAATGAATATGCTCATAACGATATGAACCAATTCTTATTTCTCTGAAACTGCTAATAATTTTCTCAGCCTATTCATATCTCATTGAATATTTCCATAACTATCTGATCCTATTCATATCTTAATGAATATGCTCATAACGATATGAACCAATTCTTATTTCTCTGAAACTGCTAATAATTTTCTCAGCCTATTCATATCTCATTGAATATTTCCATAACTATCTGATCCTATTCATATCTTAATGAATATGCTCATAACGATATGAACCAATTCTTATTTCTCTGAAACTGCTAATAATTTTCTCAGCCTATTCATATCTCATTGAATATTTCCATAACTATCTGATCCTATTCATATCTTAATGAATATGCTCATAACGATATGAACCAATTCTTATTTCTCTGAAACTGCTAATAATTTTCTCAGCCTATTCATATCTCATTGAATATTTCCATAACTATCTGATCCTATTCATATCTTAATGAATATGCTCATAACGATATGAACCAATTCTTATTTCTCTGAAACTGCCAATAATTTTCTCAGCCCATTCATATCTCATTGAATATTTCCATAACTATCTGATCCCATTCATATCTCATTGACTATCTCCCTGAAACTTCTCATAACTTTCTGAGTCTGTTCGTATCTTTCTGAATCTGCTCATAACCTTCTGAACCTATTCATATCTCTCGGAATATGCTCATAGCTATAACAGTTTTTTCTCACCTCTCTAAATCTGTTCAGATCTAAATTTATTTTGTCATCTTTAACACACGTGTTCTCTTTGTCTTTCTCATACGACCCCCGATCCTCCTGCATAATACAGTTATTCATTTATGCACATTAAAAATTAAAATACTTAATCGTAAATATAAACAAACGTACACTTATTCTACTTGTCTTAATGCATGTGCCATATAAATTATCACGTAGACGCAAACCTGCCGCATACCACTTACCTGCTCACCAACACGATATCCCTTCGCTTCTACAAACACCTTTGTTCTTAAATAGTATTATTTCATTTGTAAATTCAGACAATTGGCGCTAATTAGAAACAGCTGAAAAACAAGTCGGAAAAAATGGTAATCAGGAGAAACAGTATTGAGAAAGACGCCGGAAAATCCAGAGATTATCAATGAGAAGTGAAAATTAAAAATATAAACAACAGTTCAACATCCCCACAACTGCTATAAGTGAATTATCCTTCAGGCTTTATCCTTAATCTGCGTTGTAGATTGGATTTTAGAATCACAAATAAATCCACTGCTAATTTTCTGTACATTAGTTTTGTGTTTTTTTTGTTTTGTTTTTTCTGTAGAATAATTTCACGTTATTGTCGAATTGAACGACAAATCGGGGAGCCGAGTCCGAATTCCAGTTGTATTCCTTGCATTCACTTACGTACAAATACCTTTTGGAAAGGTATTAATCCGTCTCTTCTCTCAAGTTATGGTTTAAATAATAGGACATATTGGTTTCTAGAGCCTTGGCTGGCAACCAGTCTACCGCAGAAATCAATGGCAACCTACTGCGGGCTAATCTTTTGCCCAGTCAGTCATGTCTCTTTTGAGACATGATCGCCCAAAGCGTATTTCACGTATGGCACTTAACTGACTGATATATTTTTGCGTTGTCAAAGAAGATTCAGTTCAAATTTTTATAATTAGGGCACCCCATGTTACATTAACAGAACCGAAACTCTTCTCTGAACACTGTAATCTTAACCCCTTCAAGTCAAAGGTAAGTCTATATCTATTGTCTTTAATGCCTATCTCCTACACTTTCATTCAAATCGCACATATCCTTCGCCATCACCGTTTTATCAAAAACCCTTTGTAGTAATTTTTTTTTATCATTTCACCCCAAGCAAGTCGGTAACGCCACTGATGTGCAGGGGGCTACTTAAGAGTAAAAAGATTAGATAGTAGGAAAGTAAAGAGAAAGACGAACCAGTTACAGGGGGTGTCAGGAGAGGGAGCAAGAGAAAGATGGGAATACAGGTGTGATGACAGTTGCAAAGGTAGAGAGAAAGGAGAGGATATACAGCGGGAAGTAGAAAGAACTAGGGTCAAGTGGTTAAGAGATGGATATTGACATTACATTTAAATTCCTGGAGGTTGTTAGCCATCAGGAAAGCAAGAATATGGAAGCTGATTCCACAGCTTCTTCTCGTCAACGATCTGCCATTATCTATTCTCATAATATTTACTTCCTAACTCCTGATGTGTCATTAATATCAAAGACCTCGTTCATCCTTGCTTTTTCGGCACTACTTTGCAGTGGATTTAGCTATGGATTCTATATAGTCATTCCACTTGAGATCTGTTGTGAGAGTTAACCCAAGGGGGCGCAGTGTTTTACTTTCAGGGAGACTAACCTGATCCACGCTAATGGGGGGGAGGATAGGAGCGATTGTCTGTGGTTGTTAATAGATAGCAGCTTCGTTTTGGAAGCATTAAAATTCACGAGCCATTTCTTACCCCAGTCCACCACGGATTGGAAGTCCTTTTCAAGCTCGGCAGCAAGGTTTGCTTTGTCACACTCGACAGATTTTTAATCGAGGCGAGTGTAAAGAGTAGTGTTGTCAGCGTATATGCCTACTTGAGATCTTATTATAACGAGGAGATCGTTAATGTAGATAAGGAAAAGCGTGGGACCTGGAAAAGGCCTTAAGAGACACCCGCGTTCGCGTGATAGTATTGGGAAGCATGTCCGTTCAATACTACTAGTAATAGTAAGATCTTAAGAAAATATGCCATCATTTTTCATGATATAGCTTCATTCGTATATTTATATCGTTGAAGACTCATTTGAAGACCAAGTAATAGTAATAAGGACTTAGTGTATATTAACATATTTCATGACATGTGTAAATTTATAGATTCAAAGATTCAGATGCTAAAAATGTTTAATAATAATCAACATAACCATTTGAGCACCCGAACTCAGTCGTTGTGTGATTAGTTTCGATGCCACGCCGAATCACGCAACTGATAGTTTTGTCACATTACACTCGCGGTGTATAAAGTGTGTGCCACTCGGGGCGGTACAGCTCTTGAGTTTACTGCTCCTCTTCCTCCAAATAAAACACATTGCACAGTGTTTTATATATATTCACCCGCAGACAGATCTCTTTTATCACAGCTCATCAGTACGATTAGACATCCGATTGCTTTTGAAACCCGACCGAATTGACATCAGTCGGCTATTCTACCACTGATCTATTGGCGCTCGGTCAAAGAAGACAGACTTTTAGTGTGTCATATACGCCAGTAGCTGAGAGTGTTCTAATTCATTACTGATAGATAGATAGATAGATAGATAGATGCTGAAATGACGCAAAAAATCAAAGTGACACTTACTTCTCTTTTTAAGAGTTAAATTTACCAAAATTACACAAAAATATATTGAAATACTAAAGATTAAATTTATTCATTAAAATCGCCATTGGCTTCAACCACGGCCTTAAGAGGATTTTGGACTCTTTTGCACGGTCTCTTTGTTTAAGTTGGTGAATCTTACCATAATTCTAGCTTTCTGCTCTTCTTTGGTGTTACAAGAAGTTTTGCTAATCTCTCGCTCAACTGCGCCCATCCCTAGTAATCAATTCGTTTGTAGCCTGAATAGTTGTGTGGTCAGATATAAGGAGTGATGTGGTCGCAGAAATTGTATGAAAGTCATAACTGACTTATCCTGCTTGTGTGGCATGGTGCAGAATCCTGTTGGCAGATATGGTGTCTTCCAGCAGCCATCCAGCCATGACACATGGTAGCACTACTTCCTCAAAGCATTTAATGCAGGTCTTCCTGACGAGTCTGAGACCCTGTTGGAAGAAAAATGGAGCCATAACGTCGGCATCACTAGTGATTACTCCAAACACTTTTGTAATCACCATTAGACTCAACCAACTCTCTCCGAATTTTCTGCATTATGCTTAACACACTCAAATGTTCATATTAGAGCTTCCGGTGCGAATGCCAAGGATTACAGTATGTTGTTTCCAAATTTCTGGCGGAGTGAATTGCATCATGGTGCTTTTTTTTTTCTTCCAGATGGTACCCAGCTGACCCTACTGTACTATGCAGTCGACAAAATCCAAAATAACGTACATTTTTTAAACTAAAAAAATATGGCGTCAATATACCCATCGCACTCTCTCTCTATCTATCTATCTATCTATCTATATATATATATATATATATATATATATAGTCATCCGCAGACAGATCTGTTTCGCTGTATCACATCTTATCAGTACGGTTAGACTCCGATTGCTTTTTAACCCAAGACTGAAACCCGACCGAATTGGCGTCAGTCGGCGATTCTACCTCTGGACTATGGGCGTTCGGTAGAAAAAAGCAGACTTTTTAGCGTGTATATTATCATTATACGCGCCCAATAGCCAGGGTGCTCTAATTCATTTTACTGAATGAGCGATGCGTTTAGGTACCTTCACTAAATCGCTGAAAGAACAGCACAGTATGAATAAAAAAAGACCCCAAACTTAACAAAAACGAACTTTTTCCATCAAAATGCTTATGCTATTATTACGAGGAAAGATCAAAGCATTTTTAATTATTTTTAGTCCCTTCTAACGCGTTCAAAATTTTGGGGGGAAATCTTGTTTTGATTTTAGTTAGCAGGTAACAAAATCGTTACGAAAGTTTCCTGTGCAAAACGTAATATTCCATAACTCAGTATTTTTTCCGCAGACGAACACATTAATTTTGAAATTCTTGCAAACATAAAATAATTTTCAGATTTTAATGAAACTTTCAGGACTTGCTCACAAATAAATGAAATTATTATTCTTAAAATTGTTATTCTTAAAATATCTTAGTAAAAAAATAAAATTTTACATCTGTTACCCCTCTCCCTCTTCGTGAATTCATAAAATTTTAAGAAATTAAATTTTGTTGGGAAAATTAGTTTTATTAGTTAAATTAGTTTAATTAGTTAAACGCAGTTAGAAATGTAAATTATCTACTATTATTTTTTTAAACATTTTGCCTTTATTTCCAAAAATCTGCTTTCAATAATAAAATGAAAAATGCAATGAAACTATGACTTTATTTAATTTGATAAACTTTTTAATTTCTTAAATTAATGATGTATATTAAGGACATAACGGTCTGAAGATTTTTTTCGAATAATCATGAAGTTTTAAAAGAATTGTTTTCATTTTTTTAATATGATAATTTATAAAGTTTCAATAATATTTTCAAAATACTTTAAAGATTTGTTGTGGAAGTGAAAATTATATTTATTTATCGAAAATTAAAAAGTTTTGTACAAATCGTTGTGCCTCAGTATTTTTTAAATATTTTTTGTGTGTATTTGAAGTTTTGTTTTTTGTATAGTAATTTCTACGTGTACATGAAAAGGTCATGCATTTCAGGGTTGTTTTTTTTTCCTTACTGGAGAAAAATGTACAATTATATCATTTGTGATCGGCATACACTTATGTCATATCTGGAGAGCTGTCAACACAGTTTAATTACGGCGGACAGGTCAGAAAGTTCAACTCTGTCATTAAAAGATAGTTTCATTCTGAATTTCATGCTATAAATAAGTGATATTTGTGTAAATCAGATTAATTTAACATACTTGCTAATTTTTCAAAAGTAATGTGTCACAGATGTATATTTTATTTTTTCCATATTTTTAGAACCGTTCGTTTACATAAGTGCTCAAAATTGACCGAAAAATTGAAAGATTAAAAAAGATATTTGAAAAATTGAAGATTCTAATCGAGTATATTTTCTATTTGAAATTCACTAGAGTATTTTGCTTACTGGAAATAGTAAATTTCATCATTTGACCTTTCTATTGGAAGTGAGATAAACATTTCAAGGAAACTTATTTTAAAAAGTTCAGTTTAAAACTGATCGAATATGAGTGGCAGTACCTAATATATATATACTAGCAGTATAGCCCGGCGTTGCTCGAGTGTAATGAAAGCTTTAAAACTAATCCATGGTCCTGGAAATCAGACTCTGCCTAAATAATATTTGTGTGAAGTTTGGTGAGAATCGGATAAAAATTATGGATTTGTATAAAGGACATACAGACAGATAAACAGACACACACACAAACATCGTGCCTTTTATACATATATATATATATATATATATATATATATATATATATATATATTATCGATTTTCTGCACTATTGTAAGAACTTCAACCTTGAAACTTCTGAATATCGTTTCTTATGTTTTTTGTCTATGAGTGTATCAAATTTGATTAAAATCGGACCACTCTTTCTAAAACCCGATTTTTTCGATTATCGATTTTCGATATTTATCGGGGGTACCTCGACACAAAACCAAGCTAAGAACACTCGCAGACGCTTATAGTACAACTGTGTAAATTTTCAAGAAAATCGATTCAGCCGTTTCGGAGTCTATAGGTAACGGATACAAACACACACACACAGACAAAGTTCCATTTATAAATAAGTTTAGATTTAGATATATATATATATATATTAAGTAGAAACCATTTTCTTGTCTTGCTGGCTTGATAGTCTGGATCTCAGAATATCTTAACTTTTTTTCTTTTTCATTATTTTTTTTCTTCGATAAGTCTTTTTTTTTTTTTTTTTTTTGTATTCTGTCATTTTTTCGTATGAGGAAACCTAAATTGCTTCTCCAATTCCAAAGTCAAATTGGTAATCTTAAATGCTCTTGTCTTTTCACCAACACACCGTGTATTTTGTTCTTCTCCCTTTTCACTCTACTCTCACAACTCTTTTCACACCAGTATTGCTATCCTTCTCTTTCACCCCCTTTCTCTGACACCCACTGTACCCGGTTCCTTTTTCTCTTCGCTCTCTCCCTATGTAAACTTTCACCCTCTTATGTGGCCCCTCTGTGCACCATTAGCAGAACTGCCTTGCTTGGAGCGAAACGATTTTTTAAAAAAATCCAAATACCAATGACACATTATCAATTTTTTACATTTATTTTATGACTACGCTTTTGTACAGTATGAAGCGCCAAAACAAACAAATCTGTGAAACGGTTTCACTTTGTTATTTTTAACATTCAATGTGCTATCGTTGAGAGACGGTTCCAAGGATATAGTAACCATTCGAAACTGTCAATTCTTATAATTGCTTGTTGCCACTTTCATTATATTTGAATTGTTTCAATTTCTTTCGTTCCCGCTTCAATATCCTCGCGTCTACGCATACACATTTTGATCATACAAGCATGAGATCATAATGTTCGCATCTGATTTTTATGAGGAAATGCTTTGTGATTGCATTCTTCTGCAGCCGTTTGTTGCGTGGTTGAAGACCGCCATTATAGCCAACTTACATTGTTCGTTCGTATTTTGCGCCGGTGCACACGAAACAAGAATGAAATGTAAAAAAGGAAAAAATAGAATAATTATGGCTTATTCCCTTGTAAATGTTTCTCTTGCCGATTCTGTTCTTAAAATGGCTATGGTTCAAATAACTACAAACCCTGAACCACTTTAGTATCTCTAAAGTAGTATCGCTCTGCAAGTAGAGTAACAGTTTGCGATTCAGAACGAGAAATTGGTTCTCGAAGTTCGAACTCCAGTTGCGTTTGTTACATTCACTTTCGCACCAGTACTGTTAGTAGATGTATCAGTTTACCACTTGTACATACCTCTTAGCTATGGCTTAAATAGACTGGGATTTATAACTGTGATTGGAATCCAAAACAGCTTCGTGTAACCAAGAGTAAACCTTAAATTTCAGCCTATTATAGGATTCTTTTTCTTCTTCTATGTGCCCTGTCCTTTCAGGACGTAGGCAATCATGGCTTTCCACGTCTCCCTATCCGTAGTGGCTCTTAGTACGCTTTTTTCTGTTACACCACGCAACCCTCGTTCCGTCATCCACTGGTTTTCTTTTTTACAGCTAAACAAAAAATGGTCCGTGGAACCTACCACGTGATCAAATTTCAATATTTAAGGATGGAATCTGATCACGCCACATGTCAGTCAGATGCAAGCGGTAGCTGACAGCGTCTCGCAATGTAAGGAAGAAACTTCAAGCTGACTAGCCTTTACTGCCAATTTTTTTCTTTTTTTTTTCACTTCACGCCAACCCGGACGTAGGGCACGCCACAGTTTCATTTGACCTCTTCTTTCTTCATTTTCACACCACGTCGCCAAAGAGAACAACAACAACGACAAAATGGACGCTCCTTTATTTGTTTTGCCTTCTCTCTATCTCTCAACCTGTCGCGACCTACTAAAAAGAGGCAGGAACAAAGACTTTACATTCGGTTACTACACAATCATAAACTCTGAACTTCTGCGGACATTTTAAATACTTACATTCTTCTACGAACAATGTTAACTACAAAACTGCATGCATTTTCTCAGTGAGCATTTTTCTTTTCGCAAATATATTATAGTGTTCAATTAACAAAATTTCATTTACATTTTTCTCCTTACACTTTTATCATTCTGTAAATAAATCTTTATTTTAATGTACACAGGAAATATTTTATCCTTTCACATTTCAACATCTAACCTTCTGATGTTTAAATTGTGGGGACTTCGGAAGTGTTTGGCACAAGGCCAATTTACCACGCATCATCGAGGCCCCTACACTATTACAGATAGAATGAAATGCACTGAAGGTTTAACAATAGCAAAGTTTTTTCTTGTTCACTTTCCTCTTTCTGTTTTATGTTCAAATCTTAATTTAATATTCGGTCGAGAGATGATATACTTGTTAGTAAATAATTGGGACACTGGGTACATACATAGACTTTTCAATAATGATCCCCCAGATGGACTACATTCCTTAGTTTCATTAGTTCTAACCTTCACGGGTAAAACCAATTATGCCAAGTAATATTATATCGAACCACCCCACCTCCCTTCTTATTCCATTGGTGAGACCTAAGTTCCATTCGAGCAGCTCCTTCCCACAAAGCGTTAATTTGTGGAACCGACTCTTAAGTGGATGCTTCCTCGATCATTACAATCTTAACCTGTTCAATTCTTGAGTTAACAGTTATCTTACCTAAATATTCTCATAAACTATGCCTCACAATATGTAAACCTCTACCTTGAGTGGTTTTTGGGCCTTGTAGAGGGTGAACATTATTCTAAAACCCATTCACCTTTTTAATCATTGATTTTTCTGTCAGTCTGTTTTTTGCTGTCAATCTCTACAAATCTGTCGTGTACGTTTCTCTAATTATCGATCTTTTTGTTAACACCTGTCTTTGTGTACCTGTTCAAACCTGACTTTTGACAACTCTTTTATCTGTCCATCTATCTCTCCATCTTTTTAATTACTTTTGTGTCTGATAATCTATCTACTGATCTGGTTATTTCTATCTAACTATTCAGATTTATCAATGTATTAGGATCGAGTTTCTTTCTACCCTACGCATTTATCTATTTCTTTGTCATTTTATCTGTTCTGAATCCGTCTTTTTCAAGTTTTTCCCCTTTTCTTTCTTTTTGTGTTCAATTCTTTTTCTTTCTTCTTATTCCTTGTAAGATATGCTCTTCCTTTTGTTTTTCTTTCTTGCTTCCTTTCCTTCCATGTCGTTCCTTCTTTCTTTCTTATTTTCTTTTCCTTTTTTATTCCTGCCTTTCTCTTTCGTCGTTTTTTTATTTATTTCTTGCTTCCTTTCTTAATTCCATCTTTCTGTAAATTCTATTCTTTCTTTCTTCATTATTTTTCTTTTGTTTTGTACTAAATTTTCTTCTCGTTACGTTTTTCTTTATTTCTTTCAACAATTTTTTCTTCACTATTTATTTTTTTGTAACTTTCTTGTTTTTTTTCTTTCTTCTTTCCTTTCTGTTTTGCGTTATTTTCCTCTTTCTTTTTCCCTCTCTTTTCTTTTTTATCTTTGTTTTTTTTTTTAAATCCCTTCATTCTTTTGTTTTTATTCTTTTTCCTTTCTTTTTATTCTTACTTTTTTCGTTCTTTTTTCTTTCCGTTTTTCCCTGCTTTCCTTCTTTTTTTTTTTTAGTATTCCCTCTCTTAAACCTTCATTCTCATGTTTTAATTTTTTAGGCTCTTTTTATTCCTTATACTCCTTGTTATTTAACTCGTATTCTACTCCTTACAATTTCTTTCTATCTAGTTGTCTATGTGTCTTATTTTATATCTCCCAAAACTACTACTCGATACAATTAAAAGAAATATTTACTTCCAGCATCGGCCATTTTGTCTGACACGACAAAGAACCTGATTTACAGACGCCATATTTAGAAGGCTTCTAATTCGCCACACTCCCTGTTTCCGTTGTTAGATTAGCTTCCCAGTAGAATAGGCACTTTGAAAGAGTGGCTTCCGATGACAATAAAAAGCCTGACTCAGTCAAGGAAAAACAATCCGACTTGGGCGGCGGCACCCGATGTTTCGTTGTTTTCATATCCTTATTTCCTCAAGGTGAAGTAATACGAACGTTAGACTTCAGTTCTCTTAGATACGCAAATCATTCACGCATCTTTTAACTTTGACTTTCGAAACGAGCGCTGACTTAATTCCGCGCGTTTTGGCGAGTAATATAAATGTCAGAAACTATTCCACGTACGAAAACAAGGACTTATTTCGCATTTTACAGAAAAAAAAAAAAGAAATTCTTGGACATTTTCCCATATTCAGTGTGGTTACATCTAGGTTTGTTAAATAGGTTTCTTTTTTCACAATCTATATAAATAAAGGATGTGCGTTGTGGTGCAGTGGATATCGGCTCGGAACGAGAAATCGGGGAGCCGAGTTCGAATTCCAGCTGAATTCATTGCATTCACTTACGCGCAAATACCCTTGGGAAAGGTATTAATCCGTCTATTCCTTCCAGTTATGGGCTAAATAACAGGACAGAGTGGGTTCTATAGCCTTGGTCGGCAACCAGTCTACCGCAGAAACCAATAGCAACCTACTGCGGGATAATCTTCTGCCCAGTTTTCGAGACATGATCGCCCAAGCGTGTATCACGTATGGCACTTAACTGACTGATACAAATAAAAATGTACTTGTTCGTTTGTTAATATCCACTAATCTAGAAAACGGCTGCTCCAATTGTTTTGAAATTTTACTATAGCATTTTAATCGAATACGAGCGTGTTTTTATATACCTTATATTAAAAAGTGTTACAATATTATAAAATATATATTTTGTAAATATATTAGCGACGATGAGAGCCGAATCAAAAAACTTTCATTTTCAATACGGACGCGTTTACAGAAAACTTTATTTCATAGAAAACATAGGAAAACTCCATATTTAAGGAATACGAAGCCTTTTATTATTATTATTTCTATTTTGGTCGGTGTTAATAACAGAAATCCCTTCGCTTTTAAAAAAAAAATTCTATTCATTTTTTTTTTTTTTCAATGGATTATAATCGATATTCCATTTATTTCGTTAGTTTACTAAATAAATTTCTTCTTTTTCATTTAACCAAACTGAGCCACAGTAACTCGTGACCGGGTACAGCTAGTTTATAATAATAAATAATATAGCGATCATTTTATTCACAGATACTAATATTTAAGCCAATTTATACATATGTCTTTATATTCAAAAAATGTTTGCAGGACTTCCAGCCCTTATTCCAGTCGTTGCAGCAACAGACACACTCTACCGACATTCTTCGAATTCTACGAATATCATAAACAGAACACATGCACAGGTAGGAAGTTTTAAGAAAAAATGAGACTTAAAGGACACTTATACTTAGAAAGGTGAATTTTTCGGTATAAGGACATCTACGAGGGTCATTCAATAAATAAAGTGAATTTCTCGGTATAAGGACTTCTACGAGAGTCATTCAATAAATAAAGTGAATTTCTCGGTATAAGGACTTCTACGAGGGTCATTCAATAAATAAGGTGAATTTTTCGGTATAAGGACTTCTACGAGAGTCATTCAATAAATAAGGTGAATTTTTCGGTATAAGAACTTCTACGAGGGTCATTCAATAAATAAGGTGAATTTTTCGGTATAAGGACTTCTACGAGGGTCATTCAATAAATAAAGTGAATTTCTCGGTATAAGGACTTCTACGAGGGTCATTCAATAAATAAAGTGAATTTCTCGGTATAAGGACTTCTACAAAGGTCATTCAATAAATAAGGTGAATTTCTCGGTTTAAGGACTTCTAATACAGATAGAGGCCTTCTTATTTTGATTTTTCAAAGTAATCTCCCAGCAGTGTCACACTCTTTTCCCATCTGCGCCCAAGCTTCCGTATTCCCTCAGCGTAAAAATCTTTGGACTGATGTCTCAGCCAATTGCTCACAGCACTTTTGACTTCATCGTCACTTTCAAATTTCGTGCCCCTCATGAACGCTTTCAAGGGACCAAACAGGTGAAAGTCTGAAAGGGTAAGGTCTGGACTGTAAGGAGGATGAGGGAGCAGTTCGCAGCCCAGCTTGTTGATGGTCTGCACCGTTTGGGCTGCTGTGTGAGGCCTTGCAGCTGACCTTTGAGTAGGCAAGGTCATTATGGACAGTTTTGTGTGCTGTCCCAACAGATAGGTTCAAAGTTCTTGCAATATCATCCACTGTCACCCTTCTGAATGAGGTCATTGACTGATTCGATCAACTCAGGAGACCTCACTTCTGTAGGCCTCCCAGGCCTGTCTTTATCCTCAACACTGTTCCGTTCTTCTTTAAACAATTTAACCCACTTGTAGACATTTACTTGGTTGAAACATGAGGCACCATACACGGTTGACATTTTCCTATGAATTTCAACTGGTTTGCACCCTTCAGCAACCAAAAACTTGATAACTGACCTCTGTTCAGTCCTGGAGCATGCTTCTTGGTCGGCCATCTTTTTTAATCGCCAAAACACTCAAAGATTTTTTTCAATCTGCAAAAAAAATTAAATCCATTTGAAAAAGAAGTAAAGAAAAAAAATTTTAAAGAGTAAGCTTCTATGTGTATTAGAAGTCTTTATACCAAAAAATTCACCTTATTCATTGAATGATCCTCGTAATTCCAGACACGAAATTAATAAATAAAACTCTATCAATTTATTTTGTTCTTTTTTTACGCCTGTATTTTGGGATAAAATACTTTAAATGCAAAACTATTGTGGAACATAGGAAGTAGAATTTCTATCTCTGTTCCATAATAATTACATTTGCATACACATTTCATACACAAAACATAACGACAGGGCAGAGATTGGCATAAAAGTTTATTATTTACGTTACTAATTCAACAATTATTCATGACGTCAGTGGGCCCACAATTCGTAAGCATAATTATTTTTAATGTGTCTACTAGGGAAAGGAAGAAAAAGTAATTATATATTCGTGTACAGAAGACATTTGACGGGAAAAATATCGATGCATGCACACTTTACTCAAACGTTTTTAAAAAGTCATAACAGATTTTCTCATCTCTAATGCCTAAAAAATTCAGTCAAGCCGAAAAAGAAACATGAAAGTGGAAACTCAGTTCAATTGAACAAAATTCAAAATACATAAGGTTACATCTCATTAATCAGCAAAAGCTGTCTGTGTTTATGTTTAAAAAATATTTATGTCTGTCTGTCTTTATGTTTAAAAATATTTATGTCTGTCTGTCTTTATGTTTAAAAAATATTTATGCCTGTCTGTCTTTATGCTTAAAAAATGTTTCTGTCTGTTTTTATGTTTAAAATATTTATGTCTGTCTGTCTTTATGTTTAAAAAATATTTATGTCTGTCTGTCTTTATGTTTAAAAAAATATTTATGTCTATCTGTCTTTATGTTTAAAAAATATTTATGTCTGTCTTTATGTTTAAAAAATATTTATGTCTGTCTGTCTTTATGCTTAAAAATGTTTCTGTCTGTTTTGATGTTTAAAATATTTATGTCTGTCTGTCTTTATGCTTAAAAAATGTTTATGTCTGTCTGTTTTTATGCTTAAAAAATGTTATGTCTGTCTTTATGTTTAAAAATGTTTATGTCCGTCAGTTTTTATATTTAAAAAATATTTATGTCTGTCTGTTTTTATGTAAAAAAAATGTTTATGTCTGTCTGTCCTTATGTATAAAAAATGTTTATGTCTGTCTGTCCTTATGTATAAAAAATGTTTATGTCTGTCTGTCCTTATGTATAAAAAATGTTTATGTCTGTCTGTCCTTATGTATAAAAAATGTTTATGTCTGTCTGTCCTTATGTATAAAAAATGTTTATGTCTGTCTGTCCTTATGTATAAAAAATGTTTATGTCTGTCTGTCCTTATGTATAAAAAATGTTTATGTCTGTCTGTCCTTATGTATAAAAAATGTTTATGTCTGTCTGTCCTTATGTATAAAAAATGTTTATGTCTGTCTGTCCTTATGTATAAAAAATGTTTATGTCTGTCTGTCCTTATGTATAAAAAATGTTTATGTCTGTCTGTCCTTATGTATAAAAAATGTTTATGTCTGTCTGTCCTTATGTATAAAAAATGTTTATGTCTGTCTGTCCTTAAAAAATGTATAAAAAATGTTTATGTCTGTCTGTCCTTATGTATAAAAAATGTTTATGTCTGTCTGTATTTATGTTTAAAAAATGTCTGTGTCTGTCTGTCTTTATTTTTAAAAAAATACTGTATTTAATGGTTTGGGGAGACAAAATCTAATTCTTATATTCAAAGTTGTAATATCGTCTTCAGCAGATATTTGTACCAATTCTAAGTTCATATTGTGTTGAATGCGAATATGAACCGGCCAGAAATTTGATTAAAAAAAAAAAAAAGGAAATAGTATTTGGTAATTTGATTATATTTTTGGCCGAGAACTTTTCATCACCGCTCTTATGTATTTTGTCGCGTTTGTTTTTAAGTACTCCACGTCCAAACGGTTTAATGTACATCCTCAAATGTGTTATGCATACGTATTGCTACCAATTACTGTTTGTAACAGTTCGATATTTTCATGGCTTCTGCTCCGAAGAACTGGTGACCCCGCCATAAGAATTTACTCGTGCAATCAGACTTGAAACAAGGTCCCACCCATTCACAGTTAGATCAACCAAATGCAGGCGACAATTCTATTCCAGCAGTTTCATTTCTCGCATTTCCTGCCTGTGGAACTCCCTTTCATATACTTGCTTTCCTGACGGCTACAACCGCCAGGAATTTAAATGCAATGTCAATTCCCATCTCTTAACCACTTCTTTCTACATCACTCCGTGTATCTTGTTCTTTTCCTTTCTCTCTACTTTCGCATCTGTCTTCACACCTGTGTTCCCATCTTTCTCTTGTCCTTTCTCTGACAGCCTCTATAAATGGTTCGCCTTTCTTTTCACTCTCCTCCTGTCTAAACTGTTACTCGTATGTAGCCCCCAGTGTATTAGGGGCGGTACTGCCTTGCTTGAGGTGGAACGATTAAAAAATTCATATTATGGTTCAAGGATTTTTCCACTTTTTATGGTATTATTTCATTGAAAACTTTACACTAACAAATTGAATCTATTTTGTTTTACATTGCATCAAAAAAGAGAAATGACCACAACATTCTACACGTACGCTCAAATTGGTCAAACGCTGATGTGTTAACAGGCATCACTGAATGTGTATACCAAGCTTTTGAAAATTAATGGCGATGCACGAAAGCGTTTGACAGGGTTTGGCCTGCTGGCCTTCTATGCAAGCTGCAAGGCTACGGTAAAACTGGACGATTTATTTAATTCAATCGTTCCTATCAAACCGTGAAATGAAAGTCGTTTTGAACAGGTAGGCTTCCACATCATTTCACACGAACCTGGGTGACCCTCAAGGCTCTATCTAAGGTCCTACGTTGTTTCTAATCTTCATCACTGATCTTTTTGATGCCATCATTTTCCATGTAGGCATTTAGGAATAGGACATCACTAATTTCGCTAGTCTCATTAGAAAATCCGCCAAGACTGACAAAGTAGACTTGGCTTTTCTTCTTGAAAAGAACCTCAAATTAGTTGTTAACTGGGGTAGAAAATGCCTTGTAAATTTTAATGACTCCAAAGCAAGAACGCTCTTTTTTAGCCACCATAGACAAACTTTTCTGCCAGATTTCGGCATGGCTGATGCTAATCTCGTATATAAAATATATACGCAGATGGGTACATGATCGCGCGAGAAGACGCACGCACGCACGCACGCACGCACGCACGCACACACACACACACGCGCGCGCAGTAAAAAGATCAACCTTGCACAATGAAAAGTGCAAATGAGAAACACAAACAGTTTATTACTGATACCTCCAGACGAGTGGACAGAGTGATTTCTGGAGGGTCGGTCTACGAAACACTCGAGTCGGGATGCTGAAAGTAACATAATTTACTAAGAGAGAATCTTTATATTTTATATTTGTTGCATTAATATATATATATATATATATATATATATATATATATATATAACATAGTACACTTGATAAACAATCCAGGTAAATTCCGAACTCAAGAGAACTCACTGTTAAATTAATTTATTTAATTTAATAGAGTAATACCATTCATAAAAGATTTTAGATTATTACAATGGGTAATACATATTTCACCGCGTCCTGATGTTATAAAATCAGGGCTCGGTGAAATATGTATTACCCATTGTAATAATCTAAAATCTTTTATAAATTATATATATATATATATATATATATATATATATATATATATATAAATTATAAGCATATCGCCCCAAGCAAGGCATTTTACTGCCACTGTTGTGCAGGGATTACATAGGAGGAAAGTTATGAAAAAGAGTGGCAGGTTATAGGCAGGAAGTGAATAAAAGAAGGATGAAAATGCTGATGAGAGTGGAGTGGACGGAGAGAGGATGCAGGTTTAATGGGATAGGAGATGAGTATTGACTTTACATTTAAATTCTTGGATATTGTAGCTGTCGGGGAAACAAGTAAATGGAAGGGAACTCCATAGGCTGGAAGTGCGAGAAAAAAAAGCAGATGAATTAGAAATTGAGTTTACATTTTATTAGTTTCACAGTAAAAGGGTGGGACCGATTTGTTGTAGCTCGAGTAAATTCATATATAAGAGGCACCAGTGAGCTAAGTTCATCGGAGCATGTATAATCATGTAAATGTTCCCCATTCTTTTGTATTTCTTTGATAAAAGCTAATTGCACTCAGATCCCAGAATTCCAGCTCTCTGAAACGAACTCCTAATCGAATGCTTCCTTGACAACTAAAATCTTGGTCTCTTTAAGTTTAGAGTCAATTGTCCCCATATTGCTTTCTTAGTTCTTCCCCTTAACAATTTCAACCAGTAATCCTCTACATTAAGTGGCTTTGGGGCCTTATATTGGGTGACCTCTCAGTGAATAGAAGAAAAAATAATAATGAAAGGAACAAGAAAGAATCATTGCAGGAACTAATGTAACATTTTGGCGGTTAAATATTATCTTGACGAAAGAAAAAACGTAGTATTCTTGCCTGAGTAAAGGAGATTATCTCAGTCAATTTTAAGAGAGTGTAGACCAGCACTTTCCTTTTTTTTTAACACCTGTAACTTTGTTTGCTGGGCAAAAAGTTTGTTCTGTTACTTGAGATAATTCATACAGTCGATTTTATCCAAAAAAATAAGTAAACCCACTTATATACAAGGGGTTAATGGATGTGGATGAATTAGAAACAGAAACAATTCTAAGTAGCGAAAACAAAACGGTAATCAGGGGGAATGTAGATAGCGATAGATATTGCATTCAAATTTTTGCAGATTAATCTTGACTTGAAAGCATGGAACCTGAAGTGATTTCTACAAGAGAAAACGTAGAGAAAAGAAATTGTTATCATAGAACTTAGGGTTACATTTAGCTAGCTCCACAGTAATTTGATAAAATCTCGACACGCTAGTCTCATACTGTGGTTATATTCAAAAGACTAGGTACCATAGCGAAGACCTCATCCGAACAATTACCATGAAAGTATTTATAGAAAAGACACAGGGAGGTAACCTTACAGCAGTGGGGAAAGTCACTGAAACCGAACTGCCAGGTCAGGACTAAACATTTTGCTGATTCTTCTTTGAATTTTATCAAGGAGCTCAAGGTAAGTAGCAGGCGCACCTGACCATATGTGGTAGCAATATTCCAAGTATGGACGAATGGTAGACATAGTTCAGTTAGTTAAATGCCATACGTGATACACGCTTTGAGAGAGCATGTCTCGAAAGAGACATGACTGACTGGGCAGAAGATAATCTGGCAGTAAGTTGCCATTGCTTTCTGCGGTAGACTTGTTGCCAGCCAAGGCTATAGAACCCAATCTGTCCTATTATTTAAACCATAACTGGAGTGAAAAGGCGGATTAATACCTTTCCCAAGGGTATTTGTGCGGGAGTGAATTCAAGGAATTCAACTTGAATTCGAACTCGGCTCCTCGATTTGTCGTTCCGAGCCGATATCCACTTCACCACAACACACATTCATAGATATGTATGATAAATTCTGAAGAAAGATTTGCTAAACAATTTTAATTTCCCAGTTGTGTTGTCTTGTCCTGCTATGGCAACCAGGCAAATTACTTTGACTAAAATAAACAACCAATTTGCTGTTGTTTAAGGGCTGCTATATACAGTGGCCATGGAAATAACAATTGCGAATACCGTAGAGTGCTGAAGGTGATCGGATTCATATTTAACATTTGTTCACTTTAGTCTGAGGCATCCGACGGAGACTTATAACTCATAGAAACTAGATTTCTAGCTATAGTAAGTTTAGTTAGTTCCCCTTTTTCCCCATGGAACAAGGGGCTCATTTTTAACGCTTTATCCAAGGCGGTGCTAAGTGGGTCGTACTCTAAGGACGAATTTGGGATTCACAAACAATCCCAGCCGCATGTATACACACTTGTAGAATAGTGGGATGTGGTTACTCCAAAGGTTTCTTTTCCTAGACTGGTTGCCTCATAGCTGGAGGAAATAGAGGGAATCATACCTTTTCCAAGCGTTTTTGCATGTAAAACTTCCCCACCGACAAGATGTGGCTTCCTTCTTTCTGTTCTATAAATACTTTCATGGCTTCTGCTCCAACGGACTTAAGTCACTGGTGCCCCTGCAACAGATGTTTACTCGTGCAACCAGACTGGCAACTGGGTCTCACCCATTCACAGTTAAATCAACCAAATGCAGACGACAATTCTACTCCATTAGCTTCTTTTCTCGCACTTCCCGCCTGTGGAACTCGCTTCCTTATTCTTGCCTTCCTGACGGCTACAACCTCCAGGAATTTAAATGCAAGGTCAATACTCATCTCTTAACCACTTGACTCTAGTTCTTTCTTCACCACCCTGTATATCCTTTCCTTTCTCTCCACCTCTGCAACTGTCATCACACCTGTATTCCCTTCCTTCTCTTGCTTCTTTCTAACTGGTTCATCCTTCTCTTCACTCTCTTCTATCTAATCTTTTTACTCTTATGTAGCCCCCTGCACACCAGTGGCATTACCGCCTTGCTTGGGGTGATACGATTAAAAAAGTGAATACAATGAATTCTACTGGAATTCGAGCTTTTTTTCTATGATTCCTTAGTCCAAACTGATCACCATTACTTCATTGTACCTCCGTTCAAAAATTAAAACATCATTTTTGGTTCCGTCCACTGTCATTGCAAAATACTGTGGCAGCACACGCCCATCCAGTTACAGGCAACAAAAGAACAGAGAGAGAGAGATGAAATGAGATTTTCCTTTTAAAACTATCCGACCAGTTTAAATAGTTAAAATTGCAATGTCGTACTACACAAGCCATCAGTTTTCGGTTTTATCTTCTCTGAGCGCGCCTAAAATTAACTCTATGCTCGATGGTCTATTTCAAGTAAGATCTATCTCACTCACGCCGGGACGTTGATAGCCGACAGACATAATCTTGCGCCATATTATTCTGTCCCGTGCGCAGTGCTCTGCTAAGAAAATCTTACGGAATCTTCATATAAATTTGGAACAGCTTCGTTTTCGATTCCTGGATAGAAACGGAACATCCCATCACCTTTTCGAAAGAGCAAAACTTACCTCTTCTGTTTAACACCTACTTTATGCGTTGTCACCTCATGTCTATTTACCAATTACAAATCTATATATATAAAATGCAAGATGTCTGTCTGTCTGTCTGTCTGTCTGACCTTTATACAAATCCACAATTTTTATCCGATTCTCACCAAACTTCACACAAATATTCTTTAGACTTCCGGTCAGGTCATGGCTACTTTATTTTTTTATTACCCCGATATCCGATCAGGTCTGATCAAGATAAGGATTTCAGCCCTTTTATCATGGTTCTTGCTGTAGAATTTGCTCTAACTTGGTAAATTATACTTTTTAGTCTCAAACATTAGTAGATCTTCTCAGACGACTCATTTTTATCGGAAATCGATACCCCCGATATTCTATCAAATCTGATCAAAAACCGATATTCAGCCATCAATATGGCTCCTTTTCTCCAATTTTACTCCCGATTGGTACGATAAGTTTTCAAGGACTTACTTAGGTTAGTTTATCCTATCGGGTCTGATCAAAATCAGGTTTTCAGCTCTTTTATTTTGGTTTTTGCTTCGGGTTTGGCTCTAAGTAGGTATAATTGTAGTTCTTAGTCTCAGCCATGATGCCATTTACTCAGAAGACTTATTTAGCCTTCAAAATTCAGTTTACGACGGAAAACTTATTTGATATCGATACCGGGAATCAAAATTTGACTTACATTCATATATTTTTTCAGTCTACGGTTTCGCTTTAACTGGAAACAACTATTGCTTTTTAGTCTTTCGTGCTAACGTCCAAAGAGTCTGAGCTCCAGGACCATGGATTAGTTTTAAAGCTTCCATTACACCCGAGTAACGCCGGTCTATACTGCTTGTCGTCAATAAATATCAAATAAATTGCAATTCTCTTTTCTGTATATATTTTCTAACGTTTTGTTGGACAGTATAACAAACTTTATAATTCTTAGGTGCAGTCGCCGCTATCAGATCTTTTCAAATTATATTTATCAATATCTGCATCCGGATATTCAGATCTATATCGATCTACTTTTTCTTTTTCTTTTCCTAATTTTTTGCATTCAGTTGAATTCCTTGCATTCACTTACGCACAAATACCCTTGGGAAACTTATTAATCCGTCTCTTCTCTCCAGTTATGGATTAAATAATTGGGATAAAAGATTGGGTTCTATAGCCTTGGCTGGCAACCAGTCTACCGCAGAAAGCAATGGCAACCTACTGCGAGATTATCTTCTGCCCAGTCTGTTATGTCTCTTTCGAGATATGATCGCCCAAAGCGTGTATCACATATGGCACTTAACTGACTATAATAGTTTAAAACATGATTAAGACTTCTACTGGGCATAAAGCGGGGGACTAGTTTTTTATCGTTATGAAGTAAGAAACTGATCCCCCATTAATTACTACTCAATAATATAATGCATCTCTTCCCCCTCTAGCTATAAGTCAAATAACAGGACAGACTGGGTTCTATAGCCGTGGCTGGCAACCAGTCTACCGCAGAAATCAATGGCGACCTACTGCGGGAAAATCTTCTGTCCAGTCTCTTTCGAGACAGGATCGCCCAAAGCATGTATCACGTATGGCACTTATGTAACTGAATAAAGTGTATGATGCGTATGTAAAATAAAAAAAAATATGGGCAAAGCATCGCTTTCATCTTACCATTGTAGTACTGAACAGAAGACGGGTGTTCTCTGAGAAAACGTTTCCCGCACGCGACAGGATGATTGAATGAAATCAACATGAATTATTTTGTATATTCCTATCTAAAATTTTATTGGTCAATATAACAGACTTTATATGGAAATAGTTATAACAGTCGCTGTCTAACCATGAAATCCGGGTTCAAATCTCACCATTGTTGATTTGTCAGGAAGGTGACTTCTTGATGTTATTGGTCCGGAGGAGGCGATCTCAGCGTACAGCAACTTCGAAAAAGTGTCTGAAAACCATGCAGCCTTGTAAGTGAAATTTGGTAGACGTGACCCTTTGGAAGGCGTCGATGGTTGTGCTAGCACGAATTCGCAAGTCATCGTGACCGCTGCCGGCTATATTTAGAATGTCGATCAGACTAGGTAACGTGCGCTCCTCCCAAAAACTGTAACAAAGGTCTTCTCGGCATAGTTGCCATATAAAGCCCAGGTGGGTTCTGTGGGTGTTGAACAAATACAAATGTGCCTGAACAAAAGTCTGCAACAGGGAGCCGAGTTCAAACACGTCTTGAATTTGTTACATTTACTTAGGCACAAATACCATTGGGAAAGGTATAGATCAATCTCTTCTCCCTGTAGAAATGGGTTAAATAGTAGGACTTGTATCTGGAAAAATAATTGCAATATCTAAAAGATTCTTGACGCAGTCTTTACCCTCTAAAAACCAAAAAGAATTATTTTTATAATCCAAAATAAGTTTCGGCATTAAATAACCAACAAAAGGTTGATAAGCCGTAAAAAATGAAAGACGCAAAGAATAAACTTAAAACTTTGTTAACGGGAATGAAGATGTAAGGAGATTGTTAAGATTTATATTGATTCGGCCTTATGTCATACATAACGGAAGTCCCTAGAGCTTAGGATTTTTCGTTAGCATCAGAAGATTGTCAGCAAGTTGGTGCTTGAAGATTGGAATGAGTGCAGTTGTGGAAGAATAAAAATATACATTTTGCATGTTAACCCTCTAGGGCCATTCGTATCATATTATTGGGGGATCTGTTTATTACTTCATAACAATATAGAACTGATCCCCCACTTTATGCCCAGTAGAAGCCTTAACCCTCTAGGGCCATTCGTATCATATTAGTGGGGGATCTGTTTATTACTTCATAACAATATAGAACTGATCCCCCACTTTATGCCCAGTAGAAGCCTAAACCCTCTAGGGCCATTCGTATCATATTAGTGGGGGATCTGTTTATTACTTCATAACAATATAGAACTGATCCCCCACTTTATGCCCAGTAGAAGCCTTAACCCTCTAGGGCCATTCGTATCATATTTGATACAGTATGAAAACAAGCCTTGAAAGAAATATTTTCCTGAAAATTTTTTTAAGAGAAACATTTTATAAATTTCAAATGAAAGCAGTACTGACTGCTCAGTCAATGAATACCAAATGTTTCCTTATAGGGAAATACCAAATGTTTCCTTATAGGGAAATACTGTATCAAATATGATACGAATGGCCCTAGAGGGTTAAAATATGAAATGTGCTGATAGAAAAGGATAACATGAATTGTAGAAGTTAATGTTCAATTAGAAAAATTATTAAGAAGTTAAGGGTAGAGTTCGTAGTAGTAACTTGTTGAAAAGAGTTTATGCGTACGTATGTATGAGCCTTTGTTTGGTTGGGATGTTGAGAAGGGAGAAGACGTAAAAGGAATCAGCACACGAGAAGGAAGGAGAAAAGAAGGATGAACTTCCTTTCGCCTTTTATAACCATTTAGTTTTTTTCGCACTGGATCGCTAACTCTTCTCAGTCTTTTAACATCTACTTGTGAAATCCGACTTCAACTTTTTCTTTCGGCACATGGTCAATCCTTTTTCTGTTTGGCAAATCCAGGATTTCGCACGTCATTGTGAATTTTGCAAAAATGAAGAATAAAGTGGCTTTTAATTCTTGATTTCCTATCCACCACAGCATCATAATCATATATAGACCATACTTTACAAAAGTTCAAATAGATTTCAAGAGTCTGTCATGTTATAAGTCCTGACCTGGCATCTCAGCATTTGTTACTTTCTCACAGCTTTAATATGACTTCTCTCTGTCTTTTGTATAAATTTTTTATGGCAGTTGATCTAATGAGATTTGATGTTTAGTAATTTTAAATTTTTTCTGTTTTAGTCCCCCACCCCGCCTACATTGTACGTATGGAAATGAGGTAAATTTTTATAGATAAATTATGGTATGAAAAGTGAATAAGAACATGTTTTTTTGGTGTGAGGAATATTTGTGTAAATGATTTTGTGTAGCTGAATATACGACAGTTGAAGACTAGCCTTTTCTGTATTATCTAAACTTATATAATAAATGGAACTTTGTCTGTGTGTGTCCGTTACCTATAGACTCCGAAACGGCTGAACCGAGTTTCTTGAAAATTTACACAGTTGTACTATAAGCGTCTGCGAGTGTTCTTAGCTAGCTTTTGTGTCAAGGTCTGTCAATTAACTGCCATACGTAAAACACGCTTGGGTGATCATGTTTCGAAAGAAACATGACTGACTGGGCAGATGATTATCCCGCAGTAGGTTTCCATTGCTTTCTGCGTTAGATTGGTTGCCAGCCAAGGCTATAGAACCCAATCCATCCTGCTATTTAACCCATAACTGGAAGGAAGAGACGGGTTAATACCTTTCCCAAGGTATTTGCGCGTAAGTGAATGCAATGAATTCAACTGGAATTTGAACTCGGCTCCCCGATTTCTCGTTCCGTGCAGATATCTACTGTACCACAACGCACATGTTTCGAGGTACCCCCGATAAATATCGAAAATCGAAAAAATCGGGTTATAGAAGGAGTGGTCCCATTTTAATCAAATTTGATACACTCATAGACAAAGACATAAGAAACGATATACAGAAGTTTCAACGTTGAAGTTCTTACAATAGTGCAGAAAATCGATAATGCATATATATAAAAGGCAAGATGTTTGTGTGTGTGTCTGTTTATCTGCCTGTATGTCTGAATTTTGTTAGCCCTTTTATTTTAGTTTTTGCTTCGGGTTTGGCTCTAAGTAGGTATAATTGTAGTTCTTAGTCTCAGCCATGATACCATTTACTCAGAGGACTTATTTAGCCTTCAAAATTCAGTTTACGACCAAAAATATATTTGATATCGATACCAGGAAATGAAAATTTGACTTACATCCATTCATTTTTCTTTCAGTCTACGATTTCGCTTTAACTGGAGACAACTATTGTTTTTTAGTCTTTCGTGCCAACGTCCAAAGAGTCTGAGCTCCAGGACCATGGCTTAGTTTTAAAGCTTTCATTACACCCGAGCAACGCCGGGCTATACTGCTAGTACGGAAATAAATACCGCTTTCCGCTTTGGATTTTCGTTTTGTGGGCCTACTTTCCTATTCATTATTATCTTGGGATGAATAAGTAGGTGAGTTATTGTTTAAGTTTTTATATTAAGTCCTGTATCATTTTTTGTCTGTTTAACATAGTTTCTGCTATAATTTAGGATTTTGGTAGAAGGGCTTTTATAACTGTTTGGTTTAGTTTTTTAAATAGAATATTTAGAAAGTAAATACGTCAGTCAGTTAAATGCCATACGTGATACACGCTTGGGCGATCATGTCTCGAAAGAGACATGACTGACTGGGCAGAAGATTATCCCGCAGTAGGTTGCCATTGCTTTCTGCGGTAGACTGGTTGCCGACCAAGGCTATAGAACCCAATCCGTCCTGTTATTTAACCCATAACTGGAAGGAAGAGACGGATTAATACCTTTCCCAAGGGTATTTGCGCGTAAGTGAATGCAATAAATTCAGCTGGAATTCGAACTCGGCTCTCCAATTTCTCGTTCCGAGCCGATATCCAATGCACCACGACGTAAATACGTACTGAGTGTTAAATTTTGATAATTTATTCTTTATTATTTCCTAACTCTGACAAACAAATGGTGCATACAGAGACTGGATCAAACGTCATAGGGAAATTGCGGTCTTATGGTGACTGAGTATGAACGTTAGTAGTAGGCCTCCGTTGGTCAGGGTTGACTATGAGTAGCATCCTAGTTGTCTGCTTGGCTGGAGTATCGGCGTCTGTGACTGTAGAAACAGATACGGGAGTGACACTCTTTGTTGCGGTGGCTGCATTTATGCTTTGTTTCTGGTCTGTCGGAGCTGTCATTTGGCTTCCTGCGGACCCGCTTCTGCATAGCGACTTGTTTTAGTTGCTCCTCCCTTGATTTAAATTTTTGGGCCAGGGTTCCTCTCCATTTGAACCGGTTGACTGCTACGCTCTCCCTTGACTCCGTGTTGATGCCGACAGCTTTCATATTGCGTCTTATGATGTCACGATACATGAACATGGTAGGCAGACCGGGTCGAGACAGGACTTCATTGTTGGGCACCTTGTCTTGCCATGAGATTCCCAATATACGTCAGATACTTCTCACGTGGAAGGTGTCAGACGTTTCTCTTGCCTGGCGTACGTGGTCCATGTCTCACTGCCATATAGCAGTGTACTGATGACACAGGCGTTTTACATGAATGTTAAATAATGCTTTATTTTTGGTGTAAGGAAGTATGATTGAGTCAGTGATTGTAGCTAGCTAAGTTAAATGTAGGACAGTTGACGACCCGGCATTGACATCCCTATCCTCCATTTTAAACTTCTGTCATATTTATGTATCCTACAGAAAAAAATATCGCTTTCCTTCTCGTTTCCCCGACTGCATGAATTTAAGCGTACTATTAGGTCTCATAGTTTTACTGTCAAAGGAGCTAGATGTAACCGTAAATTCTATTCTAATAGTTTCTTCTCGTTTGTCAAACTCTCTTGGTTTCTTGCTTCCCTGGCACCTGCAATCTTCAAAATTTTAAAAGCGACAAACATCGCAATCTTCTGAATTCAGTTCCATTGTTGTTATTTTTAACCAAGGTAATCTCATTCTCTTTGTTGCTCAGTAAGTCATAACGTCTTAGTGGAATTATTAACTTCCTTAGAATAAAAACGTAAAAAAAAAACAAAGGAATACCATATCAAAGCATCCATTAAAAAAAGGAGCAGGATATGGAAGTACGTTTGCTTGAAGCCATTTTCTTAGACAGTTCATGCTTTTCGAATTTAAGTGACTCTCGTCTCGTACGTGAATTCCCGAGACATAAATGATACCGGCGCCATTTTATTCGATACGGTATTTCTTAGTTGTCCGATGTCATTGTAGAAGTAGTATGTTTTGTAGCGTGAGCTATTTTACCTTTTCGTTATCGTGAATTTTATGTGTGCCTGTCTGTGTTGTTTATTGATTTTTATTTTATGTTCACCGACTGATTTTTATTTGATGTCCCAGGACATCTATCTTTACTGAACTTTCGTAATCGATTGCCTACATTTCAGACTTGCAAAGAAAATGCAAGAGTTTGCTTAGAACATTCTTGTTTTTCTTCATCTTTTCTTACCTTCATTATTTCGTTCGTATATTTTCATCAGTAAAGACTCACATATGCTTTTATAAATGAATATAAACGTATTTGTGTGCATGCATATCTTTGTAGGAATTACTACAGAAATAAATTTTTGTCGTATTTGAGTTTAAGAAAATATTTTAAATTTTTTATTTTTTTAATGCCTCTACGTGAAAGAACAAATCCAAACTCTTTCTCTCTTGCTGTTTGACCTAAAGCCATAAGCGAGGGAGGGTAGTGAATATATGTAACCTGAATAATAATTCCACTTCTCAACACGCGCCAACTTACCAAAATTCGAGAATTTGACCAAAAAAAAAATTCTTTCTGCATGAGTTCGTGTAATTTTTTCTGCTTTATTTCTTTAATATAATTTTAATACAGTTGTGTACTCCCATGTTATATATATGGTGCGATAAATGAATTGTCGTCTAAATTATGCCAAAATTAGAATAACACACATTGCATTTTAACAAATATATTTACCAAAACTATTTACATTATTCGGACTATTGTCCTTATCTTTGTTGCCATTTCCACGACGTTTCGGCCTTTGTACGCTCAGGTCTTCTTCAGGTGCTAGGAATTTCGAATCGAACCCTTTATTACGATCACTGGAGTACATCATTCTCATTCCATCTGCGCTACCACTTCCGGATGGCATGTAGTTATCTCCCTTTAACTCAACTCACTAAATTTTCCCTCACCACTCCTTTAGACTGGTATTGAACTCACAACTCTTTGGGTCAAGTCACTGGAACTAACCAACGCCCTTATCCACTGGGCCATGTGTCCTTGAAAAGTCGTGGAAACGGCAACGAAAATAATAGACTTATATTTACCAAAATTACTCAAATATCTTGAAGTACTAAAGCGTAAATTATTTAATAAAATAGCCATGGGCTTCAATCACGGTCTCCAGGTGACTTCTGAATCTTCTGCAACTATTTTGTTTTAGTTGGTGAAGCTGTCATAATTCTTGCCTTCAATTCCTCTTTAGGGTCTCTCGCTCATCTGTGCCCCACACATAATAATTAAGGGGTTTGCTGTCTGGGGAGTTAGGTGACCAGATGTAAGTGGTGATGTGGTCGCAGAAATTATCTGACTGGGTTCTCCTGCTTGTGTAGTATGGTGCAGAGTCATATTGCCAGACATAGGGTCTTCCAATAGGAACCCTTCTGACCCAAGACAGCACTACCTCTTCAGTGAACTTGATGTAAGTAGTCCATGTTGAGTCTGGGAGCTTCACCAACAAATTTGGAAGTTCCTTTCTTGTCAGAACTATCAGAGTGAGTTTACCAAGCTGCCGTACCTTCGTCATCACCATCAGACTCATCCAACTCTTTCGAATCCTCTGCGCTGTCCACAGATTGACACACAAAAACTTTGAAATGTTCGTATTGGTGCTTCCGGTGCGAATGCCATGCATTACAGCATTTCTAGCGGAGTAATTGCGACATGGTTCCCTTTTTCTTACAGACCATACCTAACTGACCCTGTGGTGATACCAAGCAAAAGCGATGGACCGGATGATAGCGCTTTCACGACAAAAAAAAATAAATGACCCAAAGTCGTCGTTGCTCATCCGGATCGCGCAGATGTTCCGGTTGAAAACTAAAAATTAATTAAATATTACATTTCTAGTTCGCGAGCCTACGCGAATTTTATTTATCAGCCAATGGGAAGCCCAGAATCAAATACGGATATGAATTTCCAAATGATCACCTGTGATCCAAAAAGAAGATATAAAAAGCCGAGACAGAAAGCACCCAAGCAGACAGACCGACAGAGACAGAGGAGTGTAATTAGTATCTCCCTTGACCTAGTCAAGCGGCTACTATGTTCACCTCCCTTCACCTCTCCTTACCTTCTTCCCTGTCTCAAAATTACTTACTGACTTAAGAAGTGACTACATCAAAGACATTCCTCACTTACACGCTTCCCACATGCCTAAGCCTTAAATCTCTTTCAGCTTATTATTTGCCATGACCATTTTAACCTCCGTTGGATCGATATTCAAGTATTACTTTAATTGTAGAAGCATTAATTGATATGTGTATATATAAAAATGTTATTTTTCAATTCAATTTGCTTTTCTTGATTTTATAATCATTTTATGACTTATAGTGGGCTATCTACCACAAGGTCAAATTCCATTAACCTGCAACAGTATACAATTACCCTTAACTAGAATGGACCCCCCTACAAAGAGGAAAAGAAGAGATAAGCAACCCACTATAACCCTACTAGACTGTAGTCGACAAAATACAAAAATAAACTTCTCGCGAAATTAAAATATGAAATGGCTACAATTTCTCACACCCTGTTTTTCTTCTCCTCAATGTTTGAAAAATAAATTGTCTGAATATTAATTTAGTTTTCCCTCGCTTTTTTATTTTTAGGAGACAACGAAACTGTTCAAATCTAAGTGACTATAAATCATTAAGGAACGGCAGTTAAATAACCAAGTGTCCCTAAATGTTCTTGAATTGCTTCTGTTCTTAGTTTAACACTACACTTCTAACATTGCCATCTAAACGCTGAAATTTTATTCATTCTTTCTTTATTTAGTCTTTAGCATTTCTTTTTTAATTTTCAATTGGTGGAGACATGTTCGCCTATCACCTAGTTTTGAACCAGTGTAAAGGTTTATCCTTTGATTAAGATTAACTTTTTGGTTTCTTTTTCTAGTCTTTTAATTCACTTTCACCCCCAGTAATCCCTTTCGTTTTAATAATCGAAGGTTTGGAAATCTATCTTCATGCAATAAACGGAGGTGTCTTAATAGAAGATCGAAAATCATTTAAAGGTTCAAAGAGCTAAATTAAAAAACAGTTTATCTTAAGTTCAGGGAGACCTGAAAAATACTTACCTCACCTTCTGTTAGATGCTTTTAAATTAAATCAATATTTGTTTAGCTTGCCTCGCAACAAATTCAACCATCAGAAAAAAATTACCAAAAATGTGGGAGTTATTCACATTTAGCTCTTTCTAAATGCGGATAATATCAAAGGTATTTACAAGGGATATTTTACAATTAAAAAAAACTGTTTTTAACTTGTTTTGGTGGTGAGCGCAAACGTTGACCCCACACTTACAAATAGTGCACCCGAGTCACCCACATTTGGGTCACCCATATTTGGGTCCATCGCAAAGGACTACACGACCAGGGTGCAGTGGATGGGCTACGCTTTGGGAGAATTTGGTATGAATTTTAATTAATATAAATTCTTTCTATTTCGGGGTGAATTAAGTCAGTCACTTTAGTGCCATGTGTGATTTACACTTGGACAATCATGTCTCTTTTTATTCATGACTGACAAGCGTAGAATTTTCCCGCATTCGGTTGCCATTTCTTTTTGCGATAGACTGGTTGCCAACCAAGGCTGTATAACCCAATCTGTCCTGCGGTTCAACCTATTCAAATAGCTGAAACTTTTGCTCATTGATCTCCCATTCCGAGTCGATATCCATTATACCTCAACGCAACATGAATTAATAGTAAAGATCCGAATACATATCCTATTAAAAAATCACTATTGTCGCTCCTGTAATATCTTGGCTTACATTATTGAAATTTGATAGAAAGTTTTTAAAGCTTACGAACTTTAACAAACCCCTTCATTTATGTTTGACTCACCTAAGCACGTGCTATCAACGATTTGTGTAGTTCGCACGTTCAGTCAGTTAAGTGCCATACGTGATACACGCTTGGGCGATCATGTCTCGAAAGAGACATGACTGACTGGGCAGAAGATTATCCCGCAGTAGGTTGCCATTGCTTTCTGCTGCAGACTTGTTGCCGACCAAGGCTACAGAACCCAATCTGTCCTGTTATTTAACCCATAACTGGAAGGAATAGACGGATTAATACCTTTCCCAAGGGTATTTGCGCGTAAGTGAATACAATGGATTCAACTGTAATTCGAACTCGGCTCCCCGGTTTCTCGTTCCAAGTCGATATCCACTGTACCACAACGCACATTCCCCCGTTAAGCACACGATAATAAATGCCCATTCTTCCGGTCTTCGAACCATTGACATCATCATCATCATCATCATCATCATCATTATATCATCTCGATTTTTGTTATGGTAACACTATCCTATCAAGTCAGCGGCACCTCGAGGTGGTACAATGGTTATCAAGCTTGTCTCGCTAGAACCTATTACAACTGACTAGTGAGTTCGATCCTCACTGAGTATCCAATACTTTCGGCCTTGTGCCACATCTAAGCGGCGCTTAGAAAATCAACTACCTATCAAGTCAGCGGGTAAACCTAAGGCAGATAGTGGTGTGTTTATATGGCTACATTTCATCATTTGTTTTTTTGACCTCTCATATCATCACTAGTGCTACATGGAAAAAGTTCTTCTTGGAGTGCGGGATGTCTTTATCTAGACAAGTTTTATTGTTGTTATTTATGCTATTATTGTTGTTGTTATTGTAATTATTAGTGGTATTAATCACATTTTTGGGAGGACTATTATTTTAAAAGAATTTTAGCGTCGCAAATATTAACCTGTATCTTATCTCTTCTTCTACTCTTAGACATTTCTAGGTGCATGCCTTTATCTGTAACAGAAGAGCTAAATATAGTCTCTGATCGATTTTAAAGTCATAATGCCAACGTGTTAGTCCCGGGCATTCAGTCCGTTGTTCGCATGATTAAGTTGTTAGTCTAAACACAACTTACCACTACTTTCTCCGGGTGTAACACGTTTCGTCCGACATCTTAACGGATCTACACCTGGTGCATCTGTCGCACCACACGAAGCGCCACCTAGCAGCACCGACCGACAAGAGTTCGCTATGGTTACAGACAGTACTCTGCTAAACCAGTAAAGACAGTTGCGTGATAATAATCTTGGCGCTGCTTCTTGGGTTTCGTGAATTGTGCAACTTATTCACAGACTGGATTGCAGTCTTTTTCTCTTCTGGTCTGGACTTAAGCCACGTTGCGTGCGAAAATCGAAGATATGAATAATTTGATAGCAGGTTCTTTTCTTGCAAAAAAAATGTATTTTTTAATTTTGAGATTAAGCCGGAATGAAATGTAACTTACTTTAACAAGTCGAGTTTTGTCATTATGTCAAATCTAATCTAATCTAAATCTAAACTTATTTGTAAATGGAACTTTGTGTGTATGTGTGTGTCCGTTATCTATAGACTCCGAAACGGCTGAACCGATTTTCTTGAAAATTTACACAGTTGTACTATAAGCGTCTGCGAGTGTTCTTAGCTAAGTTTTGTGTCGAGGTACCCCCGATAAATATCGATAATCGAAAAAATCGGGTTATAGAAGGAGTGGTCCGATTTTAATCAAATTTGATACACTCATAAACAAATACATAAGAAACAATATTCAGAAGTTTCAAGGTTGCAGTTTTTACAATAATGCAGAAAATCGATAATATCCTCGATATCTGAAATCGATACCCCCGATATTCTATCGAATCTGATCAAAAACCGATATTCAGCCATCAATATGGCTCATTTTCTCCAATTTTACTCCCGATGGGTACGATATGTTTTCATGGACTTACTTAGGTTAGTTTATCCTTGGATGACTTATTTGACTCCGATATTGTAAATCGATACCCCGATAATCCTACCAGGTCTGATCAAAATCAGTTTTTCAGCTCTTTTATTTTATTTTTTTGCTATGGATTTGGCTCTAAGTAGGTATAAATGTAGTTCTTAGTCTCCGCCATGATATCATTTACTCAGAGGACTTATTTAGCCTTCAAAGTTCAGTTTACGACGAAAAACTTATTTGATATCGATACCAGGAAATCAAAATTTGACTTACATCCATTCATTTTTCTTTCAGTCTACGGTTTCGCTTTAGCTGGAAACAACTATTGCTTTTTAGTCTTTCGTGCCAACGTCCAAAGAGTCTGAGCTCCAGGACCATGGATTAGTTTTAAAGCTTTAATTACGCCCGAGCAACGTCGGGCTATACTGCTAGTTTGACATAATGACCTCCTTTACACTGGTTGTTTTAATTTTTCTGGGATACAAATGGCTAAGGATATCAAGTTTCTGGAGTTTGTCGAACTGAGAAACGACCTTATTCCATCCATGTAGCTGACGACGACGACTGATTTGCACTTCGAAAATATTCTGCTTATGATTTTAGAAAAAGCAGTGATCATCGAAGACTAACACGTCGCCTTTCCTGTGTCCTTTGTAAACACGAGGCTATTGACATTGGAAAGATTTTCTGTTGTCTTAAATAATTAGATCTATGGACACATCTGATTGGATAAATCAGATTCTGACATTTGTTTTCTGCAAACTTTAATAAAAATTGTGGTGAGGTCTTAATCTCTGGGAATTATGTGATAAGATTAAACGAATATTTCACCATTCTAAAAAACATATCTACACTAAGATATACCGTGCTAACGAAGGGCCGATAAGGAGAGATTCTGAAACCTACTCCGTTTCATTAATGTCTATTTTATTATTTTATCTCTCTGCCTGATGTAGGGTTATGACATTTATTACTTTTAGTTTTGCGGTTTCTATCGAAATTCCTTATGACGGCCGTCTTCTTCTATGTGTTCTGTCCCTTCAGTCCGTAGACGATCATGGCTTTCCACGTCCCCCCATCCCTGGTGGCTCTTAGCACGCCTTCTCCTGTTACACCATGCAACCCTCGTTCCATCATCCACCTGATCAGATCCTTCAAATATGTTATCCGTTGCTTTCCCCTGTCTCTTTTTCCCCTCTATCTGGCCTGTCAGTATCAGGTTCTCCTAGCCACCACGTCAAAATAACGGTTCTCGTACGATTACCAAATTTAAACATCAAACCTGGCCAGTACCTAGATGGATGACCACTTAGGAATACCAGGTGCTGTCAGCTTGTGTATAAGAGTGGTGTAATGTATAATGGTTCGGAATTGCAAATCGGCGAGCTGAGTTCGAATTCCAGTCACTCTTTTTATATATAAGCGAAAATGCCCTTAGGATTTTTAATCTTCTTGCTCCAGTTATTGGTTAATAAGTAGGCCTTGTATCAGTAACTCATTATTCTAGCAAGCTAAAAATGTTTCTGGCTTTAAATAAAATTCAAAAAGGTTGATGAGCCGTAAAAATCGATCAGTCTATCCAAATTATATTATTTATTTAATGCCTAGAATATCGGCCAGGCAATCTCTAATTTCCTACATTTTGCACATCTAGGGTCATGTAGGGATAAACATTTCTCCTAATTAAATATTCAATCAGTACAATATAAATGATTCTCTCCTACTGGCCTGTAAGTTAATATCTACCCTAAAAGCAAGTTTTTTTTTTATTATACCATAGCTATAGTGTTCCTAGAGAAGATGCGAAATTGGTGCCATAATGCAAGGCAAGAAGAATATTCTTTCAACAGAGACTATCGGTTGATTCCTCACTGACTTCTGACCTAACGTCAGCTTTCTTGAGAAAAATACTCTTAAAAGTTTAAATAAAAAACTTATTAGTATAGATTAACAGTCTGAACTAAAAGGCTTATCAGCTAAATATATTTTTAGTGCTAAAAGACTTAAAATTAGGACATATTAACAAAATAAAGTAATGGTACTAACAGAATTAACAATAACAGACTAATTCACCGAAATGCTTCTACTAATGAACCCCTACTTTGTGGAACCAACTCCCGCGAGGGTGCTTTCCCGATGACTGTAATTCTAACCTGTTCAAGTTTATGATTAACCGTTGTCTTTTCCGACATATCCTCATAAAATGTACTTTTTACCTTTCATTCTTACTGTTCATACATCAGCCTCCTTCAGTACCCCTCTACTTTGGGTGGCTCTCAGGCTTTTTATAGGGTTAATATTAGTAAAAGAAAATGCGCTGAAGTTTTTTTTCTCTTGTATGATGATCTAAATGATAATAGCTTTGATCAAATTTTATGATACCTTCAAATATTTATATGGTTGAAGAAAGTTCTCGTGGTTTTTAAAGACATTTAATTTATATAGAAACTGCGGGAACTCTGCGTTCAACCAGAAAGATTCCTCTTTTATTCCAAGCATCTCTTGTGTTCTTGTAAAATCTACGATCCTTAGAAAGCTATTTTATTAGTTCTCTTAGTTTGCAATGGTGACTTTTTAAGAACAGCTGAAATGTAGTACAAGACTGAAATTATGGGATGACCTGTGAGGATCGAATTTATTCTGTCATTTAAATGCCATACGTAATACACGCTTGGGCGAGCCGATCATGTCTAGGAAAAGACATGACTGACTGGGCAGATGATTATCCCGCAGTATGTTGACATTGCTTTCTGCGGTAGACTGGTTGCCAGCCAAGGCTATATAACCCTATCTGTTCTGATATTTAGCCCATAACTGGAGGGAAGAGACGGATTAATGCCTTTCCCAAGTCTATTTGTGCGCAAGTAAATGCAAGTAATTCAACTGGAATTCGAACTCGGATCCTCTATTTGTCGTTCCGAGCCGATATCCACAGCACCGTAACGCACATCCTCGAACTTACTACTCGGTCATAATTTTTCTAGCGAAAGAAGCTTGTTGACCATTTCACGACATCGAAGAGCCACAAATAATTATCTAATGCCTACTTTAAATATGGGACAAGGCCAAAAGATTGGAGCGCCGAGTGAAGAACGAACTAACTGCTAATTGGTCTAGTACCACAAGCTTGTTAATCGTTACATCACGTCGTAGTGCGCGCTCTTAATTTGCAATGATAGGTTCCGACCGTAAATTGTAACACTTAGTTTCTCCTGTTTCTCTCAGTTTCTCTCTACCTACTCTTTGTAACGGAACAACTTTCGATATTCGTAGATCTGTTATTGATTATGTCCAAAGGAAGGCAATGGAACAATTCCAGCATCACGTGAATCGAAGTCAGTAATTCCAGACCGTAGCTTCTTGACATCAGGCAAAAGAAAAAAATGATTGCGTCGTAGGAAAAAAAAAATCTACTTTTGATCTTCTCACAAAATGACGGATCCTCAAAGAAGCTAGTCTAGCTTTGCTACTTTGCCGCCATTATCTCATTTTCTTTGGCGAAAGAAAAACCAAAAAACTGCGTTTACATCAAAGACGATACCTATTTTTGATAAAGTTCTATAACGTTTACTCAGAACGAAAACTTCAACATTTCAAGTTAGGAAACTGGAAGAATTTGAAGTTAGTTATTCGAATGTTTGTTGCTTTTTTTGATATTGCGATTTTGGTTCGAACCTTGTTATGGGCTATTTTTCAGGAACGTAATTCTTGATGTTATCGTCTTTGAGAGGCGATCTCGGTGTGCGGCAACTTTGGAAAGGGTCTGAGAACCATACCACGTATTAACCCAAGGCTTTGAATTAAATTGGATAGACGGAAATGTTTGGAAGCGGTCAATGATTCAGACAGGCCAAAGTCACAAGTCATCGTGATCGAGGGTGTTCAAACCACTGATAATGCCATATCATGCGCATTGTTACAGAAACTGTAACTGCTTAGCAGAGTTGCAGTATGACCTACACTTTGTGGGTGTTGAATAAAAACAAGTGCGCCTGAGCATGTGTCAGCAACAGGGATTGGTTAGTCGATCCCAGCAGACGGGGATACTCAGGATCGAATACCCAGCCGTTATATACTCTCGTCGCGAACGACAAAAGGACAAATGAGGACCCGGTAAAATTAGAGATGCTAAACTTCTATGGACACGAATTTATCTCCTGTGGTCTGCAGATGTTTTGCAAACTTTCAGACGGAATAAGTTGTTAAACTTTTTTACTCAAGTAATTGAGGATCTGTAACCACATATTTCTTTGACTGGACTACTTTACTACATGCGACAAAGCAAGAGTGGCAGGTAATTTTTTTATAATAATATCGCCCCAAGCAAGGCATTTTACCGCCACTGTTTTCCTGGGGATTACATAGGAGAAAAGTTATGAGAAAGAGTGACAGGCTATAGGGGGTGTCAGGAAGTGGGTAAGAGAGGCTGAAAATACTGATGAGAGTGGAGTGGACAGAGAAAGGAGCATAAGAGAGAAGATGCATTTTAGTGAGATAGGAGATGACTATTGACTTTACATTGAAATTCTTGAAGATTGTAGCTGTCGGGCTATCTATCTATATATCTATCTATCTATCTATTTATCTTTTTTTTTTAATCATATCGCCCCAAGCAAGGCATTTTACTGCTACTGTTTTGCAGGGGGTTACATAGGAAGAAAGTTATGAGTAAGAGTGACAGGTTATAGGGGGTGTCAGAAAGTGGGTAAGAGAAGGATAAGAATTCTGATGAGAGTGGAGTGAACAGAGAAAGGAGAATGAGGAAGAGGATGCAGGTTAGTGACATAGGAGATGACTATTGACTTTACATTTAAATTTTTGGAGATTGTAGCTGTCGGGGAAGCAAGTAAATGGAAGGGAATTCCACAAGCGGGAAGTGCGAGAAAAGAAGCTGATGGAGTAGAAATTGCGTTTACAATTTATTAGTTTCACAGTAAAAGGGTAGGACCTAGTTGCTAATCTTGTGGCTCGAGTAAATTCATATATATAGAGGGCACTAGTGAGATAAGTGCTTCGGATCAGAAGCCGTGAAAGTATTTGTAGAAGAGTTAATTGTATTTAATGCTATCATTAAGAGGAGTAGTATACTACAAATTTAAATATTTGTCCCGATGTTCAAGCCGTCCTCACTGAAACCATTGTATGGATGATTGGTTGGTTGGTTGTTTTGTTTTTATGGCATATCAACCTCGGCGGGTTATTTATTGACAACTAAATTTTATTTATTTATTGCTAGTAATACCTTTTTCTTTCAACAATTTATTGTTGTTTTTATATAAGTTTTTTGTCTAGTAATACTTTTTCTTTTCGAATATCAAGATTCATTGGGATTCGTTTTTAAGGGCAGGGTCCCCAAGTCCTACCCTTGTTATTTAACCCATACATGGAGGGAAGGGACGGATTAATACCTTTCACAAGGGTGCCAGTGCTTAAGTGAATGCTGGGTATTCAAGTGGAATTCGAACTTGGCTCACCAATTTCTCTTTCCGAGCCGATATCCACTGCACCACAACGCACATCCGTCACTAAACGCAAGAGGTCACCCATCTAAGTACTGACCATGCTCAACGTTGCTTAACTTTGGTGAGTGAGCGAGAACCGGTGTATTCAACGTGATATGGCCGTAAGCTTGTATGGATGAGAAGCATGGCAGGCCAGCTCTTTCGTTCTGACTCGATACGGCATCGATTCAAACTTTGAGTTCGTATTTGTAGCGCAAGAATGGCCATCCAACTAACCGGCTTCTTAAAATCAGATCAAAAAGAGGTTGTTTTGGAAGTCCACTATCACTCATAAGAGAAAGAAGCCATGACCACATGGAATGTTGGATTTAGTCAGAATTTCACTGCTTCTGAACAGTCATCCTCATCGTACGTAGACATTGCATGTAGATTGATATGTCATCGGTACAGAGCCCAAGACTCTGCACCCTAGCGTAGTGACGTCAGTACTATTGACTTGTATACAAAATAAGGAAAGAGACAAAAATTAGGGTCAATGTGAAAGGTGTAGATTTAACGCGTATGTAATAGAAGTTGGAAAGTCAAATGACAGGCACAAGCGTTCAAAGTTAAACGGTAAGGTTAGCTTAAAGCGGATCTTCGTATAAACTCAACTTCTAACCAGTATCAAGTAAATTTAGTTTTAAAAATTAATATAACAATTAAATTGTAAGGAAGGTAAACAGGATGTCAATTATAATGAGGGAAATGATTTAGATTTAAATTCACGACTTATATAGGAATATGATGGAATAAGGGAAGGGAATAAGATATATAGTTGATCTCATATTAAAGAAATTTGAACTTCAGTATATATGACTAGCAGTATAGCCCGGCGTTGCTCGGGTGTAATGAAAGCTTCAAAACTAATCCATGGTCCTGGAGCTCAGACTCAGTCTAAAGAATATTTGAGTGAAGTTTGGTGAGAAAAATTGTGGATTTGTATAAAGGACATACAGACAGATAAACAGACACACACACACACACAATCATCTTGCGTTTTATATATATATATATATATATATATATATTATCGATTTTCTGCACTATTGTAAGAAATGCAACCTTGAAACTTCTGAATATCGTTTCTTATGTCTTTGTCTATCAGTGTATCAAATTTAATTAAAATCGGACCACTCCTTCTATAACCCGATTTTTTCGATTTTCGTTTTTTATCGGGGGGTACCTCGACACATGTGCGTTGTGGTGCAGTAGATATCGGCTCGGAACGAGAAATCGGGGAGCCGAGTTCAAATTTCAGTTGAATTCATTGCATTCACTTACGCACATATACCCTTGAGAAAGGTATTAATCCGTCTCTTCCTTCCAGTTACGGGTTAAATAGCGGGACAGATTGGGTTCTATAGCCTTGGCTGGCAACCAGTCTAACGCAGAAAGCAATGGCAACCTACTGCGGGATAATCTTCTGCCCAGTCAGTCATGTTTCTTTCGAGACATGATCGACCAAGCGTGTTTCACACTTAACTGTTTGGCACTTAACTGACTGACCTCAACACAAAACCTAGCTAAGTACACTCGCAGACGCTTAAATACAACTGTGTAAATTTTCAAGAAACTCGGTTCAGCCGTTTCGGAGTCCATAGGTAACACACACACACACACACACACACACACACACACACACACACACACGTACATACACAAAGTTCTATTTATAAATAAGTTTAGATTAGATAAAGTTGCCAATCGATTTCGATAACAGTTTAATGGCGACTGCGAATCTTAGCTTTTTGTGACCTCGTGAAATAAGTAAGATTCGCAGTTGCCATTGAATTGCTGTCGAAACCGACTGGCGACTTCATCATATATACTGAGGTTTTACTCTTCCCCCTGATTTATTTTTGTCGATAAATGTATCTTGAATATTTTATTTAGATAGTCTGCCACAAGGTCACTATAATGAAGCACCCTGTGAAAAATAAAGTCGCATTATTAATGGATACTCTGACAGACAAAATCGTTAATCATCGCCCTGTACGTTTGAACGTCTGTGTGTTTTTCTATTCCATGTCGATTTTAGGTCGACAGAATGTTGACTTTCCATTGTTTATTCATGGATTGCAATTTTGATCTAAATTTCTTTTTTCTTTTTGTTTTATTTCTTGCCGATATTCTTTTTCTTCGTCCCACAAAGTGTCTGTCTCTTTTTATGGAGAGAAATCTGTTGTGTTGAGTCAGAAAGTTATAAGAAAAACGTCAAAAGGCAAACATATGTTTAACAAAAAGGAACAAAAAGTACATTCATGTCCAAAAGCACTATATCTATCATCTTTGGAAATTTGCTAACGATCTCCAAAATATCTCATTATTCAAGTCACATCTGTGATACAAATTATAATACAAGGAGATATATATATATATATATATATATATATATATATATATATATATATATATATACTAGCAGTATAGCTTGGCGTTGCCCGGATGTAATGAAAGCTTTAAAACTAATCCATGGTCTTGGAGTTCAGAATCTTTGGACGTTGGCACAAAAGACTAAAAAGCAATAGTTGTTTCCAGTTAAAGCGAAACCGTAGACTGAAAGAAAAATGAATGGATGTAAGTCAAATTTTTATTTCCTGGTATCGATATATATATATATATATATATATATATATATATATATATATATATTTCCCTGGTATCGATTTATATATATATATATATATTTCCCTGGTATCGATTTATATATATATATATATATATATATTATCGATTTTCTGCACTATTGTAAGAACTGCAACCTTGAAACTTCTGAATATCGTTTCTTATGTCTTTGTCTATCAGTGTATCAAATTTGATTAAAATCGGACCACTCCTTCTATAACCCGACTTTTTCGATCATCGATTTTCGATATTTATCGGAAGTACCTCGACACAAAACCTAGCTAAAAACACTCGCAGACGCATATAGTACAACTGTGTACATTTTCAAGAAAATCGGTTCAGCCATTTCGGAGTCTATAGGTAACAGATTCACACAGACACACACACACAAACAAAGTTCCATTTATAAATAAGTTTGTGTATATATATATATATATATATATATATATATATATATATATATATAATCAATTCAAAACTTAGGCTTGCTCTCTTGATTTTATTCCGGTCCCTCCGCAAAACAACGTGGATATTTGACTTTGAAAATACACGCCTTTCTGTCAATTAAATAACTCCTGTATGCAAATTTTGTTTTCTCTTCCACTTTTTAAATTGAAGAATTTCGCTGTCAAAATCCACTTTCTAAATATTTTTTCAAATTAATGTTTTCTTACCACCGAAAATCAGTAAAGCTTAAGCAAATTATTTGGTGGCAAATAACATTTGTAATATCAACTTTGATTTCTTTGATATCCTTGGCTGGCAGAAATCAAATTTGATATCAGTTGATTTTATTCGATAAAATTCACGATAACCTGTTTTCTCATTCGGTGTTCGAATAGTTCAAGGACGTAACTGACTAACATATATATATATATATATTTTAATATATATATATATAAAGCACCTAATGAGCCAGACGATCCTGTCTAGGTTTCTCCTAAACGATCCGTTTAAGAGAATCCGAGGTAGGTTCGTCTGGCTTATTAGGTTTTATTAAGTTCGCTCTACCTTTGTATTGAGCGCTTTCTCTTAGATGGTCACTCGTGTCGGGTTTTTTCTTTGGGTCTCGTGCTAATTTCGGTCCGGAGACTTTTGACTGACTTTCATGCCTTAAGCTCTTTTTTATTTATTTATTTTTTTTTTTGTTACAACCTTTTTTTCCTTCGTTCGATAGTTTTCGAGACGAGTATAATTATGATCACGTTTGTTATATATAAACTAGCAGTATAGCCCGACGTTGCTCGGGTGTAATGAAAGCTTTAAAACTAATCCATGGTTCTGGAGCTCAGTGTCTTTGGACGTTGGCTCAAAAGACTAAATTATTTCCAGTTAAAGCGAAACCGTAGACTGAAAGAAAAATGAATCGATGTAAGTCAAATTTTGATTTCTTGGTATCGATTTATACATGTGTATATATATATATATATATATATATATATATATATATATTATCGATTTTCTGCACTATTGTAAGAACATCAACATTGAAACTTCTGAATATCGTTTCTTATGTCTTTGTTTATGAGTGCATCAAATTTGATTAAAATCGGACCACTCCTTCTATAACCCGATTTTTTCGATTATCGATATTTATCGGGGGTACCTCGACACAAAACCTAGCTAAGAACACTCGCAGACGGTTATAGTACAACTGTGTAAATTTTCAAGAAAATCGGTTCAGCTGTTTCGGAGTCTATACGTAACGGATACACACATACAAAGTTCCATTTATAAATACGTTTTTATATATATATATATATATATATATATATATATATATATATATATGCGCATGTATGTATTATTTTTGTTTACATGTTCACCTGCCTTTTGGCTGTACCTATTTTGATATGCGTTGATATAGACAGGTGTCTCGATAATTAAATGGCGTCTTATCAAACTCTTATAGCTTAGACTTAGCCAAATCAATCTCTTCTTCGTTCGATAGTCTGCATGTTTTATTCTCTGTTGGATGAGATTTCTTCGTTATGATTTTTTTTTTCGAATTTCAAGACAGGGTGCTTGCCAATTTTAACACTTGTCATCGATATCAGTTTTGAACAACTGCGCGTGTCTAGCTGAAATTTAGCGCAGATGAATTTTAAAATTTTGAACTTAGTGCTACTGATTAGAACATATAGTCAACGAGGGTAAAGGTTGTAGGGATACAAAAGGTGATTATCTCCATTTGGTTGAGATATGTCACATGACAGCCAATACTATCAGCTACAAGTCCGTGATGCCGTTTCTATTTGGAAATATATCATTCCCATATACAGAGAGAAACTCCGACTCTCAGTCTCCAATTTGGAACAACTCACGACTTGTCGTTTCCCCTCGTGGAACTTCCTCGCTTGGAAAATAATACATGAATCTGGAGTCTTAAACTTAGCTTCTCTAGAAACGCAGAAGAATTTCCATATTATAAGACATTCTTTTTTTTTTTTTTTTCTTACATTCTAATTTGCCGTGTAGATATGTGGTAAACTTTCTATGCGTGGGACACACACACACACACACACACACACATATATATATATATATATATATATATATATATATATATATATATATATATAATTATTATTATTATTATTATTATGGACTCTCCCGTCGATTTCGACGTATGAGCGTCTAACACAGACCACCACACAAAGAATTGTTTAAAGTGGTGAAGGCTTGTGTATCACCATCCACACTTTTTGTAACTGCTGATAACAAACAATCGGTGCAGAAGTCTGCCACAGATCGCATAAACAACAGACCTCAGTTATTTAACCTATAGCTGGAGGAAAGGGACGGATTAATACCTTTCCCAAGGGTACCAGTGCGTAAGTGAATGCAAAGTGTTCGACTGGAATTGGAACTCTGCTCACCGATGTCCTCCTCCGAGCCGACATCCACTGCACCACAACGCACATCCGTCAATAAGGCTTACAGCACCTGGTATTCCCAAGCGGTCAGCCATCTAAGTACTGACCACTTCGGTGATCGAGCAAGAACCGGTGTATTCAACGTGATATGACCGTTATATATATATATATATATATAAGTTTCTCGGAGAACAAAACATGTTTTTCATTCCTTCTTTTTTTTCAGTCATTCGGTTCTGTCTGTAAAAAAATACAATGTTATTATATCATGGTTAAAATTATGACATAATATGGAAAATGTAAATGTCTCTTCCCGTTAAAATTTTCTGGAAATGGTTGGTTGGCTTAGAATGAGCTTGATGTGTAAAATGGGGGGTATTTAAGTTATTGGTTTCAAAATAGCATACATCTTGAAATGCAAGTTTGTGGTGGATTTTTTTTATTATCGAATACTAATAATACTATCATGTTCGTTATTGCTTTTGATTATCTCCCTTTTTTAGGAAAAATGGTGGAATTGCAAAAATAACCATTTTTTACATTTTTTTGTTTATCATCGTTATCATCTTATTGTTCTATTGTCTTATTTTGACGGGGTAATGGAAGAAAATGTGTTTTCATGACTTTACCTGACACTCTTAACTCTATTCGTGACTAAAATTATTCAAAAATATTTTCAGCAAATTAAAAAAAACTCATATCCCCACGTGACCCGATATTGAGTTTTGGTTGGCAATAACTGAGTTACAAAAATTATATTTATCTATTCATAGATTATATATGTGAATGATCAAATATTGTGAGATCAATAAACGGTGAAAATATCATTCTATAACATGATTCTGTGTAAAAACGAAATTCTATAAAAGATCTAAATGTGTTGGTCTTTTATTAACACTGCCTTTGTTAGTCACAAAGATTCACTAGCTTGGGTTTTGGTGGTCAGTGCTGTTAGCGTCTCAGCTATGGGCAAATAGTCAACTTCCCAAACTGGGTCAAGACATAATTTTTATAGTAAAAAAATCTAACAATACATTTTTAAGGAAAGATACTACCAGAAATATATTTTTGCTGAAAATCGAAGAAAAATATTTCCAGCAATAAATTTTTGAATGAAAAAAATATTTACCAACAATATATTTTACTCTCGGCAAAACCCGCTTTGCAAAAATACGTCAATGAAACCTGATGTAAAAAAAAAGATTTCTTACTAAGAATATATATTCTATTCATGAGAATCTATTGTAAAAATCTTGTCAGCATTAAACAAAATAAACCAAACCCGTTGCCAAAACTCTTAGCGCACGTTGCTTTCCACTGTCCCTTTAGCATTTGTCCTGACGCTGAAGTATTTACCATATTGTAAGGCCATTATTTTTAAAAAAATGTCATCGATTCTGCTCCAAGATATGAAAAAATAAAGTTTAGCCCGGTCTTTCTTGACTTGATTAACCAGCTTAGGACAACTCTGAATTCAAACCCCTGGCTAATACTTCAGTGTGGCAGTCTAGGATCCATTACTTTTCATGTCTAACAGACGCGTGAGAAGGGCCAAAAGTTAATGAACTGAAGATGAACAGATATAAATAAAAAAGAAATAAAATATATCAAGCAATCCAGAACTAATTTTCAGTTTTAGGACCAGGAAAGTTTCTTCTTTTTTTTATTCATTTTTAGTTGCAACTTATTCGTGAAGTTCTGCCATTACCAGCATTCCAAAAAATTCACAAACTTCGTAAACACTGTTTTTATAAAAAAATTTATGAAATTTGAGGGGTTGTATTTACGCCTACATATGTTTTAAGAACATAAAAAATGATAGCGAAATATTTAAGGTCTTCAAATCAGAAATTTAAGAAGAAAAATGTTAATTTTCTATCACTGGGATCAGAAGAAAGACGGGAAAATGAACATGGATGAAAATTAATGAGAAGCTTTAAGAGAAAAATAGACGGCGTGGGACGAGCAGAGACGAGCAGAGTGAAATGGACAAACAGAAATCTTTCGAAAAATGATTCGTGAAATCCGTGTGCTTGAAGTTCTACTCAGCACAAGGAATTGTCTCCCATATAAATTAGATTTTCAAAATTTAATATTTTGTCACCAGTTTTACTTACTAAGTGGTGAAAGTATTTGTACTTTGCGTTTATACTCTAAAACACTATATATTATATCACGAATTTGTGCGACAGAATCGGGTAAAATTTATGAAAAAGATTTTAAATATCTCTCGTGTCTCAGTGTAATAATTACATGCTTAATGAGAGTCGAGTTCAACGTTTTCAAATCTTGTTTGGTAATTTTATGGAAATGTTTCTACAGTTGAAAATTCCATTACTTCCTTTTTGTATATACAAATGACATAGAATTAATTTTACAATGACTTCGTGCCGGTTTAATAATCCATTGTCGATAACATGCGAAGTCGTAGAGTGTGTGGCATTTAAAGCAAAGGTACCTGAAGTAGAAGTCATTGCTCAAGTAGTCATGCATGTAACCTGTCATAAAATATGTAAAGCAGAGTTAATTTTGAAGAAGAAGGTGTTTCTTTAGTAAAAAAAAAAATATAATTAGACATTATATTCATCTGTAACAAGTGTTTGGACAGAATAGATGCCAGGTAAATATATAAATGCACCACCATAAAAATGATTTTTTTATAATCATATCGCCCCAGTAAGGCATTTTACTGCCACTGTTATGCAGAGGGTTACATAGGAGGAAAGTTATGAAAAAGAGTGACAGGTTATAGGGGATGTCAGGAAGTGGGTAAGAGAAGGATGAGAATACTGATGAGAGTAGAGTGGACGGAGAAAGGAGAATGAGAGAGAGAGGATGCAGGTTAGTGAGATAGGAGAAGACTATTGACTTTACATTTAAATTCTTGGAGATTGTAGCTGTCTGGGAAGCAAGTAAATGGAATGGAATTCGACAGGCGGGAAGTGCGAGAAAAGAAGCTGATGGAGTAGAATTTGCGTTTACATTTTATTGGTTTCTTAGTAAAAGGTTGGGACCTAGTTGTTAATCTTGTGTCTCAAGTAAATTCATGCATAAAGGGCACCAGTGAGCTAAGTTCATCTGAGCAGAAGCCGTGAAAGTATTTGTAGAAGAGACACAGGGAAGCCACATTGCGCTAGTGAGAAGGTGACTGTATTTGAGCTGCCAAGTCGGGGTCGATCACATTACAGATTCTCCGTTTGATTTTTTCAAGGACACCTAGGTGGATAGCAGGAGCACCCGACCAGATATGGCAGCAGTTTTTAATGCACGAGTGGATGGTAGATTTATATATGTTCAGGATTGTTTCAGACGGGAAAAAATTTCCTGAACCTACACAGAGAACCGACTTTCTTAGCAGCGGATTTAGCTATGGATTCTATATAGTCATTTTACTTGAGGTTTGTTGTGAGAGAAGGCGCAGTGTTTTGCTTTCAGGGAGACTAGCCTGATCCTTGCTAATCGAGGGTAGGAGGTAGAATTATCTTAAACATTCGAAATTTATACTCCAGAGAATACTTTGTCATTGTACGAAAGGCAAATTTTGAGTGCTTTTTCTGAACTATGTCGTATATACTAAACTATTATTAAATTTTTAAAAAGAACACATTAGAAAAAATCTTGATAATACAATAAAAGAATCTGCAATATTATTGGTCCTTGACTACAATCACTTTCCCATCTCCGTAACGTATCTTCCCTGTGCCTTTCACGGTAATTGTTCTTATAAACATGTGTGCGTTGTGGTGCAGTGGATATCGGCTTGAATTCATTGCATTCACTTCCGCACAGATACCCTTGGGGAAAGGTATTAATCCGTCTCTTCCCTCCAGGACAGATTAGGTTCTATAGCCTTGGCCGGCAACCAGTCAGTCATGTCTCTTTTGAGACATGAACGCCTAAGGCTATAAAAGAACCCAATCTGTCCTATTATTTAACCCATAATTAGAGGAAATAAATGGATCGATAACTTTCCCAAGAGTATTTATGCGTAAGTGAATGAAAGGAATTTAACTAGAATTCGAACTCGGCTCCCCGACTTGTCGTTCCGACTCGATATCCACTGACCCACAACGCACATACATCCTTTATAATATTACCCGAAATAATATCGCTACAAGGCACCATTTTTATGTGTAACAGATAGTCAGTTAAGTGCCATACATAAAACACGCTTGGGCGATCATGTCTCGAAAGAGACATGATTGACTGGGCAGAAGATTATCCCGCAGTAGGTTGCCATTGCTTTCTGCGGTAGACTAGTTGCCAGCCAAGTCTATATAACCCAATCTGTTTTGTTATTTAACCCATAACTGGAAGGAAGAGCCGGATGAATACCTTTCCCAATGGTATTTGCGCGTAAGTGAATGCAATGAATTCAACTGGAATTCGAACTCGGCTCCCCGATTTCTCGTTTCGAGCCGATATCCACTGCACCAGAGATAATCATTCCTAAATAATAACGAAATTGAATCCTTGTAATAATTATCTCATTTATCTTATTTCGATTATTATTATGTTTTTTATATAATAATTCTCTCTTTCTCCCTCTTATTCATCTTCTTTTTAGTTTTTCTGTCATTCCTTCAATTACTATTTAATAATACTGTTTTTCTGTCTTTTTAGTTTTCCTAACAGTCTTTCATTTGTTATTTACTATTAACAGCACTCTTTTATCTCTTTCTTTTTCCTCCTCATGTCCATTAAAAAAACATATTCTTAACACAACTAATATTTAAATATTTTGTGTCATCATCTTTCCCAGTGTAAAATATTTTTTCGTGTTTAAAAAAATATATGCCTTAAATTGATTTTTTTTCAAGTATTTGCTTTTATATATATATATATATATATATATATATATATATATATATATATATATATATCATAACCACCAATGTAATTTTGAAGGATCTTTTTTCTTTTTTTTTTTTCAAATTCACCTCAGCCGCGAGTAACAAATTAAATTAACAGCTTCCGGTGCACGCAATCCTGCTTCCGGTTGATAATCAGGACTGACATAAGATACTATTGATTTGAATAGATCAACTTTTTACACCACAATATCACATGGACATAATTGATTGTCAACAAAATCGGCATGCTCATACTAGATCGCAATTATGCATGCATGGATCCATTTAATTTGCGTCAAGACAAATAAATAAAAGACTTCTGTTTAATAGAAACTAAAGCTGCCTTTTTCCCTTATTTAAAAACGTAACAGAATTAAAATTCTATTGGCTGCAACATTGACTTAATTGTACTATTATTATACAGTTACGCGTAAATTTTTCTTCCGATTAAATATTGGGTAGAATTCAAATAATTCGTTGCAATTAGGCTGCAATTAATGGTTAAAAGAAAATATGAAAAGCGAGTGAATATAAGCAAATTAAATTTTCTATATAGCGTATAGATTAGTGTGATCATAAGTAGTTCCAAGATAACTCCTATTATATACGAAAAGAAACTGGATTATATATTTGTATGTATATTCAACATGTTTTGTTAAACAATATGGACAATTTCTGTCTCTCAATTCGTTTATTAAATCTTTCAAATTTCCGAAAAATTTATTTTATTTTATCGGTAACTTTATCAAAATTTATATTAACTTTCATTTTATATTATTTTTTTATTTTCAAATTCCTTCCCACAGAACAACCGATGATAACGAATGGAGTATCATTCGAAAATACTTGGATAAAAATAAGTACAAGTTCTTCAGAATTTTGGTAAATTTAACGATAAAACAGATTTTATTTTAAAAAATTGATAGACAGAACTTGTCCATATCATTTAACAAATCGTCTTTGGGAGAATTTTAGCTACCGAAATACACCTAATTTTTTTTTTTTCTGGCATTAATTTTTTCCGTTTGTTAGAAAGAATATATTGAATAAACATTAAGACATTTAAATAAAATATATAAACACAAAAGAGGTATTTAAAAAAAAACAGCACATTAAACCCATCATATAATACAGTAAAGAAACTGACCACAAATTTAACATAAAAATGCTATTATAATTAAAACTAAAAATAATTCCTTGATACGGAAATGTTTAGAAAGGGCTTTAATCGCTAGTTCATCCACAGTAAAAGTAAATTTGCTTCCAGGATTTTGTCAACCTTTCACCATCCATATCATATCTCCTATTATCACAATGTGCAATATTTAATAACAAAGATGACGGGAAAAAATAAAAAGAATATAGATCAAATTGACTGAATAATATACCCCAAACACAAAAATCAATTATGAATTTTAAAATTCCCATCGTCTCTCGATTCTGTGCATGTATAGTCGCATTAATGTAACCAAACCTAGTCTGATGAATTTCTAGGGGACGAAACGTGTGTCACGCGAAAACTTTTTCCATATTTCCTCAAAAATGTTTATCATATATATATATATATATATATATATATATATACAGTTATGTATCAATTTTACATTGCGACATGGAAATTTCTATGTTTCGAGATAGGTTCTCATCATCAGGCAATGTTGATGTGGTTATGCAGATGATTTACATTTAAATGACAAAATTTTAAAGCTCTATAATACTCATTATATTGAGCACTATTTATAATAAAATAAATGCCAGAGTACTCAAAATAAAAAACCTTGAGTCCTCTTCACTTGGAAGTATATATATATATATACACACACACTATTAGAGACATTCGTTCCAAATCAGTCATGGTCGTGTCAGACGCGTAAGTTTTTTATTTGAATGTCCCATTCAACCATATTAAGCTGCATTTCCAAATGTCTACATTCTGTCTCATAATAAGATAAGTGAGCAAGAAGAAAATATTTTCCTCCTTGTTTTTTTTATTCATGTTTTGTGTGTGTGTGTGTGTGTGTGTGTGTGTGTGTGTGTGTGTGTGTGTGTGTAACGAGAGAAATAATGAAGCCGGAAAAACTGTAAAAAAAAAATAGCCAAAGAACATCACAGACAAAAGATAGAATATAACGCCAATCGACGCTAAAATGATTCAAGTTCCGATTCTATTTTCACTGCGCTTTCCTTTTTTTCTGATCTTAGTCGACGCTGAGAGATTTCGGAAGTGGGATCAAATTCAAGAGATAACAAGTCAGCTGTCGTTTTGACAACGAAATGTCACGACAAACAACAATAAAAAAGAAATGAACCGACCAGAAAGACAAAAACAAACCAAAGTATAAGAAAAGAATAGAGACACGCAATAAAAGCGACCGAAAGAAAGAAAAGACCGTGAAAAAACGGAGAGAAAGGAACATCGTAAAAAGACTGAAAGAAAGGAACGTCATAAAAAATACTGAAAGCAAGGAACGTTCTAAAAAAAACCTGAAAGCAAGGAACGTTCTAAAAAAACCTGAAAGCAAGGAACGTTCTAAAAAAAACCTGAAAGCAAGGAACGTTCTAAAAAAAACCTGAAAGCAAGGAACGTTCTAAAAAAAACCTGAAAGCAAGGAACGTTCTAAAAAAAAGCCTGAAAGCAAGGAACGTTCTAAAAAAAGCCTGAAAGCAAGGAACGTTCTAAAAAAAGCCTGAAAGCAAGGAACGTTCTAAAAAAACCTGAAAGCAAGGAACGTTCTAAAAAAAACCTGAAAGCAAGGAACGTTCTAAAAACACCCGAAAGAAAGAAGAGTCCCGAACAAACCCGAAAGAAAGGAACGTGATAAAAAAAGACTGAAGGAAAAGAATGTCACAAAAAAACTGAAAGAAAGGAACGTGATCAAAAAAAAAAAGACTGAAAGAAAGGAACGTGATCAAAAAAAAAGACTGAAAGAAAGGAACGTGATCAAAAAAAAAGACTGAAAGAAAGGAACGTGATCAAAAAAAAAAAGACTGAAAGAAAGGAACGTGATCAAAAAAAAAAGACTGAAAGAAAGGAACGTGATCAAAAAAAAAAGACTGAAAGAAAGGAACGTGATCAAAAAAAAAAGACTGAAAGAAAGGAACGTGATCAAAAAAAAAGACTGAAAGAAAGGAACGTGATCAAAGAAAAAGACTGAAAGAAAGGAACGTGATCAAAAAAAAAGACTGAAAGAAAGGAACGTGATCAAAAAAAAAAAGACTGAAAGAAAGGAACGTGATCAAAAAAAAAGACTGAAAGAAAGGAACGTGATCAAAAAAAAAAGACTGAAAGAAAGGAACGTGATCAAAAAAAAAAAGACTGAAAGAAAGGAACGTGATCAAAAAAAAAGACTGAAAGAAAGGAACGTGATCAAAAAAAAAAGACTGAAAGAAAGGAACGTGATAAAAAAGACTGAAAGAAGGGAACGTCATAAAATGACAATGAAAAAAAAAGGAACGTATTTAAAAAAAAAAGATAAAAAAAAGCCCAAATAAAGAAATAAAAAAAGACATATAAAAAGGAAAGAATGCAATAAAAGACAAAAATCGAAATACACGAACACATTAAAAAACCGCATCAAGAAAGGCAGGCATTTAAAATACTGACAGAAAGGAAGAAACTCAATAGGATAAACAGAATGAAAAAAGGAAAGAAATGCAATAAGACGAAATCAAAGAAAGAAAGAAGGAACGAAAGAGCAGATAATCTAGAAAGGCTTCGTTAAAACTAGTGTCTTTCAAGTCTGGAATATTTTATTCAGTCAAGTCTTTATTGAGTTAGACACCTAGAAAAAAAATAGTTGTCTATTGCTTGGCGTTTTATGCTTTATGGATTCGTGTTGATTTTTTTTCTTTTGGCGTAAACAACTCAGTGGATTTGATCAATTTACGAACATACTGACAGGACTTTGAATTGGTGGCCAGAAGTTAAGAAAGAAAAAAAAATTCCTATTTTTTCAAAAAGGTTCGCTCTTTTCTCCATCGACACAAACTTCGACCAACAATAGTTAAAATCAAAATGACAGGCGAAAATACTAAAGCAAAACGAAATGGAAAAAAAAGTACAAATTCTTTGAAGTGGGCAGATCTACTGTGAAAAATCACTTCTTCTTTTGACGTACGCGCGTGCGCGCACACACACACACACACACATACATATATATGTGGGTGTGTCTATGTGTGTATGCTTCAAGAACGAACAGCTAGAAAATCTTTAAAAACTCGACATGTTTCGATATTTGGCTTCATCAGAAATTTTGAATTAAAATGAATCCACGCACGTTATATATATATATATATATATATATATATATATATATATAATGTTTAAATTTGGTCATAGCACATTACATTGCATTTAAATATATGGTTCTTTCAACATTTTGAGCTTTGATGTCGTGTGAAGTCATTGAACCGCATTACAAATTTACGAATTGCGTTTGCTATTTTGTTAACTGTTATATTTGCTTAGCAAAGTTTTATGTCAACACAAGATAAAATCGTCTTTGATGGTGGATGTTTTTATGCTAACGTCCCTGTAACCGCTTTGAAGATGGCTCATGTGAGCCGAAAACTAAGAACCAACTTAATAAAAAATATCCAAATGTTGGAGAATTTTTGTCTTTATTTTGACCTGAAATTAAATCCAAAATACGATGTTTAGAACGGCTCATGATTAAACATAATAGACCTTCATTGTCTCTTATATTTGACAGTATATGTTTAGAAAAAAAAAACTATATATATATACACTACCGAGCGTAATTTTTAGGCCACCACAGTGTTTTGAAAAAATGATGTATTCATACTATTTTTTAGTATTTATTGCCAAATGAATAATTGTAAATGAAAATAGAATGGTTCTTTTGTTAATACTGCACAATAACATGTGCATCAAATGAATTTATAAATATTTAATAATTACCTATATTGCAGTTTTATCAATGAAAAATTGAAGAAAATTTAAGGTGATTCGGACGAGTTCATCTTTGCTTCCTTACTTTGTAAAATTTTACAAAGTCATAATAACTAAAGAACCATTCTATTTTCATTTAGAATTATCCAGTTAAAAATAGTATTAAATACATCATTTCTTTAAAAAAATCTCGGGTGGCCTAACATTTAACATTTGGCATATTTATGAGTGAAGAGAAATGATCATTAGAAATAGATAAAGCTTTGTCATAAAAATCAACTTTGGATAGTGACTAGAAATTTCATTCTTTAAGTTTAAAACACCAATACTTTGATTTGAGATTTTATTTTAAACATGACATATAAAGGGCGATAATGCAAGAATTATGACAGCTAAGAATATTATAAGCGAAAATCGGCTCTAATCTAAATCTAAACTTATTTATAAATGGAACTTTGTCTATGTGTGTGTGTGTGTCCGTTACCTATAGACTCCGAAACGGCTGAACCAATTTTCTTGAAAATTTACACAGTTGTACTATAAGCGTCTGCGAGTGTTCTTAGCTAGGTTTTGGGTCGAGGTACACCCGATAAATATCGATAATCGATAATCAAAAAATCGGGTAATAGGAGTGGTCTGATTTTAATCAAATTTGATACACTCATAGACAAAGACATAAGAAACGATATTCAGAAATTTGAAAGGTTGTAGTTTTTACAATAATGCAGAAAATCGATAATATATATATATATATAAGACAAGATGTGCGTGTGTGTGTGTGTGTGTGTGTGTGTCTGTTTATCTGCCTGTATGTCTGTATTTTTCATCCTAAAGTAATAATTGTACTTTTATTTCAGAAAAGAATTTTTAATGCCATGAACACAGTATATACGAAGGATTTAGAAACTTAGCAAATTGAAGTTCTAAAATTATTTTAAAATGGAAGTTATTCACCAGGTGGCAGTGCAATCGATGGCAATTTAAAAATTCAAGGCAAATGATGAATGAAATACATGTAACATTGCTAAATTTTTATTTATCGGAATGTTAGGGCTAGCAGATCACAAGAACAAAGACTTTTATTAGCAAAACACCTAACAATCGAATTGACCCTTAAAAAATCAAATTTTCCCCCCTGTGGGGTGTACGCCCCACAAGATAAACATCTACTAAAATACTTGTAAGAAATGAATTATGAAGTTCAGTGGGGAAGGTAACGATTGATCTAGGACATGAAGAGGTCAAGACTGAATCGTTTGGGGAGCATCCATGCGGGAGTAAGTTCAACAAAGTAGCAGTTTTTCGAGAAAAAGTAATTATTTGAATGGAATTTTTCCAATCCCAGTAACCCCATCCGTCCTAGTACTTGGGGCGAAATGTGTTTTTTAATGTCCTGCAGCAAACTTAACTTCTTCAAGTTTAGGGGTCAAGTGTTATCTACTTCCAACGATCCCATTTATTAACTCTTATGTCGGGCAAGGAACACTAATTTTTTAATTTTTTTTTTACACCTGGAAAGCACTGAAATGGTAATGAGTGAAAGATATTAGCTATCGTCTTTAAGAAGTTGGCTTGGAACGTTAACTCTCACTTGTATAATTTAACCTTCCAGTTCTATAATTTTGCGGTAATTCTAAATACAACAGGTTCTCCTAGCTACATATTAAATTGTATCATTTGATTTTGTGTGATTAGCACATTAAGAAAGTAAAACCCAGCGTTGCATTATTATATTGTATAACTGCATTCGAATTTTTATTCTTTGAGCGAAGCAAGTTTTCATTTTCACGGAAATGCATGCAAACTTATATCGACTTTTCTGCTTTCTTATTTTCAAATTATTATCACAGTAATTTGTCCGTTCCTCAGAGATCTGATAAAACAAAATAAGATTCAATAAATGCAAACCAACCCGCCTCTTTACGTTACAGAAACCGTACCTACCCGTGCCTCTCTCTTCCATTCGGAAAAATCGAAAATAAATTGGAAAACAAACATCTCATTTTGGTTTCCATTGGTAAACCGACGCGCAAGGCCTTAACAGTGTAAATTAAAATTGAATTATTGATCGTGGGTTCTGGCATCATGACACACTTTTGATTGTAGCTTAGTAAGGTCATCTAAAAAGGCAAATTCAGCACGCTGGAAAGCGAAATGAAACATTAGCAACAAAGGTACAATTGGATCGCATTAGATTAAATCGTCCCTTTGCGGCAATGGGCATATCTGTAATTTTAACTTGTGTAGTGAATTATCAATTATCACTACCTACGTACCTAGCTACATAGATACATGTTTATATAATGAGTTTGGATCAAATATAAATCAGAATCCGACAGAACGATAAGATAAAGAACAAATAGGAAGCGTTTATCAATTTAACATATTTCAATTTCATAAAAAACTTCTTCAGATTTAACATATTTCAATTTCATAAAAAACTTCTTCAGATTTAACATATTTCAATTTCATAAAAAAACTTCTTCAGATTTAACATATTTCAATTTCATAAAAAACTTCTTCAGATTTAACATATTTCAATTTATATAAACCTTCTTCAGATTTAACATATTTCAATTATATATAAACCTTCTTCAGAGATATAGTGAAAAAGAATCATTTTTCACGAAAGTAGGCTCATGAAAAACTACGTTTTTATTTTATTCTTATTGATCAAATATTGTAATGTCGTTTTTAGTTTTATTAACATGTTCACGATGTTTCAGTTGTTGTACGCTCCGACCATCTTTAGGTGATAGGCGTTGAATATGTATGTGAGTATGGAACAATGTAGGAAGTGGTTTATTTCCTGTAGTGTTTTCTCTAATTCATGTTGACTTTTTCTATCACTTCCAGTTAACACGAGCAGTCCTATCCATTAATCTTTTGTGTAGTTCGTTTTCATTCGTTAATCCTGTTTCATGTGCATTCGATTTGTTAAACCAGTGTTAGTATAATATGTGACATTCCAAATCCAAAGATACATATATGCATACATACATACATAATGCAAAACTGGCGACATGGCGGAGGCAGTGACTAAATGTTAAAGCCTATAAACGCAAAAATCAATTTCAGAAAAGTTGGTTTCTACGCATATGGTTACGCGCTAGTCTTCTAGAAGAAAGAATAAAAACGTCAAATCATTTATAACCCATCGAAAGCTTTCTTCGCTTCTTTTTAGTAGCTTAATGGCAATAAATGCTGAACAATATCATCGAAGATGAATGAAAAAACTTGAAGCAACTGAAATGTGGTTCTACAAAAGAATGCTGCGAATATCATGGATCGAGCGTGTGAGCAATGATGAGGTTTTGGAAAGGATGGAAACGAAAAGGAAATTAATACTGAACATCAGGAAGAGACAGCTAAAGTTCCTGGGACATGCAATGAGGAAAGAGGTTTTTGGAGAACCTGACACTAACATGCCAGATGGAAGAAAAAAAGAGACAGGCGAAAGCAATGGATGATATATTTGAAGGACCTGATCAGGTGGATGACAGAACTAGGGTTGCGTAGAGTAACAGGAGAAAGCGTGCTGAGAGCCACCAGGGATAGGGTGACGTGGAAAGCCATAATCGCTTACGTCCTGAAAGGACAGGGCACATAGAAGAAGAAGAAAACAAAGAAAAAATCTGCCAGTGCGATCCAGTTCAAACGCATGAAAACGAGATTTCTTATTCTATTTTTTCTTCTATGATCCGTGTCCCTTCAGAATGTAGGCGATCATGGCTTTCCACATCTTCCTATCCTTTATAGCTCCTAACGCCCTTTCACTTGTTACCCCTTCTAAACCCTGATCTGCCATTGATTTGCTCAAGCTCAACAAGTAACTCACGCGTTCTGTGAGTATCAGATTCTCCAAGCCTTCATTTCTCATTACATGCCACAGAAACTTCAACTGTCTTTTTCTGATGTTAAATATAAGTTTCCTTTTCGTTTCCATCTTCTCCGAAACTTCGTCGTTGTTCATAGTATCCTCAGCATCCTTCTGTAGAACCACATTTCAAATTGTACCAATCGTCATTAAATCGCTCCTACTTGTTTCTATGCTGACCCGAAACACCAGCTATCACAATAAAATTATTTATTGTTCTGCCTTGTATAAAGGTTGAAGGTAAAACTCTTTGAACACGACAAAATTTAATTATTAATGTGGTAATAGAAGCTTATAATAGTTTATAAATATATTACACGGGAAATACAATGATTATCCTCTTGGCATCAGTTTAAACTGATGCATTCTTTTTCTATATATCTAAACTATAATTATAAACTATAATTTTGGAAAGGAAGAATTTCACAGAAAAATTTTGGAAAGTTTTGAAATTTTCATCGGAAATCACGAAAGTGCATATTTCATGCAAAATGATCACGTGATATGGACAAATAGCAAGCGTCACCAAAATATCGGTTAAGCCGTTTTCTTCTTCTTTATCATTTCTTAATAATAAAATCTTCAGTTTTTCATGTGGAGTGTCCCTTCACGATGTAGGCGATCATGGACCTCCATTTATCCCTGTCTCTTGTCACTCTTAATCTTTCCGTTTGGTATCTCTTCCAAACTCCGATCCATCATTCATTTGCTCAAGCCGATCAAATATGTCTCGCACTGCTTTCCTCTGTCTCTTTTTCTCTCTATTCGTCCTGTGAGTATAAGATTCTCTTGGATCTCCTTCCTCATTACGTGTCCGAGGAATCTCAGCTATCTCTACCTGATGTTAAGTATGGTTTCTTCTCGTTCGCATCCTAACCAACACCTCGTAATTGCTTACGTGCTCGGTCTATGTTCTGTAGAACCACATTTCTGCTGCCTCGAGCCTCTCTTTCATCCCTGAAGAGAGTGTCCTTTATTTGCTGCCATAGAGAAAGACAGATATCACATGGCAGTCTAGCAGTCTTTTCTTTGTTTCCAATGAGATTATCCTGTCTCTCAGTACACTAGTTAGCTTTTGAAATACGCCTTTGCCCATGCCAATGCGTCATCGGATCTCAGGGTTGTACTTTTCATCTTCTGTCAGAACGCTTTCCAAGTGTTTAAATTTCCGTCGTTAAATCCAAGGTTTAAAAGTGGCAGAAACACTGAAAGTCGGAATTTATTAACATGGACAATCGATATTGCTACGAAAAATGTACTTAAGTGATTGTAGCATTGGAATGATTTTTTTATTTTTATCATTTCATCCCAAGCAAAGCATTTTACTGCCACTGTTGCGCAGGGGGTTACATAGGGGAAAGTGATAAGAAAGAGGGGTTAGTTATAGGAAATGTCAGGAGGAGGGTAATAGACGGATGAGAATACCAGTGTAATGGGGGTGGAGTAGATGGAGAAAATAGCTTGAGAGAATAGATGCGAGTTAGTGAGATAGGAGATGTCTATTGACCTTACATTTAAATTCCTGGAGATTGTAGCTGTCAAGGAAGCAAGTATATGGAAGGAAATTCCACAGGCGGGAAATGCGAGAAAAGAAGCTCTTAAAGTAGAAATTGCGGTTACATTTTATCGGTTTCACTGTAAAAGGGTGGGACCTAGTTGCTAGTATAGTAGCTCGTGTAAATTCATACGTAGTGGACACCGGTGAGCTAAGTTCATTGGAGCAGAAGCCGTGAAAGTATTTGTAGAAGAGGCATAAGGAAGCCACGTCACGCCGGGGAGAGAGTGACTGCAGCCGAGCTGCCAAGTCGGTATCGATGATATTAGTAACAAAATTTGTTTTAAAATATAATTTTCATATAGATGCTTTTTTGTATTTGTCAAAAAAATAAACAACAAAATGTATTAAATTCCGTTTCTATTGAGTATTTCGTTCAAAATGGTTCTAAGAACTAGACTTCGAATAATGAAACAAATTTGATCAGGAAATCTATGGGGAGCAGGCGTTATTCCGAATGTCTTACTGGCTGTGTATCATAACGACCCTCATGTTGGTTGTAGTGATGTGGGTGCTACAGTTTTACAATGAACGCGGTTTCTGTCCTATACTTTGTTGGTTTCTAATGAATGTTATTGCTTATGAATTGTGGCGAAAGGCTTGAGAAGATGCAAAAGAAACAAATTTCAACATGTGAAGGTCTGCACATACATACATACATACATACATATATATATATATATATATATATATATATATATATATATATACATTACAGCACAACAAAGCAGTCAGAAAACATGTACGTGTATACAGAATAGTAAAATCAAAGAAAATATTTATGGACTAAGCTGTAGTGTGTGTTTGTGCTCGCGCCCGTGTAGTTTGTTTGAAATTAAATAGTCGATTTGCCAGGGAGAAGATATCTTCGTTTTTTGTTTTTTTTTACTCCATCTCGTCGCATAAATAGAACGTCACCTGATAGAGTAGATAGGGTAACCCCGACGAGGTTGAAGAAATCTAAAGTGTTTGCTTACTCACTGGCCTAACTATGTTTCATAAAACATCCCTTTTTTTTATAAAAAATGTTTCAAGTGAGTTCAAGGATTTTTCCGAATACTTCAGCTGAAATCACGAATACTTCAACTGAAATCACTGTAGTTTAAATTCTTTGGATTTAACAGATATCTCACAATTTAATCATAAATATGCGATGTTACGAATGACTGTACACACGATCATCGCAATAAGCACCTCCTCAATTTGGAAGTTCTTATTGGTTGGTGGTTTCTTATCAACAAGAGATCGGAATAGCATTCAAATAACTAAGTTTATTTCTGATCTGGAGCGGAATTTCATGGTTCAAGTCCTATAACTACTCATACCTACTCTGCATTCGTTTATAATAAACAACACTAACTATAGACAAATACTATAGGCTATTTAAGTTTGTGAAAGACCTCTCGTGACTAAATCCCACTGATTTTAAAATTAGTAGCAGGCAAAGGAGGACTCATACTCATGTTTTTCTCGAAGGGCCATATCCACGTACATGTACTGTTTTTAGGTTTTAACTTTATTCCGAATAGGTTAATTCCGTGATAATAAATCATGAAGTGTTCAGAGATTTTGTGGTACAATGTGCGTCATTTCTCTATCACGAAGCTAAGTAACACTGAGACTGGTCAATATCTAGATAGGTGACCGCTTAGGAATACCAGATGTTATAAGCTTAGATGCGCGGTTAGTGTAACGGATAATGGTTTGTTAATCGGAGATAACTAAGTTCTTTTTTCTGATTGTGTTCATTATATACACCCACGCACAATTACCCTTGTTGGGGATGAATTCATTTCTTCCGTAGCTATGGGCTAATTAGTAAAACTTGTATCGCAATCATTATCTAAAAAATATCCATTATTAGGAAAATATTTTTTAACTTTGAACAACCTGTAAAGGCTTGATATGCCATAAAAATATTTTTTGTATTTGAACAACCTGTAAAGGTTTAATATGCCATAAAACGAATCAAATCGATTAACGATGTGTTATTGGCGCAGCACAATATTCCTCCACTGTGGTGAAACCATGTGATCAAACCCTGTATAGATCATATAGCAGATTAACATATGTCAAAATTGACTACAGAACCCATTATATGCTAACAACAGAAAAAATTAGACTAGTTTTTAGATTCTGTTTTCTTCCAGTTGCGATAATGACTTGCAGGAAGAACAAATTAATCTTCTAGATATGTACTAAAAATTGAGGACGACAAGGTTTACTTGTTTGATGGCAACCACTCTAAGAGATGGAAAGTTCAGACGCAAGCCTGTTTGGCAGAGATAATTTATCTCTTAAACCCTGTTCCGCCATCAAGTATGTTACCCGCTGTGTTCCTCTATTCGTTTTGCCATCAATATGTCCTATGAGTATCAGATTTTGGAAGCCTTCCTTCCTCTTTATGTGCACAAAAAATTTCAACTACCATGTTTATTATAATTATATCGCCCCAAGCAAGGCATTTTACTGCCACTGTTTTGAAGGGGGTTTTATAAGAGGAAAGTTATGAGAAAGAGTAACAGGTTATAGGGGATGTCAGAAAGTGGGTAAGAGAAGGATGAAAATACTGATGAAAGTGGAGTGGACGAAGAAAGGAGCAAGAGAGAGAGGATGCAAATCAGATATATAGGAAATGACTATTGACTTTACATTTAAATTCTTTATAATTGTAGCTGTCGGGGAAGCAAGTAAATGGAAGGGAATTCCACATATGGGAAGTGCGAGAAAAGAAGCTGATGGAGTAGAATTTGCGTTTACAATTCATTGGTTTCACAGTAAAAGGGTGGGACCTAGTTGCTAATCTTGTGACTCGAGTAAATTCATATATAGGGGTCACCAGTGAGCTAATGTTAAGTATAAGTTTCCGTTTTATTACCATTTTCTCTAAAATCTCATCATTGCTCACATTTCCAATTCATGTTATCCTTAGCATCTTTCTGTAGAACCACATTTTTATTTCTTTAAGTTTTTTCTTCATCTTTGAGAAGATTTTCCAGTCTTCACTGCCATATAGGAAGACAGATATCGCATTATAGTTCAGTACTCTTTTCTTTGTTTCTAATTATTTTTTTCTATCAATTCTTAATATATTTAAAATGCCACAGAATTAAAATTGAACAAAAATGAATGATCCTTAAAACGGCAAGAAATAAGATTTTGGTCTCATTTTGACATTAATTCTTTGCAAGGTAAATAAAAATACGCCTTTATTAGATGAATAATGATAAAGTGTAATATATTGAGGAACAGTATTTAAAACTGACCTTCAAGCTTCGTTTCACTTATTTTGCACATTAATTCTATGCTTATCTCCTTGAGCCTTCATAATTGCAATTTGTCTTGCCAGATTTCAAAATGTCAGCTTTGTATAATAAACTCTAGAGTTCAAAAACAGGTCGCATTAAATAAAGATTGAATGAAAATATCTTTACGTGTGTAGTTTACGTTTCTTCTATTTTAATCTTTCATTCTTTCTTTTTTTTCTTTGCATAATCATTTTACGTCTTTTTTCTGTAATTTTTTGCTTTATTTCTGAACAACTTGATATCATTGGCAGTAGCACGCGTTATGAGTCTACAACTGGACACAATCTTTCACTGACGACCGCGATTGTGCCTGCAAAGGCCTCTATATTTTTTACCGATTGAGCATCTACAGTCAGTTAGGTGCCATACGTAAATACACATCGAAAGAGACATGATTGACTGGGCAGAATATTATCCCGCAGTAGGTTGCCATTGCTTTCTGAAGTAAACTATAGAACCCAATCTGTCCTGTTATTTAACCCATTACTGGAGGGAAGAGACGGATTAATACCTTTCCCAAGGGTATTTGCGCGTAAGTGAATGCAAGGAATTCAACTGGAATTCGAACTCGGCTCCCCGATTTCTCGTTCCGAGCCGATATCCACTGCGCCACAACGCACATCTAAAACATAACCAAAAAAGTTCTGTCCGTTTTTTGATTAGTCATTGAATGAAGTTGAAATGTATACGAAATGCCTGTAGTAATTGTTTTCAAATTCAGACAGCAGGAAGTAGTATCATCAGACGTTATAAAAAACACGCGCACCGTGCCAGGTCATCAGTTATAAGCCGGACAACTGTGAGGTTGGCAGTGTCTAGAGACCTCGTTCAGGGCTGTTTGCTTTACGACTTGTGCAGAGACTTGATGCAGCTGCTGATATGTCAAGCGTTTTGGGGGATAATGCTGTGAATGAACGTACTTTGAACTGTCAGAACTGGTCTTAGTATGTCTAACCATGTCATATTTTGGTCTTATACCCCTACCACAAAACTGGCAGTTTAGCATGAACAGGTCTGGAAGTGTTTTAATATTATGTTTATATAGGTATGTACGTTGTGGTGCAGTGGGTATTGGCTCTGAACGAGAAATCAGAGAGCCAAGTTTGAATCCCAGTTAAATTTATTGCATTCACTTACGCACAAATACCCTTGGGAAAGGTATTGATCCGTCTCTTCCCTCTCATCTATGGCAACCAGTCTATAGCAGAAAGTAATGGCAACCTACTACTGGAAAATCTTCTACCCAGTCAGTTATGTCTCTTTTGAGACAAGATCTCCCAAGCGTGTATCACGTATGGTGATTTCCTAAGCGTAGTTTAGATGTGGCACACGGCCGAAAGTAAGGGACACCCAGTGAGGATCGAGCTCACTACTCAATTATAATGATTCTAGCGAGACAATCATTACACCTCCTTGAGGTACCCAGCGTGTATCACGTATGGCACTTAACCGATTGATGTGGGTATGTTGTAGTGGGATAAGAAATTAAGAATTAAAATCAACCTTCTTTTTTCACTTTTACAAAATTTCACAATGACGTGTGAAATCCTGGTTTTTCTCAAACATAAAAAGGATTGATCACGTGCTTAAAGAAAAAGTCAAAACGAGATTTTGCAAGTAGGTGTTAAATTGATTTTGACCATTGGGAGCGACTTGCAAGGCTTGAGGACTTAGCGATCTCATGCTAAATTCAAAAGGACTGTATAAATCACCTCCATCAGCGTCAGTCAGTCAGGGGATGGAAGCAGCAGAGACGACAAGCTAAAATGTAACGGAGAAAAGCTTCAACCTGGCCCGAACATTCGTCCTCTTCCTCTTTCCTTCTCGCGTGCTGATTTCTTTTACTTCTTCTTCTCCGTCCAAAGACATTAATACCGAAACAAACACATACATACGGATGTACGCATATACTCTTTCAATAATTACTACTAAGAACATTTTCTACAAATCTTGATACCCTTAACTCAACTTTCTCATTGAACATTAATTTCTACAAATTCTTGTTATTCTATTCTTTTAATAAATTTCTATTTTAACAAGAAAAATGTGTATTTTATTCTTACACTATTCTACACTAATTCAGCAGATTCCAATCTACAACCAACCGACAACCAAACTTCTAATGAAAACCTTTTGATAATTCTAGTGATGATAATTCTACATAAATCTTGTAAGCTATAGGGAGTTCGATTAAGTATGACACAAGGCCGAATTAATATACATTAATCAGCTCCCTAGGGCTTCAATATAACTGTTGGAAATAGGGTTTATTTCCTATAATGTTTTCTCTGATCCTTGTTCACTTTTTATCACTTCCAATTAAAGTTAACCTTCCTCTTCACTGATCTTTATGCTTTTACAACTTTATTTTCACTTATTAGGTTAATTTCCATGATTCGATCAAGTACGTTAGAGTCAGTACTGTAGATTTAGTAGTCCTATATTAAAATTTCGTCTGACTCTGGAACACAGAGATTATTCTTGGATTTAAAAAAAATGTCGCGTCACTCGAAAACATTTTCCAGCTTTCTTTTTTAAAACACTGAAAAATTACTGGATTGGAGAGCGGCTGCCAAATTTTATTTTTCATTAATCCGTTTAAGTTCTTTATTCGAGTAGAGATAAGAAATTGGCAAAAACTAAACTTCTAATATTTGTTCGTCGTTCAGGAAAATAGTTGCTGAGATGAACTGATGTTTTGAAGCGCAAGAAGGCGACTAGCTTGATCAACATATTCTAACAAATTTACCTACTTATATTATTTTCTTCTTAGAATTTAAAGGATTTTATAAATGGAAGTTTACTGTTAAGTTTCCTTTGGTAATGTTTTGTTCTTTTGTGCATAAAGAAAATAATATTTTGCAAGAATTCGACTTATAAAATTTAAGTCTTTGAAATTATATGCTATCAAAGTCGGTCATGGTTTGAGTTAATTAAAAGTAACAAAGGTAAGAATAAACACTCGTGCATTGAATACTGCTGCCATATCTAGTGCGGTGCTCCTGCTATCGATCTAGGGGTCCTTGACAAAATCTAACGGAGAATCTGTAATGTGATTGCTCCCGACTTAGCATCCGCCCGTGCATTGAATACTGCTGTCATATCTGGTCGGGCGCTCCTGCTATCCACCTAGGGGTCCCTGACAAAATCCAACGGAGAATCTGTAATGTGACTGATCCCGAATTGGCAGCTCAGATACAGTCACTTACTCACCGGCGCAATGTGGCTTCCGTTTCTCTTCTACAAATATTTCACGGCTTCTGCTCCGATTAACTTAGCCCACTGGTTCCCCCTATATATGAATTTACTCGAGCAATAAGATTAGCAACTAGGTCCCACCCTTTTACTGTGAAACCAATAAAATGTAAACACAAATTCTACACCAACAGCTTCTTTTCTCGCACTTCCCACATGTGGAATTCCCTTCCGTTTGCTTGCTTCCCCGGCAGCTACAATCTTCAAGAATTTAAATGTAAAGTCAATAGTCATCTCTTATCTCACTAACCTTCATTCTCTCTCTCTCTCATTCTCCTTTCTTCGTCCACTCCACTCTCATCAGTATTTTTATCCTTTCTCTTACCCACTTCCTGACACCTCCTATAACATGTCACTCTTTCTCATAACTTTCCTCTTATGTAACCCCCTGCACAACAGTGGCAGTATAATGCATTGCTTGGGGGGGATACAATTATAAAAGAAAGATAGATAAATAGATAGATAGATAGATAGAAAATGGATAGCGTCACCGAAGCCAAGTGGTTCAACATTTATTTGATGAGCATTCTGGAATACTCAGTCGAATAATGTGACAAGCTTTGTTTTGATCCTGTGGAATTCCTTTCCATTTACTTGCTTCACCGACAGCTAAAATCTCCAATAAATTAAATGTAAAGTCAATAGTCATCGCCTATCTCACTAACCTGCATTCTCTCTCTCATGCTCCTTTCTCCGTCCACTCCACTCTCATCAGTATTCTCATCATTCTCTTATCCACTTCCTGACATCCCCTGTAACCTGTCACTCTTTTTCATAACTTTCCTCCTATGTAACCCCCTGAAAAACAGTGGTAGTAAAATACTTTGCTTGGGGTGATATGATTATAAAAAAAAGATAGATATCCCGACAGCCAAAATCTCCAAGAATTTAAATGTAAAGTCAATAGTCATCTCCTATTTCACTAACCTGCATCCTCTCTCTCCTGCTCCTTTCTCTGTCCACGCCACTCTCAACAGTATTCTCATCCTTCACTTACCCCCTTCCTGACATCCCTTATAACCTGTCACTCTTTCTCATAACTTTCCTCCTATGTAACCCTCTGCAAAACAGTGACAGAAATGCCTTGCTTGTGGCGATATGATTATAACAAAACAGTGTACAAATGAAGGCCAATTTAAAAAAGTTTTTTTTTAATGTTATCGGTTTCCTTTTATGTTGGTTAATGTCAGATTTCTCCTTCCCATTATGGTTTGGGGGGGGGGCACTTCTGCGTTCTACTTTTAGTTTATTTGTTTATTGTTATACTGTTCTTTTTTTTTTCTTTTTAAAAATAGGCATCCATAAAAAGGGATCAGACAGATAGATGTCTTTAATTCTTTTTACAGCTTTTTATTGGTTGGAAAAAAATACATTTTTAATTTTTTGTTTTAATTAAAGAGGAATAGATATTTTTACATCATGTCGGCTGCCGGAAATGATTTCTCCGACAGCCCTTTGTCCGTTTTTAATTTTGAGTCTTACAAGACGTTAGAATAAAAAAACATTGCAAAGGTTTTTTCATAGTGCTAAGACTTAAGTACTGGAGAGAGAGAAAGAGAGAACGAGAAAGAAAAGACAAGGCTACTTCTCATCTTGTGAAAACCGTAAATATGTTTTTTGTAAAAATATAATTTATTGAATTAATTTTAATAAAATTCACGAGTTGATTCGGTATCTTTATTTATATAGTCATCCGCAGACAGATCTGTTTCACTGTATCACAGCTCATCAGTAGGGTTAGACTCCGATTGCTTTTTAACCCAGGATTGAAACCCGACCGAATTGGCGTCAGTCGGCGATTCTACCTCTGAGCTATGGCCGATCGGTAGAAGGAGGCATACTTTTTAGCGTGCATATTATCATTAAACACGCCCAATAGCTGAGAGTGTTCTCATTCATTGCTGAATGAACGATGCGTAGATGTTAGAGTAGCTACTGTTTTTCAGAATCAACCATTCTTCCAGAGTGCTCAATCAGGGTGTGAGAGCGTAAATAGTCATCCGCAGACAGATCTGTTTCGCTGTATCACAGTACTGTGCAAAAGTATTAGGTCAAGAACTATTTTATCTTTTATGAGGCATATTGACAGAAAATAAACAATTTAATTAAAGTAATTTTATTTGATTTACTCAACAAATGCTTTAACAAGAAAAAATACTTGTTACAAAGTAAATTTAATATTTACTATAATAATAGCCTTTTGCTTTGATCACAGCCTTCATTCTGTCAGGCATTGACATCACAAGCTTCTTCATTGTCTCCATATCGCCTGCCAAGCAGATTGTATTTGTTCCCAAAGTGTGTCTTGCGAAGTAAACATTAGATTTATCAATTTCTTTATTCAAAATACCCCATATATGTTCAATCGAGTAGTTTCAAAATAACTTGTTTAATAGAAAATAGGAAAAATTAAATATAACTTCTTTTTAATACATTTCTTTTACACCTAGTTTTAAATAATCAAAATTTATTATCAATTTACTTGGCTTTTCACCGTGTATTTGAATTTCAGTGAGGTTTTTAGGAAAATCACCCCTGTCCTAATACTTTTGCACACTACCAGTAGTATGCGAATGTGTTAGGATAAGTAAAAGTGGCTTCCAGCAAATGAAACATGTAGATATTTGCAACGACTATCTTTCTATGAGTTTCACAAACTGGCGCTACATAATCACAGTGTTTTATCAAATGACAAAAAATGTTTAGCATATGTAACTATAACGAAGAATCATGGTAATTCTAGATGTTGACTTGCAAGATTACCTTAAACAAAACTTCAGGAAGTAAATGGTGAAATAGCTTCAAGGTCGGTCATTTACCAGGTACGGGACCTCTTAGGAACATCGACAACTGAAAACAAACGTCAACAATCCAAACTCTGCTTTGCCTTAAAATAACTAGCAAACGGTTGATTCGACGTGAAACACATTGATCAATCAGTCCTGTATAAAAACGGTTATTCATCCTCTCCTTGTCCTACTGTCTTCCCTCTTTCCTTTTAACACTCAAAGCATGACCTTAAATAGCATCGTCAGATTTAGAATTCTGTATGGATGTCACGTATAGCGTCCAACTCAGAGAGAAATGTCTAAATTATTAGCTTTATACAACCGTTTGCTCGGATCACTGATTAAAAATAACTTCAAACGAAGGAAAAACTTTAGTCATTTTTGGGGAATCATGACAAAGTGCTTATATATATATAGAGAGAGAGAGGCCAAGTTTTGGATGCTAGAATTCTCCGAAATCGCTTTTGCATCGACGAGGAAATCAAACATACTCACATCAGTTTCCACACACGAGTAATTATGAGATAATGTAAAGTTTGTGCGAGGTTAAAAAAAAAAAATATATATATATATATATATACTCCGACTGACTTTAAATCGGTTGAGTTCCGATCCCTGCCAGAAGCAAGTAAATGTCTAGCCACACTGATGAGCTGTGATACAGCGAAAAAGGCTAGTATGTGGATGGCTAATATATAAAAGTTGTATTGCAATTTACATGACAAATGCTTAAATGAGTTATATTATTTAGTAATTCTAGTTCACCCTTTACAGCCAAAACCCGGCTTAGGATGTCTCCAAGGTTGAATTAACCTCACTCCTTAGTTAGTCTATTAAGAAGGGTGTTCCTATCGGAAAGCTTCTCCCCAAGAACTGTTACTTTGTAAATGTTTCCGGAAAACTACAACCCTGCCCTCATCAAATATAGTACCAATCGTTATCTGTCGACCATATCATCATAATCTTCACTTTCTCTTCATATCCTCAGTAAGTCATACCTACATCGGCTGTTGGGCGTAGTGTTTTGTTCTCTAGTGTTTGGCAATGTATTACATTCGGTAGCAAGGCCTCTGATCCGGATGTTGGAGATGTTGAGGAGCTTGGTAACACCACGTAATTGCTTTTGTTCTCATGTTCACCCTGTTAGGGTCCAAGCTACGGGAAAATAAATCTCCAAACAAAAATCATTTTTATAATGAAATGGGCAGCAATACATTTTACAGCTAAATGACAATCGATGCAACACTAAAGAAATATTTGTCTATATTTCTAAGATGAGGTATTATTTACACTATATACATTCGGACTATTGTCCTCATCTTTGTTGCTATTTGTACGACGTTTCGGCCGTTGTACGCTCTGGTCTTCGTTAGGTGCTAGGAATTGTAATAAAAGGTTCGGTTCGAAATGAAGAAGACCGAAGCGTACAACGGTCAAAACGTCGTACAAATGGCAACAAAGACGTGAAAAATTGTCTGAATAATGTAAATAGACTAAAGAAATATTTTTTTAAAAATACATTCTTTGGCAGAAATTACCAACAATGCATTTTATGATCTACAAACCATCTAATATATATATATATATATATATATATATCTTTAAACAAGATTGACGTCATAATTATCCCAACCCGAGGAACCTTTCGGCCAATACTTGTCTAGGGCTACGTTGGCTTTATTACAAAGGGTCAAAGAGAGGACAAAAACAATGCATTACTTACAATACTGGGGGAAGACGGAACACGTTTAAAAATAAACTTTAATCAATAAATTGTATGTATGCTCAGACCGACGGAGTTGTAATGGGCAGTCCTTTGGGTCCTGTTCTTGCTAATATTTTTGTGGGATACTATGAGCGTTTATTATTTAAGAAAGTTGATAAGCCCTTGATATATTTACGTTATGTCGACGATACTTTCTCCTTGTTCAATAATGCTGCAGATGCTGAATGTTTTCTTGTTCAGTTAAATTCTTTACATCCCTCCCTTCAGTTTACTATGAAGATAGAAAAGGATGGATGTCTCCCATTTTTGGATGTCTGTGTTCAGCACCGGGACGGGGTTTTCGTTACTTCGGTCTTTTGCAAACCGACCTTCACTGGTTTGTATACCACTTGGAACTCGTTTGTTCCTAAGTCCCGTAAAATAGGTCTAATTGAAACTTTGGTTCACCGTACCCTGAACATCTGTTCTCCGGGGTGTTTAAGCAGTGAATTACTTCGCTTGCAAAATATTTTCGAAAGCAACGGATACACTAGCAATGTAGTGGATCGTGTGGTCGAGCGTAAGGTCAAACGTTTCAAAGAACCAACAATTGAAGGACCTCTTCGCTGTCCGTTGTATTTGAAATTGCCACGGTCTGGAAGAAAATGTCAAACTGTAACTGATAAAATTTCGGCATGTTTCGTCCGGGCATTATTCGGTTCAGTTACGTGTTGTTTTTCAGACAAGACCTGTGTTTCCAATCTTTAGTAAAGATAGGTTGTCCTATTTTCGAAGTTCTGTTGTTTATAGATTTGAATACCGCTGCGATGCGGTATATATAGGACGAACCAATCTGAGGTTGGAGACGCGGGTTGCACAACACGTCCCCGCTAATATACGGTCGGGTAGCCCTCTCAGACCTATAAGAACAACCGAAGCTGTTCTGGATTCAGCCATTGGTCAACACCTGCTGGACAGTCAGGCATGTGCCTCTTTGTATGAGGTCAATTGGTTCACTGTTTTGCACAGTGCTCGAACGGCATATCATCTTCGTGTTTTGGGGGTTACTTGCCTTAAACTCCAGCAGCCGAGCCTGTGCAGGCGGAAAGAGCGTTTCCTTTGCTCCTTACATTTACTAGAGGGTTTGTGAGTGTAACAATTTTTCTTTTTTATTTTACTCTTGTGGAATTGTATGTTAACACCCCACTTACATCTTAATATTTATTGATTAAATTTTATTTCTAAACGAGTTCCACCTTCCCCAGGTATTGTAAGTAATCCATTGTTTTTGTCCTCTATTTGACCCTTTGTAATAAAGCCAACGTAGCCCTTGACAAGTGTTGGCCGAATGGTTCCTCGGGTTGGGATAATTATGACGTCTATCTTGTTTAAAGCTATTAATCTATTCTGCGGGTACAAATCTGTTTATATATATATATATATATATATATATATATATATATATAATCTTGACAGCACATATTATGTACAAAATATTATTCAGATTGCAGCATCAAATAATCTATAGAAATTAATATGCTGCCAAACAAAATCAACCATTATTGTATTTGTTGGAGTTTATTTTTTAAGATGAGAATTCACAAGAATATTATATTAGTTTAAAAGGTTTCAAATGAATATCTGATTTGCAAAATAAAAACTCGAGAAGTGAAAATATATTGTGACCAATCAGTTTTTGCTGTGCCTTGATACTATCTTGGTTTTATTTCTATATGAAGAATCCTAAAATTAAGAAACATATATATGAGATGCTTAAAACATCATTCAATCGCATCTACCTCTCTCCAGACCAAGGTGTATCCAAAGGGAGTAACACCTTGAACTAATCTCAAACGTAACTGTCTTCATGTGCGCCAATTAAACTTATTAACCCGAGCGTAAACTATCATGAACGATGGACGTGCTACGCTGAATTCCGTCAATGAAAAATCTTTTTCGCAACAGGCTCAGGGGTCGTAAATAACGCGACACCTCATTTACATCAATGTATGCGTCAGACAAGGGTGTCTTACTTCCAGATTTATACAACCTACACAGGTGGGCAATTCTGAGTCATATAGAATCCTGCCAGGATTCATTATTGGCAGACACGATCTTAACAATATAAGATATGCGGATGACATAATGTTGATAGCAGACACGGAAAGAAAATTATAAAAGCTCTTATAGAAAGTAGCGAAAGAAAGTGAGAGGAAGGGACTCCATGAAATATAAATTCCAAGAAGACAATGTATGGTTATCAACAAAAGAATAAAACCAAAACGCAAACTACAAATCGGAGACTCTAAAATCAGACACATTTAAATAGCTGGGAAAGTGGGACATTGAGATCCGAAGATGTATTGGGATGGCGAAAGGTGCATTCCAGAAGCTAAGCTAAGTATTAAGAGACAAAAATTTAGTTAGAAACAAAGAGAAGAATACTGCTCTGTTACGTTTCCTGTCCTTCTGTATGACAAGACTCTCAAAAATGAAAAACAGATTTGTGTTTCTACAGAAAGATGCTTAGGAAACCATGGACCGATCATGTGAGCAAGGTGTTGGAGAATATGAAAACAAAAAGGAAACATATAATCAGAAAGAGATAGTTGAAATTTTTGGGGGGTACGTAATGAGGAAGGAAGGCTGGGAAAACCTGATGTTCACAGGACGAATTGAGGGGAAAGAGAGACAAGAGCAGCACGTAACATGGGCTTTAGCGAATGGATGGTAGAACATGGTTTGGGAAAAATAACAAAATTAGAGCTACAAAGAACGGGAAGACATAGACATAGTACATAAATGAGAAAGATGATAGCAGAAGTTCATCTGGCAAAACATTGATAGTGCAGCAAGAATTTATTTAGAACAGTTTTATTAAATGAAAACAACACAATCTGTATTTTTTGTAGTCGCCCATCCTGTTCAAAATGGTGGTTAATCTGTGTAAATTTTATACATTTTAGGAAAACTCTGTTGGAAACAATAATGAGCGCAAGGGTAAATTTTCGTTTTAGGTCCCGAAGGCTTTTCCCCCTTCAAATTTATTCAAAATAGCATTATTTCTGTGCAAATGTGCTGAACTCAAATCAACAATTAGTTATTGAAGAAACCTACCTTTTTTGATCTGACCGTCCGTAAAAAAATCGAACTACATTTTGTCTCTCGTAACTCGAATGCAGTCATGTAATTAACTGCTGAATGACTTTCTGCGTAGGACAACAAATTTCGGTCTATTTTCGGTCGATTTTTTCCTTTACTGAATCTTCCGGCGATTTACATCCTGTAATAAAAGTAATGCGCTATTGAATTTCTACGCTTATTACTTTCATTACAGGAAGTAAATAGCCGGAAGTTTCAGTAAAGGAAGTAAACCGACCGAAATTTGTTGCCTACGCAGTACATCATTCTGCAGTTAATTACATGATTTCGTGTGAGTTACAGGAGATAAAAAGTGCGAGACATAGTTCGTTTTTTTTTATGGACTTTCAAATAACAAATGTAGGTTTCTTCAATAACTAATTGTTGATTTGAGTCCAGCATATACATTTGCACAGAAATAATGATATTTTGGATAAATTTGAAGGGGAAAAGCCTTCGGGACCTAAAACGAAAATTTACCAGCGCAAGAACCTCTACCCGGCAGCAAACCGCCTGCATACGGACAGGAAACGAATTCAGCAGATATAAAAAGTTGGAAAGGAGTGTAAAACAGGGATGAGTCTTCTCACTAGATCTATTCAATTTATACAGCAATACAATGCTGAGATTAGCAACTAGATCCCACCCTTTTACAGTGAAACCGATAAAATGCAGCCGTAACTTCTACTCCAACAGTTTCTTTCCTCGCACTTCCCGACTGTGGAATTCTCTTCCAAACGATTGCTTCCTCGACGGCTACAATCTCCAGGAGTTTAAATGTAAGGTCAATAGACACCTCCTAACACACTAACCTGCTCCCATTCTATCAAACACTCTTCCCATCTGCCCAACCCTCATCCTCGCTATCCTTACTCATCTGTCACCTTCCTCTTGACAATCCCTATGTCTAACCACTCCTTCTCTTTACCTTCCTCTATGTAGCCCCATGCGCAATAGTGGCAGTGGAATGCCTTGCTTGGGGTGAGATGATTAAAAAAAAAAAAGCAGTAAAAGCAATGCCAGTATTCGTCATTGGCGACTACAATCTGAACAATGTAGGGTACGCAGATGATACAGTGCTGATAGCAGACACGGAAAAGAAAGTTCAATACCTCCTACAGAAAGTAGTTAAAGAAAGCGGGAAGAAAAGACTACATATAAACTACAAATAAACTGAATGTATGGTCATCAGAAAAAAAGAAGAGTCCAAAATGCGGACTACAGGCTGGCGATACTAAACTCAAGCAGTTACAGAAATTTAAACACCTGGGAAGTGTTCTAACTGAAGACGGAAAGTGCGACACTGAGATCCGAAGGCGAATCGGCATGGCCAAGGATGCATTCCAGAAGCTGAGTAGAAAATTAAGACATGAACATCACGCTGGAAACAATATGGCAGTGAATGCTGTAAAATCTTACCAATGATGGAGGGAAGACTTGAAGCAACCGAAATGTGGTTCTACAGAAAGATGCTGAGGATACCATGGACCGAGCATGTGAGCAACGATGAGATCTTGGAGAGGATGGAAACGAAAAAGAAAATAATACTTAACATCAGGAAAAGACAGTTGAACTTCCTAAGACGTGTAACGAGGAAGTGGGGCTTAAAGAATCTACTACTCACAGCTCAAATGAAAGGAAAGAGAGCAACGTCTAACATACTTGATTGGCTTGAACAAATGTTTGGCAGATCAAAGTTTAGGAGGCTTAACAGAATGTACGTTGTTTGTACTCGGCTCGGAACGAGAAATCTGGCAGCTGAATTCATTGCATTCACTTTCGTGCAAATACTCTTTAGAAAAGTATTAATACGTCCCTTCTGTCTCCAGATATGTGTTAAATGGTAGGACAGATTGGGTTCTATAGCTTTGATTGGTAACCAGTCTGCCGTAGAAACTAATGACAACCTATTGCGGGAAAATTTTGTCTAGTCAGTCATGTCTTATTCGAGACATGATCACACAAGCGTGTATAGCACTTAACTGACAGGATGAACAGGAAAAAGCGTGTTAAGAGATATTAGGAATAAGGAGATGTGGAAGGCCATGATCACCTACGTCTTGAAGGGACACGGAACATAAAAAAGAATAATATCAATCTTCCAACTTGGCTGTAAAGATATAAGGCAACGGAGATGCAGTTGTACAGAATAATGCTAAGAATACCATGGATGCAGCATCTGCTCAATTGGGAAGTTTCAAGAAATATAGAATTAAAAATGACGCTTATATTTTAAAAGAAAATTTTTTTAAAAAATGTTATATTTATAAGGAACAGCTAAAATGACTGATAAACTTTATGAGGAATATTGACTTGGAGTATCATCCTCAGAAGACATAATGAACGCAAAGAGGAAATAGTAATGTAACCTACCTAGAAGGTACAACGCATCGGAAGCTGTGGAGAACCATCATCATACACATCCTGTAGGGACACGTCACATGTAAGATTTCAGAACCTATCGGTTATTATTAAGACTTCGGTACTTTCAGTAAGTAAAATTTCCCTAGAATCAAAGGAAAGGGGATTGATCATCTCGGGTGCAAAAGATTTATTTTATATTCACGGAAGATTGCTCTGTTGATTGGATGTATTTATGGTTTACATGCGTACGTGTTTTTTCTTTCTTTTTCTTTTTTTTTTTCCTTCCCCCCCCCCCTGAAAGAGAGAAACGAAACAAATAAAACCGGGCCTTAGAGTTGTAATGACAATTCGAAACACAAGTAAACAACAAGGGCACCAAGTTATATAAAATGTCTACCACTGATTCGTTGTCAATGGCCGATCTAATCGGTGCAAGTTGTTGTCGCCAGGGTAACCAGTCATCACACAGTAGAGTGAACAATAAAAGAAGAAATGATGTCTATTATTCGATCTCACTTGAAACTCCGCGTTCTACAGCAAAAGCGATAGTCATGAGATGACACATTTGTTTTCTTTTATGTATCGACGTTAGTGATCATGGCTCTCCTCAACTTCCTGTCTGTTGTTAATCAGGTTAATTTTGGACCCTTTATTAACCGTCTTGTTTTGTGTTTCTTTTTCTAGCATTTAAATAAACTCCTTAATTTGTAGCTTTTTCTTTTTCTGCCTCAATATGCCCTGTGAGTGCTAGATTCCCCAGGCCCTCTTTCCTCATTATGGACCGTAAAAAGTACATATCCTAGCAAAATATTTTGGAAATAAGCAGACAGAGGAAGAGATAGCAAAATCACAGTAGCATTTAAGAAAGGCTTTTGTCCTTTTTTTATTTCAACGCAAATAAATCGGGACAACTACTAATGCAAAAGAAGTTACAGGGAGAGAAAAAAAAACTGGTTTTAATTGTTAAAAATTATTAAAGATGGATGCTATTCATTCTTGAATAGCATCCATCTTTAATAATTTTTAACAGAAGATATTAATTGATGTTGCATGTAAAATGTTGGGATTGTAGATCTCGAGGAAGTAAGTTTTTTTTTTATAATCGTGTCGCCTCAAGCAAGGCATTTTACTGCCACTGTTGTGCAGGGGGTTACATAGAATGAATGTTGCGGAGTGATAGGTTGCAGGGGGTGTCAGGAAGAGAGGAGGAGAGGGAAGAGTTTACTGATGAGAGTGGGTTGGACGAGGAGGAATATTATGAGGAGTGAGAGGTTGCAGGGGATGTTAGGAAGAGAATAGGAGAGGGAAGAGAGTACTGATGAGAGCGGGTGGATGTAGAAAAGCATGAGAGAGAGAGGATGTAAGTTAGTGAGACAGGAGATGACTATTGACTTTACATTTAAATTCTTGGAGATTATAACTGTCAGGAAAGCAAATATGCGGAAGAGAAATCCACAGGCGGGAAGTGCGAGAAAAGAAGCTGGTGAAGTAGAATTTGCGTTTACAATTTATTGGTTTCACAGTAAAAAGGTGGGACCTAGTTGCTAATTTTGTGGACCGAGGAAATTCGTATAGAGGGGGTACCAGTGAGCTAGGTTTATCGGAGCAGAAACGTGAGTTCTATAGGCGGGAATTGCAATAAGAATAAACTGTTAGAGTAGAAGAGATATTTCACATATAACTATTTCAACAGAAAAAATGTTGGGACCTAAATGCCAATCTAGTAGCACACGTAACTGATGATGATCAGCATCATAATCATGAAATACCTTTGTGTACATATGCATGTGCATAAACCTTATACATTCTTTCATTTTAGGTGCTTTCTCATACCAATTCTTTTTATTTCTCTTCTAACAACTTTCTTGTTGCTTACGTATTCTAACCATGATATCCTCAGCATTCATAATTAACCATTATATCAGATGCGACTTTAACATCCCATCGATGGACACGAGCTTTTGGTATATAAGTCTTCAGTTTTAGGATTTTATACTTACCTTCTGCGGGCCTCCTGTCAGATAAGGTATATCATCTGTCAGTTGCGTCTCTGTCCTCATACAGAGCGCAGGGTCTGTTGTATTTATGTCCGAGAACAAATGTGCTTCAAAGAAAAATATGGCTAACCAACCCATTGCACTAGAAAGGGGGTCGGTTGTCGCCATTGAGCACAGCACAACCGACTGTTGCGGGATAGGGACAGTTTTTGTCTTTGGCCCGTTCGCACGCGTTTGGATTCTCCACACTGAACTCGATCCTGTGTTACAACCACGTCTATGAGGAGTCGAAGTAAATATTTATGATGTCACTATTTTATAATGCTGTGTCCCTTCAGGGCCGAGGCGCCCATCTCTTCACAGCTTTATTTTGTTAATAAAAGTTTCTCTCTCCTTTTCTTCTTTTTTGAGGTCCTTTAGTACGTAGTCTGTTAGTCACACCAAGATATTTTCTGTATATATATATATATATATATATATATATATACACACACACACACACACACACACACAAAGACATGAAATGTTGCTTCTTTTTCTTCTAGTTCTTAAAGAGGAAATACAGGGTGCGATGGTTAAATTGTCAAAAATTAGAATAAAACCGACATCTCAATTTTAACAGATATATTTACGAGATAAAATAGTTACCAGATAAAAAGATAAAATAGTTCTTGTCCTAATACTTTTGCACAGTACTGTATATATATATATATATATATATATATATATATTGTGTGTGTGTGTGTGTGTTTAAATATGCATGCATATCGACAAATATCACGTGAGTTATACATTAGTGCTGAGGCTTTTAATATTTTTTTTATTATGCCCAGAATATTGTTCAGTAACTTTCAGAGAAGACTACGAGGAGAGACCATCCGCATCCGCATTATTTTCTGCCTGGATAGAACAAGTTTAAATTTCTAATATTGTCGCCTCGTGCAATTCGATGTTTGTTCCTTTTCTGTTTTGGCATTTGTTAATATCTTGCAAATAATAATCCTATTATATCAATTAATTTTACTGATTTCCAAATATTTTTGCTTTCTTATTTAAATTTTTTTTTTTTTTGGTCCAGCTAATTTTTTTTATTCTATATCATTATTTTTTTCCTGCATTGCTTAAAAGGAAAACTTCTTTGACCGAGATCATTGCTAGTTTTTTTCTTTAACGAGATGACACGCTGCCAAAAATGTCTGAACAGTACGAAAAGTTCGATCAGATTCATAGTGAAATTTTACTTGTACAGGTTATTTGAATTAGATTTTTCGTTCATGATAGTTTTTATAAGACTTTTGGTGACATGTTTTTTTCCGCAGTATTCTTTCTACATGTTTTCCCCACCGCATTCTTTCTACATGTTTTCCCCGTAATATTCTTCCTACGTGTTTTCCCCAAAATAACCTTCCTACATGTTTTCCCAGCAATAACCTTCCTACGTGTTTTCCCCGCAATATTCTTCCTACTCGTTTTCCCGGCAATATTCTTCCTACTCGTTTTCCCGGCAATATTCTTCCTACTCGTTTTCCCGGCAATATTCTTCCTACTCGTTTTCCCGGCAATATTCTTCCTACTCGTTTTCCCGGCAATATTCTTTTCCCTATGGTTTTCCCGGCAATATTCTTCCTACTCGTTTTCCCGGCAATATTCTTCCTACTCGTTTTCCCGGCAATATTCTTCCTACGTGTTTTCCCAGCAATAACCTTCCTACGTGTTTTCCCAGCAATAACCTTCCTACACGTTTTCCCGGCAATATTCTTCCTACACGTTTTCCCAGCAATAACCTTCCTACGTGTTTTCCCAGCAATAACCTTCCTACGTGTTTTCCCCGCAATATTCTTCCTACACGTTTTCCCGGCAATATTCTTCCTACTCGTTTTCCCGGCAATATTCTTCCTACACGTTTTCCCGGCAATATTCTTCCCATGTGTTTTCCCGGCAATATTCTTCCCATGTGTTTTCCCGGCAATATTCTTCCCATGTGTTTTCCCGGCAATATTCTTCCCATGTGTTTTCCCGGCAATATTCTTCCCACACGTTTTCCCGGCAATATTCTTCCTACACGTTTTCCCGGCAATATTCTTCCTACACGTTTTCCCGGCAATATTCTTCCTACACGTTTTCCCGGCAATATTCTTCCTACACGTTTTCCCGGCAATATTCTTCCTACACGTTTTCTCGGCAATATTCTTCTTGCACGTTTTCTCGGCAATATTCTTCTTGCATGTTTTCATACAGTATTCTTACTACATGTTTTTCCCCACCGTATTCTTCCTATGTGTTTTTGTTTTTTTTCGCGAGATTCTTACCATGTATTTTGCTGCAATGGTCTTCGTACACGGTTTTGTCGCTGTAATATCTTTCCTACATTGTTTTTTTCGCCACAAGGTTCTCACAAACATTAGACGACAATAACATCTAAAGCGTAGTGCGTCATCGAAAGATTACTTCATGCTAATCCCACAGAATAAAATTCCCTTCTTTCAATAATTATGAAAGCGAAGACACCAGTGTACAATGAAGTGCATCTCTACCCCCAAAAAAAGACAGAACAAAAGAAAATAAAACTAATAAGAAGCATAAAACTGTAATCAGAAACTTTAGGTTATGTTCGAGCTCTGTGTCTCTGTCGAGTTGAAGACAATTTTCGATGAAAAACGGAAGAAATCAATCGATTCAGTGTAAATTTCTTTCCGGATATTGGTTTCGTTTCATTGGCAAGCCTTTGGCTCTCACAGCCTTCGTTATTGCTTTGTATTGACTGCCGCGTGTACATCCTGTTTCACAGGAAACATTGCTCAGTGATCAATTTAGCTAAACTAGTAATGGAGATCTCTTAATGCTAGGCGTCTCCTCTTTTAGATAGAGTCTAATTTCTCCTTTCATATTTCACTCCCTCTTTTTGATATTCGTCCTCTTGATCTCTCTCTCAATCTTTCTTTCCGGTCAGTGACGTCATTAACAAAGTAGCCAATGGTCGTCAAGTACAAGTTTAAACAAGATGATCTAAGTGAATCTTTTATTTTAACTTCTATCATATTAGACATTTTGTCATTTAACGCTTAAGGCCTTGCTTTTCATTATGGACTATTTGCTGCTAGTTGTATATAGATCACAATCTAAATCCCTGACTACACGCTATTCTACCATTTGATAGTTTCTAAGTCGGGCTGAGCCAAGAAGTAAATTTCGCTTTCGGGATTGTATGGCTGCTTTAATAGCATCATGAAGAAAGGAATTAAGTAACACTGTGTGATTGTATATTTTATATATGACTTCTCCCATAAGATGGAAAGACAACAGCGTAAGATCAGGTTGCTAGGAAAATAGGTTTACGACTCACCGCTATTATTGTCGTGCGTATTTGTTTTAGCTGATGAGGCTTGTCAAGCATAAATTTACTGGAACAAGCGGTGTTTTCAACTTGACTGAGTGGAGATTTTCTGTTTAGAAATAAAACGGTACTCTATTGGTGGGTAATTCCCAAAGTGGTTTTTATGTCTTACAATTTGCAAAAAACAAAAAAAAAAAAAACCTGAAATAAAAACAAATACATTATTATTTTTAGTATATTTACGTAAAAAAGTTAATATTTTGTAATTCATATAAATAAAATCAATACTTTTTTCTAGCTATCTGACAGCGGTATTGACAAAGACATTTGACTAATCATGAAATTTTCACTAAATAACAAGGAAAACAGTTTGTGAGGTATTCAAACGCGTGTTGTTTGGGTGTAACGATGCATAAGGCGCTTATATTTTATGGTAGAGATAAGTCACGTTGATCACATGACAGGCGCTTAGTGACGTCAATCCATAGAGTGACGAAAGCGGCACCCAAATTCGGTTCTTTTACAACAGCCAAACAGAAATGTTGCTTTCCTTAGCCTGAGCCACCATGGCCTTAGCCGAGACTAAATCTGCCTCCCCAGCAGCTTACAAGTCCATGGTGGGAATATATATTTTTTAGATACAGAATGAAACTCCAGCTTGCAATCCTTAATTTGAGAAAATTCAAGACTCGCCGTTTTCCGTTCGTGGAATATGTCTGCGCCTGAAAACACAGATGGATCCAGTCGTCTGAAGGTGGGTTCCTAAACATCGCCTCTCCAGACACACGAGTATCTCAATATTATATACATGACCCTTCCTTTTTATTTCTCCTTAAATACTGCTATATATATATTTTGCTTCTTCTTCTTCTTCTATGTGCTCTGTCCCTTCAGGACGTAGGCGATCATGGCTTTCCACGTTTCCCTATCCCTGGTGGCTCTGAGCACGTCTTCTCCTGTGACACCATGCAATCCTCGTTCCGTCATCCACCTGATTAGGTCCTTCAAATATGTTATCCGTTGCTTTCCCTGTCTCTTTTCCCTCTTTTGTTTACATTCCGTAAATAACCCGGTATGAAGTCTCTCTCTCTCTCTCTCTCTGCCCTGCGCCAATGGCTTATGTGTAAGATCTCTGATGACAAATTAGTCGGATTTTGATCTCGGCTTGAAGCAAACAGTTGATTTAGCCTCACTAACGAGCTGTAATACAGCAAAACAAGCCTGAATGCAGATGATTTTATGTATATTTATATCTCTCCTTGTGGAACATATGTATATATAGTTTTGTGTATGTCTAGTGATATAAAAGTCTCTCTAAGAACAAAGCATGTTTGTTATTCCTATTCCTAACAGCGGTTCCATCGGTGAAGTACGGTGTTATTACATTACGGATATAATAATGCCCATGGGAGAATAAATCTTTCTTCCCGAGATCTGTAGAATTGGTTGAAAGAAATGAACAAAAGAATAAACAAAAGAGGGTACAAATATTTATTCCATCGAGAACTTTTACCAGAGAGTGTTCCAGGATATTCCATGAAAATTTTGCGTAAATTTGAGTAATGTCCTTACCATAGACCCTGTATACAAAATAATAGAATGTTCAGCCCCATTTATTCCTATGTTGGAAAGAAAGATAGTGTAGAGTCGATGCAATGTGTATGCTCTGAGATAGCAGAGATTGATTCCGTACCTCTTCTGCAGATGGGTTGAAAGATGGCAGTCTCTTTAAATTCATCGAGGCATTTTTAAGAAAGTAACATTTCTAATTTAAATACATGTGTATCAAATTACGTCATTTGCGAGATATTTTCAAATTCATCTAGGCATTTTAAGAAAGAATGAGCAGGACTAATAGAGCAGACATGCATAAAGAGATAAGAGAACTGACAGGACAAAAAGCCTGCTCTTCAACAGGATGCATAAAAGCCAATAATGGAACGATAATACTGGAGAAAAAGGAAATACTCAAGCGATGGGAAGAATATATAGAAGATCTTTTCCGCGACAAGAGAGAGCAACCGATAATACGCAAAGATGAGGACGGACCGGAAATATTAAAGTCCGAAGTGGAAGCTGCAATAGTCAAACTGAATAGAAACAAAGCAGCTGGACCAGACGGTATTGTAATAGAGCTGTTGATAGCCCTGGAAGAATTCGGTGTAGAAAAAATTACGAAAATAATAAATGAAATTTATAATAGTAGTATAATGCCAGAAGACCTATGCAAATCCATTTTCATAGCATTGCCTAAGAAGCCAGGTGCAAACGAGTGTGAACTACACCGAACTATCAGCTTAATGAGTCACATTACAAAACTGATCGTCTGAATACTGATGAATAGAGCAAGGAGAATCAGGCCAGAGATAGGACAAGAACAGTGCGGGTTCGTCAAAGACACTGGTACAAGGAACACCATATTTATTATTAGAATGCTCTCTGAAAGGGCAATACAAATTAAGAAGGACTTATACCTGTGTTTTATCGACTATGCAAAAGCGTTCGACAAAATACGCCACAAAGAATTGATAGAGATGCTCAGCAGGCTCGACATACTTGGAAAAGACATTGGGGAAAAACCTCTACTGGCAGCAAACTGCCTGTATACGGACAGGTAACGACTTCAGCAGTGATACAAAGATAGAAAGAGGCGTAAGACAGGGATGTGTATTTTCACTGGATCTATTTAATTTGTACAATGAGAATATTTCGAGGACCCTGGATGTTATGCCAGGATTTGTCATCGGAGGTCACAATCTAAACAACATAAGACACGCAGACGACACAGTGTTGATTGCAGACACGGGAAAAAAACTGCAGGACCTCCTACAGAAGATAACTGAAGAGAGTGACACGAAGGGATAACAAATAAACTGCAAGAAAACCGAATGCATGGTCATCAGCAAAAAAGCAGCCCACAGTGCCAAGTACAGGAGGGGGATTTTTAAAGCAAGCAGGTACGAAAATTCAAATATCTGGGAAGTGTTCTAACTGAAGACAGAAAGTGCAACACAGAGATCCAAAGGCGAATTGGTATGGCGAAAGACGTCTTCCTGAAGCTGAGTAAAGAAGTAAGACACGGGAAAATTTCAATAGAAACAAAGAGGAGAGTACTGGATTGCTATGTGATGCCAGTTCTTCAATATGGCAGTGAATGTTGGACAATATCAACAAAGATGAATGGAAAACTAGATGCAGCTGAAATGTGGTTCTACAGAAGGGTGCTGCGGATATCGTAGACCGAGCATGTGAGCAATGACGAGGTTTTGGAAATGATGGAAACGAAAAGGAAATTAATATTGAGCATCAGGAAGAGACAAATGAAGTTCCTGGTACATGCAATGAGGAAGGAGGGCTTGGAGAACCTGATACTAACAGGCCAGATAGAGGGAAAAAGAGACCGAGGAAAGCAGCGGATAACATATTTAAAAGGCCTGAGCAGGTGGATGACAGAACGGGGGCTGAGAGACGTTACAGGAGAAAGCGTGCCACCAGGGATAGGGAGACGTGGAAGGCCATGATCGCCTACGTCCTGAAGGGACAAGCTACATAAAAGAAGAAAACGAAGAACATTTCTAATTTAAATATAAGTGTATAAAATTACGTCATTTGCGAGATATTTTTGAATTCGTTCACTGTCCCCAAATTAAACAGCGCCTAATGTTATGACCGCATATACTCGTGTAAAAGCCGATTTTATGTATAGTACAATCCGTGAATTTTTTGGCATGAATGTTAACCAGATCTAGATATCCCGAGTTTTAGGGGCACTATATGTACTGCGGTTGCAGTATATGTGGTGTGTCTTAGGACACGATTGCCTGACAGAGTCCATCCCTCTCCATGTTGGTTTGAAATCACTATGCATTACTCCACTGTGCCTCTAATACTGACACTTCGAGTAAAAATAGCTTTTGAGAGTGAGTTTTTACAAGCTGCCGTATTATGATTAGACTCATCCAACGCTTTCCTCGAAACACTTTGAAATGTTCTTACTGGAGTTTTATCAAGTAGTACAACAAGGCTGTTTTTAAATTTCTGGCGGATTAAATTACGTCGTAGTCCTCTTTTTTCTCACGGCTTGCGGCTTATCACGTTGAATACACCGGTTCCCGCTCGATCACCGAAGTTAAGCAACGTTGAGCCTGGTCAGTACTTATATGGGTGACCGCCTGCGAATACCAGGCGCAGTAAGCGTTTAGTGACAGATGTGCGTTGTGGTGTAGTGGATATCGACTCGGAAAGAGAAATCGGTGAGCCAAGTTCGAATTCCAGTTGAATATCCTGCATTCACTTAAGCACTGGTACCCTTGGGTAAGGTATTAATCCGCCCCTTCCTTCCAATTATGGGTCAAATAACAAGGGTAGGACTTTGGGACCCTGCCCTTAAAAACAAATCCCAATGAATCTTGATACTCGAAAAGGAAAAAAGTATGACTATACACAAAAACTTATATAAAAACAACAATAAGTTGTTGAAAAGGAAAAAGGTATTACCAGCAATAAATAAATAAAATTTAGTTGGCATTAAAAGGACCCGCCGAGGTTGATATGCCATAAACAAATCTTTTTCTCACAAATGGGGCCTAAGAGACCCTATTTTACAGTCCAGTCGACAAAATCACAAACATGCGCGAAATTAAAAATACAAAACTGCAAACATTTAACCATCGCATCCTGTACATGTGATTATTATTATTATTATTATTATTATTATTAGATTTCTGCTATGGTCGCACTCTACCTACCTAGTCTGCAGGAAGACCTAAGGCAGGTCGTGGTGTGTATTTATGGCTCCATTTCATTTTTTCCTATCTCCCCTAACATCCCTAGCGTTACATAGACAAAGTTCTCCTTAGTGTGTGGGCTGTACTTAACAATAATATTTTGTGTATATCCCTTAAGCTGGGGTTTCCAAGGATTCTTTCAATGTGTAGTTTTGTTCCATTTTTTATCATTCCAAGGCACCTACTATCCCTGGTACGATTCTTGTTTTCAATTTCCACATTTTTTTTTTCTATTTCAATTTCCAGGTCTTTGTATTTTAATAGTTTTTCGAATTCCTTCGTTGCTATGTTACAATCCGCTGGACAAATCATATCAATTAATAGGCAAGTTTATTATTATTATTATTATTATTATTATTATTATTATTATTATTATTATCACCACCAACTTGATTCTGCACACATATATTACTAATTACATTGGAAGAAACTGTAGTTGGGCTTTTGTGTTGCAGGTTTACGTCGGGAACTCATATGTGTAGAAAATCAATAAAATAAGCCTCAGTTTGTTACTTACTTCTGTTTCTTTTTATTTTCAATGAATGAAAAACTAGTAATCGATAGGATTATCACTGGATCGTTTGTTGGTTTTCTTTTTTCTTTTTCTGTAAACTGATTTATGGCGTGCGGGTCTGTGTGTGAGAAGAAAGAGTAAGAACTTGGGAAGAAGGCTTGTTAAAGGGAACTGTCTTCGTGTGTGTCATCCGATGTGGTCAAATATATGGACGCAATTGTATCCATGCATTCGTTTGTGAATGCTAAAGAAAGAGAGAGAAGTATGTGTAAAGACACGGAAAGAGAAAAAATATCATCATATATTTTTGAGTGCTTGTTAAAAGTATTTTCAACAACAAAGTTCATCATCATCATCATAAACTGCATCTGGCAGCAAGGCCTCTGATTGGAAGGTTGTGAGGAGCATGAAACCACCTCTTAATTGCTATTGTCCCCAGGTCCACTCTGACTCGGAGTGGTAGCACCTGTTAGCGTCCCAGCTATGGGTAAATAGTTAACCCCCCAACAGGAGGTCAAAATATTATGGAAGTACGTTTTTTAAGGAAAAATGTTACCAAAAAAATTACGTGAAGGAAAAAAAATATTACCAGCAATACATCTGACTCTCAACGAAACACACTTTACAAAGAAAGTATATTCTATTCATACAAATCTATTGTAAAAATCTCGTTGGCATTAAATAACTCATTAAGGTGTTGATATGCCGTAAAACAAAACAAACCAAAACAAATCATCATCGTATTCTGATTTGTGGGAGGGGCCTATGACACCTAGTAGATCTCAAGGTCAGCATTCTGTTTCTTGACACATTTCTGAACAGACGACCCATGCTAATGTGTCAACCTTTTGGTGTCCATATCAGTACGTTACTCATATGTTCATCTTCATTTTTCAGGAATGCCCGGCAAATTTTGTTCTCTCCCGAATGAAGATGGGAGAGTCCCTCTTATCATAGATAGCCACCGGGCCACAGAACTGCTTTATTGCAGAGTTCTACTTCTAGAATAGATTATACACAACACTTGGCTTTCTTGTATACATATCATCTAACTTCTTTTCATATCGCGTTGTCAATCCCCATCTTAGAGAAAGAAAAATATGACTAAGACTTGGAAGTAGAGCAGTTTCATTTTATCCACACTACTTTTTTTTATCGTATAACCCCGATCAAGGCGGCAATGCCACTGATGTGCAGGGGGCTACATAAGTGTAAAAAGATTAATTAGAAGAGAGTGAAGAGGAAGACGGATCAGTTAGAAAGAAGCAATAGAAAGCTGAGAATACAGGTGTGATGACAGTTTCAAAGGTGGAGAGAAAGGAAAGGATATACGGGGTGGGGAAAGAACTAGTCAAGTGGTTAATAGATGAGTACTGACATTGCATTTAAATTCCTGGAGGTTGTAGCCGTCAGGAAAGCAAGAATATGGGAGCGAGTTCCACAGGCGGGAAGTGCGAGAGAAGAAGCTGCAGGAGTAGAATTGTCGTCTGCATTTGGCTAACCTAACTGTGAATGACTAATATCATGTTTATTGCATCCTAATATTCACATCATTTTTCAGTAAAAAAAAATGTTATTTACAAGATACATAAACTGATCGGCTATTTTTAATGGTTTTGTCTTCCGGGAAAATGTTAATTAAAGGACATGAACTCTGTTCTGTATTTAAATAAAAACCGATTCCATTTTGCATTGATTCGATTTTCAATTCTTCCAATTTAAAACGCCAGACGGTAATCAAATAGACCTCGCTTACAATATTGATAATATCAATTTTTGACAATGACTACTATAGGCATAAGTAGCTTAAATTAACAGAAAAAAAACTATGAAAGTTGTACAATTTACACATCATTTTAGTTGTGATATAAATTACTTAATCCGGAAATTGAAAAGAATCTAATAAAATGTTGAATATACAGACTTTGTCGGTGAATTTTTAAAAAAATGTTTGAGCAAATTCTTGCTGCCTAAAGACACCTTCTATATATATATATATATATATATGCCATACCCCCCACCAAATATGGCTTGGCGGTAAATCACAACGGATCCTATCAATACTGAATATTAACACTGATCTAGCCAGAGGGCCTAATGTAATTAACTTTATTTATTTACGGTGTGTATATATATATATATATATATATATATATATATATTTGGTAACTAGAATAGTTGCATATTGTACACTAGTGTCAACAGCTGGTTTTCCAGCCCATATACTAAACACCTGTTTAAGTATTGATTTTCTATGAAAACAGACTTGTTCTTCAGATTTCAATGATCGGCGCAATACAATATTTCTTGTTACCTCATATAGACTTCTATCATTGATATCTATATATATGTATATATATATATATATAGAGAGAGAGAGAGAGGGAGGGGTTCGGAAAGAGTTGGATAAGCTTAATGGCGATTACACCACCTTGGAAAACTCACTTTAGTCATTCTAATAGAAAAAGAACTACCGAATTTGTAGGTGAGCGCCTAAGACTCAATGCGGAGGACTATATCAAGTGCTTTGTGGGAGTAATGCTGTCCTGGGTCAAAAACTTGGCTACTGGAAGATCATATGCATGCCAACAGGATTCTGCACCATGCCGCACAGTCATGGCTGTAAGACAATTTCTGAAACCACATCACCCCTTACCGCTGGCTACCTAACTGCAACACCCTTGATTATTATATGTGATGCGTTATTGAGCGAGAGGAACAAAACTTCTTGTAACACCAAAGATTAAGTGAAAGCAAGGATTATGGAAGCATTCAACAAAGAAAACTTCCAGAAGTATTGCAGGAAATTCCAAAGACATCTGGAGGCCGTGCTTGAAGGCAATGGTGATTTTATTGAATAAATTTACTTTTGAGTATTGCAAGATACCTTTGTGTAATCTTGGAAAATATATCTGCTAAAATGAGATGTCTGTGTCATTTGCGATGATAATTCATCCTTATTTGTATAGTTGTGACTTTGACTCATCCATGTAGTAGAAAGAAAGTGAGAGCTAGCTGAAGGCAATCTTTATATTCTGACTACGGCATTCAGCAAGACTACGTCAGCTTAAAGCGATGCAATAATTCTTGATTGTGCTATTTTTGTTCAATGCAATGAAAACATAACAGTGGCGACAAGGATTCGAATAAACACGAAAAATCTCTCTCTGTCTCTCTGTCTCTCTGTCTCTGTGTGTGTAAATAACTGATGAAGATAATTCGATTCATACAGAAAAGAATTATGTGTGGTTCGTATATATTCACAGCGAGGCGAAAGTCAACAAACTTCAAGGCAATATAATACACTGCTATTAAGAAAAAGAAAACTTTTATTTCTAATTGTACGAAGATAATACACAATGGAAGAATTGAAGTTAATTATTCAGCAAGAAACATTCCAGAACACAACAAATGCAACGGGAGCGAATTGAATATCGAAACCGTTAAAAGCAATCCTGGAAATGCAACGAACAGGCAACACGTCAATTTGATTTTCACTGGCCTCAGTCGTCAGCTAAATTAGTAAATTTAATTACGTCTCAGAAGAAAACATTACATTCCTATCATACTTTAAAAAGTACGAGGCCATTTTGAGAGAAGAATGTCAAGGATGATCGAATGAAAAGAAAGTACGTCTCCTGTTACAAAAATTGTGACCCGCTAAACATGAAAAATATCTGAATTTCATTTTGCCTTATACTCCAGAAAAAGTGTCATTTAATAAAACACTACCGATATTATTAAAAAAAATTGGTATAAAGAATGCACTGTTTTTATACAGGTTGGCAGTGCATGAACCTTACTAAGAAAGAACATTTTGTCACATATGCCAGTAAAGTCAGCCGTAAGTGTGATAAATTTCAAATGGATGAATGATCCCAGTAAAGATCTAACATCATGCAACGATACGAAAATACAATCTCGGATTCCTGCAAAACCTGAACAGCACTCAAATTTAACAATATAGACTGTTGCAGAAAAGTGTCTTAAATTGTCAGCTTAAGGTACGATACAGCAAAAATCGAACAAAATTGCACGTCAAAAGTATAACTTGTTCGAAAAATGACAGCAGTCTCAAAAGTAAAAAAAAAATCTGAATATACTGCAAAACTTAACCCAATCTATGGTTGTGTTATGCTTCCTTTCAGAAAGTACTGTCTATTTAAAACCGAAAGGTTTTAATTGTGAAAAAACATCTGTCACAAACTACTGTAAGTCGAAAAGCAAATTAAATACACAAATTAACTTGCTGAAAGTAGTGCTACCAGCTAAAACACTGGAAAGTTCAAAAAATAAAAATTTCGTGACAGTAAAAATGAATAACTCTACGTTGAGATTTCAATTTGACACTGATTAATATTACAATTATTGATGAACAAACTTGAAACAGAATTGGCTAGCCTAACATGAAAAAACAACATTTCTAAGATAGAATAACTGCCTCCTCCCACATGTACATCCTCTACCAGCTCCAGAGAATATATTTGCTAAATTAAATGATAGCAATTTTTTTCAAAACTTGACCTGTCTGGGGCATAACTCCAAATTGAAGTGGATGAGGAAGGCCAGATATATTTGATTATTAATACACAAAGGACTCTCTGAGTTTAAAAGATTACACTTCGGAGTAAAAGTAGCTCCAGGTATTTGGCAGTAAATAATGGATACTAGTTATGTTGAGTTGACTGTATAACACTGCTGCTTACTTAGATGGCATATTTATTAAGAATGTTGCAAAATACAAGCACATAAAACTAATTCAACATGTTTTTGTTTTTTTAAACATTTCACCCCGAGCAAGGCGGAAACGCCACTGATGTGCAGGGGGTTACATAAATGTAAAAAGATTAATTAGAAAAGAGTGAGGAGTACAAACTAGTTAGAAAGGAACAATAGAAAGCTGAGTAAGCAGGTGCGATGACAGATACATGGGTGGAGAGAAAGCGAAGGTTATACAGGGGAGGGGAGAGAGCTAGAGGCCAGTGGTTAGTAGATGAGTATTGACTTTGCATTTAAATTTCTGGAGGTTGTAGCCGTCAGGAAAGCAAGAGTACGGTAGTGAGTTCCACAGGCGGGAAGTGCGAGAGAAGAAGCTGCAGGAGTAGAATTGTCTTCAGAGACTTCATGATTACGGATTCAAAATCAGCTAATGGAAATGTTAATTCTCTATGGATCAGACAGACGATATTATAATTAATTCTAAAAAGAATATGTTTATTAAAAAAAATCTATGAATGACATACGTTAAGTCGAAATAGAGCAAAACTAAAAATTAACCCTAGTAACAATAATACAAAATGTTGTATTTGTGATGGAATACTTTTGTGCTCGGAAAGCGTCGTAATTCCCTTATCACTACAAAAAGGGATTTTAAAATAATTCCATATAGGACATCCGGGAACAGTAAGGATGAAATCTCTGATGAGAAGCTACATTAGTGGTCAAATTTGAAAAATATATTCAAAATATAGAAAATGGTTGTAATTCAGTAACAAAATTACCACTTAGAAATTATCAGGCATGGTCGAACAATAGCAACACCAAACATAAAAAATGCTAGTAACGTTAATATTTCTCTACAAAAATCAAATGTATAGTAACTCCAGGCAAGAAGAATCTTCACTTAGAACATTATAAAGAAATACAAAATTCTAGTTGACATAAACAAGAAAATCAAATTATCTATCAGGCGAAATTTAAAACCGCTAACGACATTGTCAAAACCTGCAAGATATAATGTTATGTTTTAAATTCCCTCAGAACCAAGTATATTTCTGGAAATCCACAGCATATGCACATTACTATTTGGTTGCTACTAACATAATAGCCGATTTCAGAAACATGATTTTATTCATGAACAATTAACTGTAAAAATGTTGAAATTGTCACAATACGAGCCTTAAGGATCCGTGCACTTTCGCCATCGATCGCCGAAATTATTTATTCGTCGTTGATAAAAAGTTATTGGCTGTGATGCAATTAAATCTTTAAAAGCTAATTCCAATTCTGGATTGAACCTAAAAGTCTTTTTTTCAAATAAAAATGTGCTTACGAGCTTCAAATGATAACCAGTGGGTAAAAGTTCAGGAGAATATGGAAGAATTGGTAAACTCTCTTATACCAAGTCTGTGAATTTTTGCAACGTCAGCATCAAGCACACTTCAAAACGCCGAAGTGTTCTATTTTTATTGAGATCATGAGGAACCCATTTACTGGAGGTTTTCACCTTGCCAATACTCTGCAAATAGCGTGAGACTGTCGCAAGCGTCTGAGACATTTCTCCGACACTTTGACATGAGTTTTGCTTAACCACGCTCTACCTTTTTTTATCTTCAAGACTCTCATCACCAGTACAGGATTTCTGGAACCACCTTTGTATTCTCCGATCACCTGTGGACCCATCTCCTCATGCTCAGTTGATCTTGGCAGGAGTTTGGTGAGGGGGGGGACACCGTGCAAAAGCTAGAACTCAAGCAAGAAAAGTAAACGATCATGTTTTATCATGTTCATAATTAATATATTTTTCTATGCTTCAAGAATATTTCTGTCTGAAAATAACTTACAAATTATTAAGGAGCACACATTAATTATTATGTATACCAAAATTCACCTAATATATACCGTGAAAGAATGGCTTTTCAAGATACAACCCTCTGAGCAGCCATTATTTTTTTTAACAACCTAATATATATAGATGTTCACAGTAAATTTTAAGTCGCGGAATATCTAAGAATATTTTTCTTATATTTTTGATATTGCTTCTGCTTGTATAATTTTTTATATATTTTTATCGAGCACTCTTTTTGTAACATCTTCTTTATTTTTATTACCCACACACGCTTATATATATATATATATATATACTACCGGCCATAAGTATTAGGTCACCCCATTTTTTTTTTAAAGAAAGTGATGTATTTATACTATTTTTGTATTTATTGCCTATGATGTATTTCATACTATTTTTAGTATTTATTGCCTAGTGGATAATTCTAAATGAAGATAGAATGTTTGTTTTTTTTATTATTACTTTGCAAAATTTTACAAGGCAAGGAAGCAAAGATGAACTCACCCGAATCACCCTAAATTTTCTTTACTCTTTTGTATGCCGTCTGGCTAGGATATGCTCTTATTAATTATTTATAAATTCATTTGATGCACATGTTATTGTGCAGTATTAACAAAAGAACCATTTTATTTTCATTTGCAATTATTCACTTGGCAATAAATACGAGAAAAAATTGTATGAAATACATCATTTTTTTTAAAAACTGGAATGGCCTAATAATTATGGCCGGTAGTATATATTATATACAAATATTGATGCATGTTTCATTAAATAATATAGACAAGTTTTGTCTTATTTTATGTATTTTTTCATATTGTCTGATAAACAATAGCATTATCATTAAATGAAAAAAGAAAATCACAATATTGATACATATTTTTTATAATCCAATCTAAGCTTATATAAGCCATTTTCAAAGATGTCAATTACATTACAATATATAGAAACTCACGGATAAACAATTATGTATCAATATTGTGATTTTCTTTCTTCATTTAATGATAATGCTACTAAAACTTGTCTATATTATTTAATGAAACATGCATCAATGAAAAAATACTGCCTAAATACACACACAATATATATATATATATATATATATATATATATATATATATATAGGTGTGAGTTTGTAACCCTGGGTTTCACGCTTTTGCGATCTTCAAACAAACTGATTAATTTTTTAAAAATTGGTTATATTCGTGTATTTTTGTGGAAGTGGGGGAAATTTCCCCCCACAAACTCACACCTATCTATATGAATATGTATGCTCTATCACTGATATTGAGCGCTTTTAAATAAGTACCACGCATATATAATATGTAAACAATATAATATATATAACAAATTGCATATATATATATATATATATATATATATATACACTTTTCACACATATATATCTATGATGTTCTTCTCTCCCAGTTAGCGATTTGCAAAAAAACAACACAGTTTACAGTTCGAGCGAGAACCGGTGTATTAAACGTGATATGATCGTAACACACACTCTCTCTTTCTCTCTCTATATATATATTAATTCATGTTTCATTAAATAATATAGACAAGTTTTGTCTATTTTATGTAAATTTTTTCATATTCTCTGGTAAGCTTAATAGCATTATCATTAAATGAAGGATGAAAATTACAATATTGATACACGACTTTTAACAGCCTATTATTTTTTTTTATTTCTGTTTTATATGCATTTCCTTTCTGGTCTCAACCTAAGGTCAGAAACGGCTTCATGACTTTTCCACTGATCATTTTTGCTAAAATAAATACCTAAGATTGCACACCTTTTGCATGAAGTTCTTCGTAATGTGTAAAATGTACTTGTAGATACAATATTTTTTTAAGGCATGGGACACCAGAATCTCTTCAATGAGTCTATCGGAACCTTTTCCAATTAATCCGAGGGCATTAGCTACAAATGGACTTAATGATGTCTTCACATGCCATAATTTTTAGTTCCACTTCAAGATCCTTGTATTTTTAAAGATATCCAAAGATATATTACAGTCTACAGGGACTGCGATATCAATAAGAAAGTACATCCTGTTTTTGTGGTCTCTGATTACGATATCTGGATGATTGGCATTGATTGTGTGTATTTTAAAGTCCCATAAAATTATTATAGGTCCTTTGTCTATAAGTGGGTCTGGGCAGTGTTCATATCAGTTTCCTTCCCATAGAAGTTACCTATTTTCTAGTGCAGATATTGGCCTACTATATCCTGCGAAGTTCTGTATTGAGTGGATACTAACAGCGTACAACAGGATATAAGATGTTCAGTTGTTTCTGGATGTTTCGGTTGAACATAATTTTTCACTGTGTGCTTGATAATTTCTACTTAGTAATCATTGGCCATGGGAAGTAAGAATAAAAACTTCGGTTTCAGGTTTTAACGTGATGACTAACCGGTTCGGGGTTTGTCTCCATCAGCTGGTACGGCCGGAGTATTGACCATTAAGAGTCGTTTTATTACCACTAGCATCATAGCCCGGCATTGCCCGTGCAACTCAGAACATTTTAGTCGTAGGACTCGGTTACTCTTTTGTTCTGCGTAAACGTGATTTAATGTTTTGTGTGACATTGTAAACAACATTGCGTTTGTTTTTGTTTCAAAATTACGGGGGAAAATATTTACATGTTTTGTTGACTAAATGAATTTAACACAAAAAAAATTATTTATTTTGTTTTACTGAAATTAGAAATATAAAAACTATTACGCTCTCAGTTCAGAAAATTTCGAAGAATATTTAAAAAACTGTAGAAATATAAAAATTATTACGCTCTCAGTTCAGAAATTTGTTATAAAATATTTCTTTTGTTTCAAAATTACGGGGAAAAATATTAACATTTTTTTTTGTTGACCAAATGAATTTTCAAAACGTCGGAATAAAGATTAAATAAAAGACTCATTTTCTTTTTTTTCTTTTTTAGTCACGTTTTACAGGTGTGATTTGATTTCTGTGAAGTAATCTAGCAACCATCTTAGATGTTTTACGGATCAAATGTAAACAATCTGCACCATTGGTCAAAAAGTGCGAAAGGGAAAATTGCTGAACTTAAACTCAAAAAGTATGAGTTGATCTGGCTTCTCTGTAGATATGTGTCCCTAGAAAGTTTGAGTGGCGTAAAAATGTAGGCGTGCATAGGGAACACTTACACAGATTCGCAGATTGCCTTTTATATATATATATATATAGATTATCATCTTCTGGACCGTTCAACGTTTTTAACCGGGGATCTTGAATTATAGGTGGTCTCCGTTATGCTGTTTTTAGCAAACCCTTAAAATTTTAGTTACTAGTTAAGTTGTCTTCTGTAGAAAATAAGGCATAGACGTGACACGGCAAGAGAAAACAGGACAACACCAAACTTGAGTGGAAAATAGAAAATGGTTTCTAACAGAAACAGGAAGAAAGAAACGGAAAATGCAAAATTTGTTTTAAGAAAATGGTTGAAAAAAAACAGTGATTTTTGCTAAAACTTAACTGGAATCAGTACAGTTCATTCTGTTAACAGGTCTTCTTTTCAGTTACGATGTCATAATACATTCATCTTCAAGTTGAAGAGGGATTTCGTTTTCTGATGCTTTGCTGCAACTGTGGGGACATTCTAGAACCTATGTTGTCTTCTTGGCCGCTCCATTTTCGGACACCATGTGGCTGCTGGTTGAGTTTCACGTAGCTAGAATTAATCCGTGTTGACTCGGCGAAGTCGCAGGAAGAAAGAAGAGCTGGGCTGCTGTCAGCCCAAGCCAGGGGCCGGTAATCACGACCTCTACAAAGGGAGAGAATTCATTCATCTATAAAATATTTCCAATACCGTCAAGCCGTGGGACCTCGAACGGATAGCATCTTTCACAGAATATTTTCAAAGCCAGTCAACGCAGACTTTTGAGGCGATGCGATAGTAGGGCTTATTTTCTTTATGCAGGTCTTTTAGTTCGGTGGTATAAACCCTCAGCTCTCAAATGATAACTGGGATGATAGTAGCCTGAACATCCAATATTCCAACGACTTAAGTTCGATAGCCAGTTTACTTTTTAAACTTTTCAATTTCAATGACCCTGGTCACAAGCAAAATCCATAATAATAAGTAAGAATTTCTTAAGGATGTCTAATTATTATTATTTAAATTATTATTTAAATTATTATTATTTAAACGACGTCTATTTTGCTAGTCTCAAGGATGCGGTCTAATTATTATTATTTAAATTATTATTTAAATTATTATTATTTAAACGACGTCTATTTTGCTAGTCTCAAGGATGCGGTCTAATTATTATTATTGGGGTATTATTTAAATTATTATTTAAATTATTATTATTTAAACGACGTCTATTTTGCTAGTCTCAAAGGGATGCGGTCTAATTCATTATTATTTGAGTTATTATTTAAATTATTATTTAAACGACGTCTATTTTGCTAGTCTCAAGGATGCGGTCTAATTATTATTATTTAGTATTATTTAGTTATTGTTGTTTAAACGACGTCTATTTTTGCTAGTCTCGAATGAGTCTTATTTATTTAATTATTGTTTAAATTATTATTTAAGTATTATTATTGTTGTTGTCTCTATTTTTGCTAGTCTCGGATGCGGTCTAGTGTTGTTATTTAATTATTATTTATTTATTATTGTTTTCGCGCCGACAATATTTTGTAGTCTCGGAACCGTTAATTATTATTATTTCATTATTAATTAATTGATATTTAATTGTTGTTTAAACGACGTATTTTGCTGATATAAAGGGTGATCTAATTATTAATTTGATTATTATTTAATTATTATTATTAAACGACATCTATTTTGTAGTCTCAGATGCGGTGTTATTATTTATTTAAATTATTATTATTTAAACGACAATGTTTTGTAATTAAGATGCGATCTCAATTATTTATTATTTAATTATTATTTAAATTATTATTTATTATTATTTAATAATATATTTTGTAGTCTCGAGACGATTATTATTATTATTTAGTTATTATTAATTATTTATTATTCAACGACATCTATTTTATTAGTCTCGGAATGAGATATAATTATTATTATTGATTATTCATTAAATTATTATTTAAATTATTTATTAAACCGTAATATATTTTGTAGTCTCGGATGCGATTAATTATTATTATTAATTATTATTTAAATTATTATTATTAAACGTCTCTTTTTTAGTCTCGGATGCGATTAATTATTATTATTTAATTATTATTATTAGTTATTTATTGAATTATTATTATTTAAACGGCATCTTTTTTTGTAGTCTCGGAATGCGATTCTATTAATTATTATTTTAAATTAATATTTAATTATTATTGATATTATTATTATTAATGGCTCTATTTTTGCGCTAGTCTCGGTTGCGGTCTAATTATTATTATTGATTATTATTTAAATTATATTAGTCATATATTATTTCGTGGCGCTCTTTTTATAGTCTCGGATGCGATATAATTATTATTATTTAAATTATTATTTAATTATTTATTACTAAACATTATCTTTTTCTTTAGTCTCGGATGCGATATAATTATTATTATTTAATTATTATTTATTATTATTTTAAATTATTATTTATTCGACGACGTGTTACCTTATAGTCCGAGATGCGATTATTATTATTATTTAAATTATTATTTAAATTATTATTTAAATTATTATTATTAAACGACATCTATTTTGTAGTCTCGGATGCGATAATTATTATTATTTAAATTTATTTAAATTGTTATTGTTAAACGACATCTATTTTCAGTCTCAAGGATGATCTAATTATTGTTATTTAAATTATTATTTAAATTATTGTTTAAATTATTATTATTAAACGACATCTATTTTTCGGCTCTCAGGATGCGGTCTCGTTATTATTATTTAGTATTATTGTTGTTTTGGTATCTCTTTGTAGTCTCAAGATGCAGTCTCAGTATTATTATTATTCTCGTTATTATGTTACTGCTGTTCTTGATGCCAAAACGACTTTTCAAATGATCAATAATATGAAATAATCGATTCTGCAGAATAAATAGCAATAAATATTATAAATATTTATTATATAAATATTACAAGTTAAACGTTAAGATTCGAAACATCTCGCCTACAGATTCGAAAATAGGATTTCTTCTGTAAAAGTCTCAAAAGCTTAATAAATAAATTCAGTCATTCGTACCAAATATATAATAAGGTTTTCAAATACAATGATGTTGTGCTGTTTCTTATTTCATTTTCCACACACACACACACACACAATAAAAATTAATTCACACACGTGTATCTAAAAATACAATTGCGCGGGAATTCACCCCTTACCATACCCTGTGGGGTCAAAAACAAGGACGGCGCACCCAAAAGTTCGGACGTAGTGGAAAGCACACTACGTGGTCAAAAATATGATTTATTGACAAATCAGGGCTCGACATAAGAAACCTATTTTTTCATCTCCCCGGAGCCTCACCATTCAGATATAAGGAAGGGAGAAACTCTCATCAGACTAGAGGAGACCAGCGACAAGCTGACATCAAAAGGGTACACGGACAGATTCGAGCATACACACAGAGGATCCAGTTCACACAACAGGCCGAATCCGTATCCGTGAACTCTCTCTCTCTCTCTCTCTCTCTATATATATATATATATATATATATATATATATATATATATATATATACTTCGTCCTACCTTTCCCTCTCACATTCCCAGTTCCTTTCTTTCTCTTTTTTTTACAGCTGTACGGACAATCTCATATTTTGTACAAAAAAATAATTATTTTATTTTATTTTTTTTTTTTTTACGAAAATAAACAAACGTTTATTTTACATTATTTGTAGTGCATTTTTCTTTTTATTATTTGTTTGAGGGACTTCTTAGCACCCTCTACAATGTAAATATTCATAAAATAAGCTTGCCAAATTACACTTTTTTCTTTTATTCTAAAAAGAAAACGAGATGAATCCAAATTAGCTTAAAAAGAGATGACAAATAGTGACAACAATAAACAAGTGTATTAAACATTAAAAAATAATTAGTAAATGTATATAAATTATTAAGTATATTTTAATTATAATTTTAATATAATTATAATCTAATTAAAGATTAAACGTAAGTTTTTTTTATAATTAAGAATTATTAATAAAATTAATAAATATAAAATATAATGATGAGGATAGGAATATAGTAGATATGCGTTGTGGTGTAGTGGATATCGGCTCGGAATCTCGGCGAACCGAGTTCGAATTCCACTTGAATTCGGTGCATTCATTTACGCACAAATACCCTCAGGAAAAGATTTAATCCGTCGCTTCTCTTTCCAGCTATGGGTAAGAATGGCAACCAGTCTAACGGAAAAAAAGTAATAGCAACCTACTACGGGAAAATCTTCTTCCAAGTCAGTCATGTCTCGAAAGAGACATGATCGCCCAAGCGTGTATCACATATGGTATTTAACTGACTGATATGAATATAAAATAATCAAGACATAATTTTAAAAATGTTATGGGGAAACACACCTATTCCTCAGATAATGGACTCTGTCTCCTATATTAATAAGAGTTAACCGGAAGTCCATAGAAATTCTTTAGACTACTATTTGAGTTCAGTAGAACTACCAGGCAGTTGATATTAGTCGGCAGTTAGCCGAATACTAATGAGTCAGCTTTCAGTAGAAGATTACCAAGTGCCTAACATTTTGGGTACGTTGTCGATGAGCAACCGACATAGCACCATTATAACCTTCAGTGCGAAAACTACTCCACAACAAAAAAATTATTTATATAATAAATAACGAAAATAATAATCATCAAATATATACAGAGGCATATGTAGGTATACAGTAACAAAACGTTTTTATTGATTATGCAAACAAATCAATAATACTTGTTGTAAACCTACGTTTGCAATCCTCTGTATGACACTAATTATTAATTTATTAAAAACATTGATGTTTAAATGGTTACATTCGAGGCATCGTTAGTTATAAAACATTTTCAGAATTTGGTCAAATCCTAAAAGACAAAGATATTCACTGTTTATTTAAAGTGGTGGACATATTGTAGCTCTTGTACGCGGTCATTATTTCCCTGGGCGTGTGTGCCTAAATATGGTCTTGATGTCCGCAACCGGATTAACACTGAAAACTATTGTTCTGTAATGTGCTAATCCGCGCTCAGAAAGTGTTTATTTGAATCGCATTAATTCCTCCAACGTCGCCAGACTAACACCGACTTACCCATTTAATATGATCCTTAACTCAAAAATCCACGTTACTGGTGAGGGTTTGTCCGTTCACGTGGCTATCCGACACCATTTTCTGAGACAGGGCAGTGACCCGCACTCACTTGTCGATGTCCACGCTGTCATCCATTATCCGCCATCAATACCATTCTGTTTGAACTTTCGGGTTGAGGAGTTAACATTATTTACACTATTTGCATTTGGGCTGTTGTTCTAATCTTTATTCTTATCACAACGTTTCGTCTGTTATATCCTCCAGTCTTCATCAGATGTTTGCCGGCCTGGAGGACCTTCAGGGAATTTCGAAATGAATCCATTAACCACTACAGAACCATTAACCACTACACTACAAGCATATTCGCAATGGTTACCCATTTATATATTTACCAGATTTGACGTTGCTTAACTTCGGTGATTTTTACGGGAAACAATAGTTCAACATCATGTGGCAATAAGCTGGAATGAAAACAGTGTACTCAGGTATATTCAATAAAGGGTTCAGTTTGCAATTCCCTGAATATTACCCGTATCAACAAGGGCCAGAGTAACATTGGATACAGTTCGGCTATTTATGACTTCCATACGAGTGAGTGAGTGAGTGAGTTTTGTGTAACGGCATATCAACCTCTCTGGGTTATTTAATGCCAAAAAGGTGGGTTTTTAAGGTATCGCTTCAGAACGTATCTGACTCCTTGTTGTATCGTCGAGTTTTGAGTTTGAGTTTTGTTTAACGGCATATAAACCTCTCTGGGTTATCTAATGCCAAAAAGTAGGGTTTTAAGTTATGTTTTTAATGTTCAGTTATAGTAGGTTTAGTTAGATTTTGATGAAAAAGATTTTTTATTATTATTTTTTTATTTTAGAAATCTGAAGACGTATTCCAGTTTTGTATTCAAAAATGTATTGCTGGTAATATTTTTTTTCTTAAAAAATGTGTTATGGTAGTAATATTTTTTTCTTTAAAAAATGTATTGTTGGTAATATTTTCCTTCAAAATTGTATATTTTTCTATAAAAGTCTGTTTTTATGTATATATTTCGATAAAAGTCTATTTTTATACTTTTGATCCCAGTTTGGGGATAAACTATTTACCCATAGTTGGGACCCTAACAGGTGCTACCACCGCGGGTCAGGGTGGACCTGGGAACAACAGCAATTAAGTGGTTCCATGCTCCTCACAACCTCCCAATCAGAGGCCTTGCTGTCGGATGTAGTTTTTTTTTTTAATCATATCACCCAGAGCAAGGCGGTAACGCCACTGATGTGCAGGGGGCTACGTAAGAGTGAAAAGATTGGAAAAGAGAAAACCGGAAACCACATCCTAAACAGGGAACAAGGGATGAGTCTCTTCACCTGCTCAATAGACGTGGGTGGAGTTTATTGTCATACCCAGGACCAGCATCCATACGAAAATCTAAATCTGGAAAGACTATATAGGAACAAGTTTTTAGGTTGATGCTTTTGCTTTATAGCAAACTGCGGTGTTGAAACTTCTACGAGCACAGCCGATTCTAAGTTTCATTTCCGTATCCCCTATGCCAGTTTTCTTTTTGTAACTGAGCCATACACTTTTTTTTTTTTTTTTTTTTTTTATAAGCGTTTCACCCCGAGCAAGGCATGTCACTGCCACTACTGTGCAGGGGGCTACGTAGAGAGGAGAAAGGCTGGTTAAATATAGGACATAACAGAGGGTGGGTGATAGGCGGGTGAGGATACCGAGAATGAGGGTTGGGTAGATGAGAGTGTTGTGAGAATAGTTGGGAGTTAGTGTGATAGGAGGTGTCTATTGACCCTACATTTAAACACCTGGAGATTGTAACTGTCGGGAAAGCAGACTTGTGGAAGGGAGTTCCACAGGCGGGAAGCGCGAGAAAAGAAGCTGTTGGAGTAGAATTTACGGTTACATCTTATTTGTTTAACTGTAAAAGGGTGGGACCTAGTTGCTAATCTAGTATCTCGTGTAAATTCGTGCTTGGGCGGCACCAGTGATCTAAGCTCATCGGAGCAGAAGCCATGAAAGTACTTGTAGAAGAGGCACAGGGAAGCTACATCACGCCGGTGTGAGAGCGGCTGCAGCCGGTCTGCCAAGTTAGTATCAACCACGTTACAGATCCTCCTTTGTATTTTGTCAAGAAGCCCAAGGAGAGCAGCAGGGGCACCCGACCAGATATGGCAGCAATATTCAATACACGGGCGGATGGTTTGGCAATTTTAAGTAGAGTATTTGCAAACTCGACAATACTAATACTGTGAGAACCTCTCCACAGTATTTAAATATGTTAAGGACTTGATAGAGATGCTCGACAACCTCGACATTTTCGGAAAAGACGTTAGGATAATCAAAAATCTAAATTGGCAGCAAACGGCTTGTGTACAGAGAGGAAGTGAATTCAGCAGATATGCAAAAATAGAAAGGGGCGTAAGACAAGAATGTGTTTTCTCACCGGATCTTTTCAACCTGTACAGCGAAGTAATTCTAAGATAAATAAATCTTACCAGGATTCGTCATTAGCGACCACAATCTCAACAATATCAGATACGCCGATGATACGGTGCTGATAGCAGACACAGAAAGGAAAATGTAGGACCTTTTACAAAAGGTAGCAAAAGAAAGTGAGAAAGGACTGAGCATAAACTTCAAGAAAACTGGATGTATGGTCATCAGAAAAAAGAGGAGCCCAATGTTCCAACTACAGAAAAACTAAAATTAAACAAGTAAAGAAATTTAATTCCCTGGGAAGTGTACTGACAGACGATGGAAAGTGCGATGTCGAGATCCAAAGACGCATTGGTATGGGCAAGAACGCATATTAAAAGCTGACCAGAATACTGAAAAACAGGAAAATCTCATTGGAAACTAAGAAGACAGCGCTATATGATGTATGTTCTATTGTATGGCAGTGAATGCTGGACAATCTCATCACGGATGAAAGAGAGGCTTGAGGCGACAGAAATGTGGTTTTACAGAAGGATGCTGAGGATACCATGGACGGAGCACGTGTGCAACGATGAGGTGTTGGAAAGGATGCAAACGAGAAGAAAACTCATACTTAATATCAGGAAGAGAGAAATGAGGAAGGAGGGCCTGGAGAATTTAATACTCACAGGTCGGATAAAGGAAGGGAGAGACAGGGGAAAACAGCGCGAGACGTACTTGTTAGGTCTGAGCAAACAGATAACGAAGCAGAGTTTAAAAGAGATACTGAGAAAAATTTCTTTTTCTTACGTTGACTTGGGTATATCATCTAAATTTTTCCTCTCATATTTTTCATGGTTTCTTATAAGCTTGGATAATTGATTTCTTCGAGTATTGCCGTAGGAAAAAATTCAGCTCAGATGTCACCAGAATTATTTTATGGGATTCATTATAGCCTTCATTTTCATCGATTATTCAGAGTAACGTCAACGTAATATAAGTCTACGTCCTTACTGACTGAGCAGCGTCCATTGTTTTCGACACAAGATTAAATCTTTTGTAGAAGTGTCTTAATCCTTCCAAACTTTTGTAAACCCTTCGAATCTTATCTAATTTAATTCGAACAACCGACACCTAATTATTTCGGTACCTAACATATTACTTAAACCTTCGAAAAACAGTTTTTAAACAGAAGTAGTCTTCCATCAGGAATTTGCGCCAAAAACTTTTCCAAGGTCCAAAAAATATTATTTGAATCATGGCGACCAACAAGACAATATGGTTACCTCGTCTCATCAACCAGTTCTCCTGTCATCGTTCTTCGCTGCAGCCAGCTCAAAATGAGATTGATGCTTCCACAAAGCTTTTCGAATTAGAATTTATATTCGAAGTCATTCTAATCGGCACACTCATCTCTTCTCGGCTGCCCAGAGAAACTCAACATGTCGACTCAAAGACATTTCGCGTTCATTCCATTCAACAATTTCTCTGGGACTCACAACGATGTACAACGCCATATTCTGTGACGATGGGAACTCAACAATCACAAGCACTATCAACTATATGAACACCACAGCAACATAATATAGACATTATTGGCCTGCAAGATTTAAACAATATTTCTAGACTGTGGAAATGAACAATGACAAAAAAGTACCTTGTTAATTTTTTTTCTAATTTCCGCCGGAATATTATGATCACTTGTATTTCCACACAGCTACATTCACTCATTGTACGTATACACACGCGACAATCACGTGATAAACTTGCTTTCCCGCTTTTTTACGGGATGTATATATAGCAGATACGTGGTACACCCAGAGACAGTTGCAGCAGAAACACAGAACCCAAAGCAAGGCAGTTCACAGCTGCCCGCAATAGCAGCATGCTATTGCGGGGTTCGCGTTTTTCAATATCAAGCAATTCTCTCACACACCCGCACAAATTGCAAGACGCAAGTAGATGCCTTTTATTTCTTTAAATAACACTCGTACAAATTACTACAGTTGGCACAAGAATCTTAACACGCACAACATGTAAAACATAAAGACCAACTCACCTTCTCTTACGAAATCATTTTTCTGAACTTTACAAAGATGAACGTATTCATGGACTTAGACATTTTCCCCAATTTTTTATTTATATTATTCCTCACACAAATTACATATGACACTGATAAATCTTCCAGCGACAAAGATCATTACAACTTACCTCAAAAACCTTGACACAATCTTATGCAGAAAAAGAAAGACATTTTAATCAGACACTTTCAACGTCTGGACAAAGTATGTATTTCTTGTTATTGTTAATACACTTTATATAATTACAATTAATGCTTTGACCATTTCATTCAATTTTCCATTTGCTAATTTAATGAATTATCTCAACCGTATAAAAAATAATTGTTGGTATGCAGGAATTTAGTTTGGAAGTTCTTTGGGAAATGGCCTTGTGCCATGTGAAATTCAAACCTAAATTAACCTTGCATATGAGACCCCAACAATACCAAGAAAAAATATTGAGAGCGACAAGAGACAGAAGCAAGTAGAAGTCCATGATCGCCGACGTCCTGAAGGGACACGGCACATGAAGAAGAAGAATGCAAATATCAGTTGCTTCTAATACGATAAACTGTAAAACATAAACAAAGACCAATTGGGAATTACCTTTCAATGAAGTGAGTGTTTATTTCTAAAATTCACCCGGTCTGGTTTGAAAGAACGCTTGTTCCAGAAAAATTTATACTTGACAAGCCTCATCAGCCAAACCAATCAGGCACAACAGCGATGCATCGTAAACCTATTTCCTAGTAACCCGAGCTTTCGTTGTTGCCTTTCAATCTTCCTGGAAAAGTCATGCATAAAATATGCAGTGATCTCTGTGTTACTTTATTCCTTTCTCCAGCCTCTCTCCACGTCATTCAAACCGTTAAACTCGACAGAAATACGTTTTTTTCTCTCCATTTGTATTTCTTGTTTTCAAAGGCCATATATTAATTTGCCTACGCAAATATTAATGAAGGTCAGTCACATGTTTCCTTACTTTTGCAATTAAAGCATCATCCCTCAACCTGAGGTTGAGAAATATGTTGTGCTTCACGTGGCGTACTGTTTTTTTAAAATACAGTGAACGTAAGTTCGCTCCTTACTTGTTCTTTTATGAAGGTGATTTTAAACTAACAAAAGTTTTTTTGTTTTTTTTTACTGGCTAGCACCACTATCTCTAACAAAGTCTCATATCTGATGTAGATACAGGAAACAGATTTTGCTTGGACTTGCAAATGTTTTTCTAGGTTCGGACATTAATAATAAAAGAGGACTTATAGTCTTATACAGAATGGTGACAAAAATTAATTATTTCTGTTAAAGATGAATCTATATAAAAGGAAAGATGTATCTGTAAATATGAATGTGTTGTGGTGCAGTGGATATCGACTCGGGACGACAACTCGGGGAGACGAGTTCGAATTCCAGTTGAATTCCTTGCATTCACTTATGCACAAATACCCTTGGGAAAGGTATTAATCCGCCTCTTCCATCCAGTTATGGGTTACATAATAGGACAGACTGGGTTCTATAGCCTTGGTTGGCAACCAGTCTACCGCAGAAAGCAATGGTAACTTACAGCGGGATAATCTTCTGCCCAGTCTCTCATGTCTCTTTAGAGACATGATCGCCCAAAGCATGTAGCACTTAATAGTTGAAAACAATTAAAACTTCTACTGGGCATAAAGTGGGGGATCGGTTTTTTATTTTTATAAAGTAATACACTGATCCCATATTATTATACTTAATATAATAATGTAACATAATCTATCTCTTCTCCCTCCAGCTATGAGTTAAATGGCAGAACAGATTGGGTTCTATAGCCTTGGTCAGTAACCAGTATTCCGCAGAAAGTAATGGCAACTTACCGCGGAAAAATCTTCTGCCCAGGAAGTCATGTCTCTTTCGAGACATGATCACCCAAGCGTGTATCACGTATGGCACTTAACTGACTGACTGGGCATCGTCAAAAATGTATTCCAGAATCTGAGTAGAGTATTGACAGACAGGAAGATTTCGCTGGAAACAGAATACTGGATTGTTATCTGATGTCTGACCTTCAATACGGCAGTCTTCTCAAAGATAAAGGAAAGACTTGAAGCAACCGAAAAGTTGTTCTACAGAAGGATGCTTAGGATACCATGAACAGAACATGTGAGCAAAGAGGAAGTTTTAGAGAGGATTTACACGAAAAAGGAAACTGATACTTTTTTGGTTCGTTCTCTCTCTCTCTCCCTCCCCCCATTTTGGTCCGTTCTTTTTCTCTCTTTTCTCCCCCATTTTAGTCGGTTCTCTCTCTCTCTCTCTTTCTCTCTCTCTTTCTCTCTCTCTCTCTCTCTCTCTCTCTCTCTCTGCTCATTTTGATCCGTTCTATTTCTCTTTTCTTCCGCACTTTGGTTCGTTTTCTCTCTTCTCCTCTCGCATTTTGTTCCGTTCTCTCTCTCTCTCTTTTTCCTCCCCATTATTGCTCGTTCTCTCTCTCCCTTTCCTCTCACATTATTGCCTATTCTCTCTCTCTCTCTCTGCTCCCCTATTACGGTCCATTCTCTCTCTCTTTTTTCTTCCCCCATTTCACTCCGTTCTCTCTCTGTCTCTTTCTTCCCCATTTCGTTCCGTTCTCTCTCTTTCTCCTCCCGATTTCGTTACGTTCTGTTCATTCTTTCTGCTATTATGAAAACATTCTCTTTTTCCATTCTGAACTCACCTACTCTTCACTCGGATAAAGACTTTTGCAGGGTATCCATTTTGAATTCATCCCTTTCAGAATTTCTCGATTTACGTCAAAATGCAGAATCTACCAGTTCAGGCCACAAACGCAGCATTAATACACGAATACATTTAATCCTTCATTTTTCATATTTTCATATTTCTTTTTCAAAGCTTTTTTCTTTTCAATTTGTTTATATCTTCTTTTATTTCTTCTTCAGTTTGTTTACATACATTTACGTTCATCTTCAAAGTCTTTGTTGATTTTTTTCTTACTTATGTTAAATTCCCTTTTCTCTTCTTTTTTCCCCTTTCCTTAGAAAATTGAGTGCTCTTTTGCATAAAATAATATGTAGGTTTAACCACTTTCTGAGATTTACCTGGATTTGAAAAATTATGTTCTTATTTCTTCACATACATACATATAATATGCATGTTACTTAAACAGCAGTTGTTCTTTTGAAAAAAGTATTGTTAAAAAATAGACATTACGGTCTATTATGCTTCATTGTTCTTTTTTTCTTTTTCTTTTTTTCCTAATGCAAGATTGTGCTTTCGCAAATATGGTTGTTGTGTGTGGATAACTTAGCACTTATTCACATTGTGTTGCTCCAAGCTTTCGACTCACATGAGATTACGTCGGGGGTGGAGTAAAAAATTGTTTTAAGAAGTGAATTACTGTATTTTCCGTTTTAAAAGACGCACTTATTTCTTTAAAAATACACTGAAAAATACTTGTGTGTCTTACAAGAGGAATGTATCAGTTACCACCAATGATATGGATGGTAGTGAGGATCATTTATTAAACATGACTGACAATAGTGATGACTCTGCAAATGATGGTTTGGAGCTTTTACATAAATCTAGAAGTGATGAGTTTTTGGGGATTTGAAGATGAATAAAATTTCTTTGATTTAAATTTGTATATGCATATTTCTAAATTTTTAATTAATGAAAATAAAGCCATTCTGGAAACATGAAAGATGTATAGCCTATTTACTAACCACCAACTAGTATGTCATTGCCATACAAGCAAAATTGGACGCGTGATTAATGTAAACAAATAACGACAGTAAATTAGGGACGCATGATGAATGTGAGGATGTGCGTTGTGGTGTAGTGGGTATCGGCTCGGAACGAGAAATCGGGCAGCCGAGTTCAAATTCCAGTTGAACTCATTGCATTCACTTACGCGCAAATACTCTTGGGAAAGGTATTAATCCGTCTCTTCCTTCCAGTTATAGGTTAAATAACAGGACAGATTGGGTTCTTTAGCCTTGGCTGGCAACCAGTCTACCGCAGAAAGCAATGGTAAGCTACTACGGGATAATCTTCTGCCCAGTCAGTCATGTCTCTTTCGAGACATGATCGCCCAAGCGTGTTTCACGTATGGCACTTAACTGACTGACTGACTGACTGATGAATGTGTTGTTGCATGAGAATGACTTTTTATTATTATTATTATTATTTGAGAAATTTCTTTACAATATTAGGGTGCGTCTTCCATGCCAGAAAATACGGTATATCAACCTAACTTTAAAAATATGGTATATCAATATAACTTTAAAAATTGTGTGTGTGTGTGTGTGTCTGTGTGTGTGTGTGTGTTTGTTTGTTTAATAGAGCAGATTCATGCTGACTTTGAAGTTTCGTGAGGACACCGTTATGATGTTTTCACTTATCAGGGCTGTTTGTCGACAGCCCTGAACTTTCCTCTGTCCTCTCCAAACTCTCCAACTACTTCCTCTTTGCGTCTTGATTTCCTGCCTGCTGGAAGTTCTCCCCTGAGTTTTCATGTGATTAAGAACTCTAGAGAACCCTCAGACCCATCTAATTATCTATCAGCCTCCTACCAACTATCAACTATCAGCCTCCAGCCAAATTTTGACAAAGTGTTCGAGGCTCTTATCAATTCTGAAGGGAATCAACATCTCGCAGCCCACAGCCTATTCGCCGATAAAGAGTATGGCTTCCGTTTCGCCGGGTCTACCGCCGACATGCTAACGATCATCACCGAATACATATACCAGGCCCTGTTCCGGCGAAGCTCGAGATGTTACCCCTGATATCTCCAAAGTATTTGACAGTGTGTGGTACTTAGGTCTTTTGCACAAGCTTCAGGGCTATGGTATATCCGAACACTTGATTGATTTAATCCAATCCTTCCTAAATAATCGCGTAATGAATGTTGTATTGAATGGACATGTTTCCAGATCCTATCATACAAACACGGTTGTCCTTCAAGGCTCTATTCTAGGTCCTTCGTTTTTTCTGATCTTCATAAACGTTCCCTAGATGTAATCAGATCCCAAGTAGACATCTACGCTGACGACACCATAATTTACTCCCGCCTCAATAAGAACTGTATCAAGGCTAACAAAGTAACCATCGTTGCTGATTTTGAAAGGGACCTCCAATCTGTGGCGGTCTGGGGTAAAAAAAAATACTCGTAAATTTTAATGCTCCCAAAACAAAGCTGCTATCCTTTAACCATCATAGACTATCTCTCCTACCCACCACCATGAACATGGATCACGCTAGTCACCCTGAAAGCAATACACTGCGCCTCCTCAACCTCACCCTCTCGGTCAACCTGGAACAAAAAGAGTGAATCGATAGCTAAATTTACTGCTCGGAAGATCGGCACATTGTGCTGGTTCAGGAGGTTTTTCTCGTTTTAATCTATCTTACACACATACAAATCTACCACCTGCCCGTGCATTGATGCTATTGTTATATCTGGTCGGGTGCCCCTGCTATTCATCTCGGGGGTCTCGATAAAATCCTAAGGCGAATGTGCAATATGATTGATTCCGATTTGTTACTCGACACTAGTCGCTTTCTCACCGACGAAATGTGGCTTCCGTCTGTCTCTTCTACAAATATTTTATATCTTCATGGCTTCTGCTCCGACAAGCTTAGTTCCCTGTTGCCCCCTTTACACGAATTTATTTGAGCTACTAGAGTGGCAACTAGGTCCCACCCTTATATATATATATATATATATATATATATATAGTGTATCGAGGCAGCAAATAATTTACTAAACATATATTGGAAGCCATGTACATTAAATCCAAAAAACCTACACTGAATAAAATCACATTTAAATCTGGTCATAACATATTACATTGCATTTGAATACATGTCTCTGTTGTCGTTTCGCGCTATCACGCGGTGTGACGTCATACAACCGCATTGCAAATTTCCGAACTGCGTTTGTTATTTTTGGTAACTATTGCCGTTGCCTAGCGGAGTTTTATGTCAGCACAAAATAAAATCGTCGCTGATGGTAGATGTTATTGTGTTACAGTCTTAATAACCTCTCTGAAATTGCTCATGTGAGCCGAAAGTTTAGAACCAAATTAATAAAAAATTATCCAAATGTTGGAGAATTTTTGTCTTTATTTTCAACTGAAATTAAAGCCAAAATACGACGTTTAGAAGCTAAGCAGCTTGTATTTGTTCTCAAAGTGTGTCTTGTGAAGTAACATTAGATTTACCAATTCGAGGCGGGTGGGGAATAAGAAAAAGGTCAGTCATATCCAAGGATAATAGAATAATGTGTAGTTTAAAAAAAAACTTGTTTAATAGAAAATAGGAAAAACTAAATATAACTTCTTTTTAATACATTTCCTAGTTTTCAATAATCAATATTTATTAGCAATTTACTTGGCTTTTCATCGTGTATTTGAATTTCAGTGAGGTTTTTAGGAAAATCACCCCCTGTCTTAATACTTCTACACACTACCGGTAGTGTGCAAAAGTTTTACGACAGAGGTGATTTTAAACTTTAATTTGATGCCTCATAAAAGATAAAATAGTTCTTTTGCACCGTACTATATATATATGATATGATATGCGAGATAATCAGATACAAAGAGGAAGAGAGTTACAAAAAGATAGACAGAAATAGCTATGCGAAAAGAAGAAAAGAAAATGGAAAAATAGATGCATGGATTTATATTCCCATCGACACGTACTGATGTTCATTTCTATGTCTGGACCAAATGCAATCTGCAGATACGTCGTAAATGAATACAAGAGAGAGAGAAAGAGGGCAGAGACTACGTTCATCTAACAAATGAAAGCCATGAATATTCTATGGATTAATTCCAACATTCATAGAAACTGTCTGTTTTTTTATAATTTCAAAATCTCCATTTATTTATTTATTGCTTTCCTTCCAATCGCGTGACCTGCACTTGACGCCTCCAAGCACACAATGCAGGGTTGCAGCACACATCGAAAATACCTGCTATGAAAGATTTTATAAGTACATAAATACATAGACTTGCAATTCACGTTACGTTGTAAAATATTGCCAAAAAACGAGATGCTACTTTAATAGACAGGAACTGAAATTTGATCCAGAAATACTTGGGAAACGGGTTAGTCCAAGACATGGAGACCAAACAGGAGGGCTTGCATAGTAGGGTGCTCAATAATGTTTTTTTGATTCGGACTTAACCGAACTCCCTACAGGTTACAAGTTTCATGCAGATTTATCATCATCAGAAGGTTTTTCATCATCAGAAGGTTGGTTGTCAGTTGGAATGTGTGGATTAGTGTAGAAGAGTGGAATAATAAAATATACATTTTGCATTTTAAAATAGAAATTTATTAAAGGGAAAGACTAACATAAGTTGTAGGAGTTAATGTTCAATTAGAAACATTATTAAGAAGTTAAGGGTAGAGTTCGTGTTCAATGATAAAGTTGAGTTAAGGGTATCGAAAGTTGGAAAAATTGTTTGTAGTAGTAATTGTTGAAAGAGATTAAGAGTAAGAGAAGGAGGATAATGTCCGAGTCGCTTGAAGCTACATTTTAGATGTTTGTCTCGCGGCTCCCATCTGACAGTTTGCCTGACTGACGTTGATGAAGTTCTTTTATTGTAATCTAGATTTTTCGCACTTACTCGCGAAGTTCTTTTTGATTTCGAAAGTCGCTCCCATTCTTCAAAAATCATTTTAACACCTACTTGCGAAATCTGGTTTCGACTTTTTCTTTAAGCAGATGGTCAATCCTTTTTCTATTTGGGAAAAATCAGGATTTTACACGTCGTTGTGAATTCTTGTAAAAGTGAAGAAGATAGCTGATTTTAACTAATTTCTTATCCGCTACAGGTTTATACTTCACAATTACGTGGACGAGAAAATAATTCGTTTCACATCATTTATCTGTTTGCAATGAATTATGTCAAACGCACACGCAAATATTCATATTGGTATCGACGTTTTTGATAAGTGGGCTGGCCAATCGTTTTGAAACAAAATACAATCTTTGTGGCTGATATATATATATATATATATATATATATATATATATATATATATATATAAACATGCGGTGTAGATATAGAAGAATTCAAAGGTGTGTCCTGTACATAAAGTGGTAGGATAACTCTCTAGGAGAGCTCTAAATAAATATGTATATAAAAACATATACAGCAAATATATGTAAAAATTGAGACAGACACGTTATTCCATGGTTAAGCGGGGGTTTAGGCCTATTTCAGGCGAACCATCATCAGCTTCCGTCTTTATTGTACAGAAGATATTACAATAAAGACGGAAGCTGATGATGGTTGGCCTGAAATAGGCCTAAGCTTCTGCTTAACCATGGTATAACGTGTCTGTCTTAATTTTTACACACACACACACACACATATATATATATATATATATATATATATATATACACACACACACACACAAATGAACCCGTGGTATCAGAAATGATTACTGGTTCCTATGTTGTGTTCATCTCTATACTTGGTCGAGTTAGGAGATTTTTCAAGCCTAGCATATGTGGTGATTCCTTAAGTTTACGTAGTTTCTAATGTCCTCCTGTATATATTATTTCAACTTCATCCCATAGGGGACGGTGATCCCCTTTCTCAATCCATATGTGGTTAGCTACGCCTGATTTTTCTATCTCCCTTCGTGTTACGGATCTTTCGATGTTCTTGTAGTCTTGCCTTAAGGGGGAGACCTGTCTCTCCTTTATATTTCTTTCCACAACTACATGGAATGGCGCACACACACAGCCCTTAGTCATGTCCTCCTCTGTTGGGGGTCGTACTCGGGAGAGGTACCTACGAAGTGTAGAACTACTTCTGATGATCGTCCTGATGTTATATGGACCACAGATACTTTGTATTTTCTCCGATAACCCCTTCACATATGGTAGACAGACAGAGGCTGTTTTCTGAGAGTTGTTATCCTAATTCACCCTCCCTTCTATGTATGTTGGAGTTGTTGTCATATACCCAGGATAATTGTTTCGTTGTAGGTTACTGCTTATACTGACCATTTCCTGTTCGTAGGACTCTGAGTCGCGATCCAGAATCATACGATTTTCTTCTAATCGATGCATTACTACGGAGGGAATGAGAATGATATACCCCAGTGATTGTAATAAAGGGTTCGGTTCAAATTTCTTAGCACCTGAAGAAGGCTGGAGCGTGCATACGACGGCCGAAACGTCGTAAAAATGGTAACAAAAATGAGGACAATGGTTTGAATAATGTAAATACAACCTCATCTCAGAAATACAGACAAAATAGCAGTATAGTCCGGCGTTGCTCGGGTCTAATGAAAGCTTTAAAACTAATCCATGGTCCTGGAGCTCAGACTCTTTGTACGTTGGCACGAAAGACTAAAAGGCAATAGTTGTTTCCAGTTAAAGCGAAACCGTAGACTGAAAGAAAAATGAATGGATGTAAGTCAAATTTTGATTTCCTGGTATCGATATCAAATAAGTTATTTTTCGTCGTAAACTGAATTTTGAAAGCTAAATAGGTCCTCTGGGTAAATGGTATCATGGCTGAGACTAAGAACTACAATTATACCTACTTAGAGCCAAACCCGAATCAAAAACTAAAATAAAAGGGCTGAAAAACTGATTTTGATCAGACCCGATATATATTATCGATTATTTCGATTGTCGATTTTCGATATTTATCGGGGGTACCTCAACAGAAAACCTAGCTAATAACACTCGACGACGTTTATAGTACAACTGTGTAAATTTTCAAGAAAATCGGTTCAGCCGTTTCGGAGTCTAAAGGTAACGGGCACACACACACACACACACACAGTTCCATTTATAAATAAGTTTAGATACAGGAGAACTACTTGATATTAGCATCAAACGGCATGTTCCACTGAAAATCAGGAACCATACCAGGAAACAAAATGAACTCATCCGCAACACTTATTATTCTTCAATTTGTTAACATCTTATAAATATCAGAAAGTGTGCTATGGAATTTAATGTACATTGGTTTACTGTTTTAGCCAATTCAGGTTCACGAATGAACGATGCGTGTATTACTGAATGAACGATATATATATATATATATATATATATCGTTCATTCAGTAATGAATTAGAACACTCTCAGCTATTGGCGTGTATATACATAACTCTAAAAGTCTGCCACCTACCGAGCGCCCATAACGCAGAGGTAGTATCGCCGACTGACGCCAATTTGGTCGGGTTTCAATCCTGGGTTAAAAGCAATCGGATGTCCAAACGTACTGATGAGCTGTGATTCAGCGAAACAGATTTGTCTGCGGATGACTATATATATGTTACGCTTTTATTTACAGATCTCAGTGCTTCTGTAATTATGAATATCAACGTCTTTTTTTTTTTTTCATACTCTGACCTTCTTTAATCTGCAAAGAGACTTTTCGAAAACAACATTTTATATTGATACAGTTCGTCGGAATATCCCACCATTCTAATTAATACGAAAACAAAATACCACTGCTGTATATCGATTTTTCGTAGAATTACTGGGATGAATAAAATATACTTTTTCTTAAAGACCATCTTTTCTTAGACGCCCTCAGTTTCTTTCATACATATGACTCCTCATTTTATGCTGTTCATTTAGACAAATCCAACATTTATATTCATTACTGGACGCAGGATCGATATCAGTCCGTTTGAGACACATTACTTTTCAACATGAGTCATTTCAACCATTCGAATTTAGATTTTACTGGAGTGGCACAGCGAACTGACCCTTTCCCCAGTATCTTTAGCGATAGATCGTACACCCTTGTGCAAATTAATTGAAACAAAACGAATAATGTCTTCCTAGGATCTTTCACACTTTTCCTGATTATGCATACGTCCATTTTTTGGAGAGGGGGTGTTGTTTTTCTCTTTCGATCACATTTTATTTTACGTTTTTGACTGATGGATCCAGTTTGTTTCCTCGCATTGATGCCACGAGTGACAGTTGAAATGTTGACGCCAACAATATCTGCGATCTATTTGTAAGGCTTGCCAGTGGGGTCGTGCAGCGTTACAATTTATTATGCCTCTTTGGAGTAACGTCCATCGTTACCTCTAGGAGAGCTCTAAATATATATGTATATAAAAACATATAGAGAAAATATATGTAAAAATTACGACAGACACGTCATTTCATGGTTAAGCGGAAGTTTAGGCCTATTTCTGGCCTATTTCTGGAAATTTTTTTACAATGAAATTGTTTTGCTAGTATTTTTAGTATAAATTTATTATACTTTCATAACATTTTGACCCATTTTGGGACTCTAACAGATGCTACCACCTCCGGTCAGGGAAGACCTGGGGATAACTGCAATTAAGTTGTTCCGTTCTCCTCAAAACCTCCCGATCAGAGGCCTTACTATACGCTTGTTCTAATTAATTAAAACAACTGCTTTAGTTTCCTTTCTTTCACCATACACTTTCAGCGGACCGCAAGTGGAATGACTATGTATACGTCCATTTTTTGGAGAGTGGGTGTTGTTTTTCTCTTTCGATCACATTTTATTTTACGTTTTTGACTGATGGATCCAGTTTGTTTCCTCGCATTGATGCCACGAGTGACAGTTGAAAGGCTGACACCAACAATATCTGCGATCTCTCTGTAAGGCTTGCCAGTGGGTTCGTGCAGCGTTACAATTTATTATGCCTCCTTGGGGTAACGTCCATCGCAGACAATGGCCGTATGACAACTAATCGACAGTTGAGACAATAGTGTTTGGGCGTGGTAAAAATCTGATGCAATCATGGATGACGCAAATTTTTTCAAGGTCAGGCAAATTTCATCATACAACCCGAAAATGGATTCATATTACTGCACACCACTGCAAATGACCTAATCTGAGGAAGAAAATACAAATCGATTCCATCCTGTGACTCCAATGGATTTAAAACTGACCGAATTTTTTTTTTTTTTTTTTTAATCATTTCACCCCAAGCAAGGCACTCCACTGCCACTATTGCGCTTGGGGCTACATGGGTGAAGGTAAATAGAAAGAGTGGTTAGATATAGGAAATGTCAGATGCGGGGTGATAGATAGTTGGGTGGGTGGGAAGAGTGTTTGAAAGAATGGAAGCGAGTTAGTTCGTTAGGAGGTGTCTATTGACCTTACATTTAAACTCCTGGAGATTGTAGCCGTCGGGGAAGCAGTCATGTGGAAGGGAATTCCACAGTCGGGAAGTGCGAGAAAAGAAACTGTTGGAGTAGAAGTTGCGGTTGCATTTTATCGGTTTCACTGTAAAAGGGTGGGATCTAGTTGCTAATCTAGTATCTCGTGCAAATTCGAACCTAGGGGGCACCAGTGATCTAAGTTCATCGGAGCAGAAGCCGTGAAAGTATTTATAGAAGAGACACAGTGAAGCCAAGTCACGCCGGTGAGAGAGAGAGACTGAAGGCGGTCTGCTAAGTCGGTATCGATCACATTACAGACCCTCCGCTGTACCTTGTCGAGAAGCCCAAGGAGAATAGCAGGGGCACCCGACCAGATATGGTAACAGTATTCAATGCACGGCCGGATGGTAGATTTATAAATGTGCATGATAGATTCAGACGGAAAAAAACAGCGGATTTAGCAATGGATTCGATATAGTCATTCCACTTGAGGTCCGCTGAAAGTGTATGGTGAAAGAAAGGAAACTAAAGCAGTTGTTTTAATTAATTTGAACAAGCGTATATGTAAGACTTCTTTCCAGTTGAGATCTAGGTTGAGTTTAAGTCCCAACAGACGCTCTAGGCACTAGGTCTCTCCAAGAGAACATCCTTTCATATCGATAAGTGGAAATGCAGAGTTCACTCTGTAACTCAATTCCCTTTTCAAGCTAAGTCATTTCAACTCACGTCCTGGGTATTACGATAAACTACATTCGGCAGTAAGGCCTCTGATCGGGAGGTTTTGAGGAGAACGGAACAACTTAATTGCAGTTATCCCCAGGTCTTCCCTGACCGGAGGTGGTAGCATCTGTTTGTCCCAAAATGGGTCAAAATGTTATGAAAGTATAATAAATTTATACTAAAAATACTAGCAAAACAATTTCATTGTAAAAAAAATTTACAGAAATAGGCCTGAAATGGGTCTAAACTTCCACTTAACCATGAAATGACGTGTCTGTCGTAATTTTTACATATACTTTCTCTATATGTTTTTATATACATATATATTTAGAGCTCTCCTAGAGGTAACGATGGACGTTACCCCAAGGAGGCATCATAAATTGTAACGCTGCACGACCCCACTGGCAAGTCTTACAAATAGATCGCGGATATTGTTGGCGTCAACATTTCAACTGTCACTCGTGGCATCAATGCGAGGAAACAAACTGGATCCATCATTCAAAAACGTAAAAGAAAATCTGAAAAATCTTTGTAAACGAATTTACTAATGCTCCAAAGAAAATTACATTTCGGCATTCAGTCAGTCAAGTGCCATACGTGATACACGCTTTGGGCGATCATGTCTCGAAAGACATGACTGAGTGGGCAGAAGATTATCCTGCAGTAGGTTGTCATTGCTTCCTGCGGTAGACTGGTTGCCGACCAAGGCTTTAGAACCCAATCTATCCTATTATTTAACCCATAACTGGAGGGAAGTGACGCATTAATACTTTTTCCAAGGTTATTTGTGCGGAAGTGAATGTGACGAATTTAACTGGAATTCGAACTCGGCTCCTCGATTTGTCGTGCCGAGTCGGTATCCACTATACCACAATGCACATCCTTTCGGCAATAAATGACTCATTAAGAGTTGATATACTGCTAAACAAACAAATGAATATTTTAGCTTTTCGAATAGAGATTTTGTCGAACCAAATATAGTTGAAAGTCCAAATTCTAATCCCGATTATTGATGAAGAAAAAAAAGTAAACAGTTACTGAAACAAAAACCGATTCTACTTTAAAAGTGTATGTTATATCATTATTGTCAGAAATTAATTAAAAAATAGGAAGAATTATATTCATTATAGACTGATTTGTTTAGACGAGTGTCCTCACCTTGGTTGTTTTTACCATTCATGTATCTATCGGGTTGTGTAAGCTCTGGGGAATTACAAACGGAATACTTTATTCAATCGATGGAGCTCGATTATGTTGTCCAGAACAGGGGACATAACTCATAGGGTTTTTTTATTAATTCATCCGCGTGTTGTCTCTTGTCTGTTCTATAGAAAAGTCTACCAGAGTATTTGACTCGTGCACAGCCTGGCCCATGGATTGAATTCACAATCGCTAAACATCTAAAGAAGGTTGAAACGTATAATGACTGAAACACTTTGACACTAGTCCGACTGAATTAGTATATAATAGTGCTTAAGGTTTCGGTAAAATTGAATATAAAAAGCATTACACAGTTTATACTTCTCTTACATGATGGGTTCATGCTCCAAGACTCCCTCATCAAAACAATCATTCAATTTTTAAATTATTGTATATTGTAAAGAAGTCGAAGGAAGAAGCGAAGCGACAAATCGAGAAGAAAGGGAGGAAAGTGGGAAAGTAGAACGGTGCAGAAATAGAGAGAGGAAGAAAGAGAAGGAGAAATGAGGTGAGGAAGAAAATAGAGAGGAGAAGAAAGAGAAGGAGAAATGAGGAAGAAAGAGAAAGAGAAACGGGGATTGGGAGAAAATAGAGAGAGAAAGAAAAAGGAGGAATGAGTAGGGAAGAAGAAAGAGGAGGAGGGGGAATGAGGAGAGAGAGAAAACAGCGAGAGGAAGAAAGAGAAGGAGAAATGAGAAGAGGGAGAAAATAAAGAGAGGTAAAAAGAGGAGGAGGAATGAGGAGAGAGAGAAAACAGCGAGAGGAAGAAAGAGAAGGAGAAATGAGAAGAGGGAGAAAATAAAGAGAGGAAAAAAGAGGAGGAATGAGGAGGGGAGAAAATAGAGAGAGGAAAAAAGAGGAGGAAAGAGAAGCGAAAAAATAGAGAGAAGTAGAAAGAGGAGGAGGAATGAGGAGAGGGAGAAAACAGAGAAAGGAAGAAAGACATAAAGAAATGAAGAAGGAGAGAAAACAGTGAGGAGGAGAAAATAGGGAGAGGGAGAAAGAGAAGGAGAAATGAGGAGGGGAGAAAATAGAGAGAGGAAGAAAGAGGAGGAATGAGTAGGGGAGAAAATAGTGGAAGAAAAAAGAGGAGGAATGAGAAGGGAAGAAAATAGAGAGAAGAGGAGGAGGAATGAGGAGAGGGAGAAAATAGAGAGAGAAAAAAAGATGAGGAATGGGGAGGGGAGAAAATAGAGAGAAGAACAAAGAGGAGGAGGAATAAGGTGGTGGGGAAGTAGGTCAAATAAATAAATATGTAGAAACACAGAAGGGAATAAAAAGACGTCTAAGAAGCGAGAAAAGAGGAAGAGAAATAGAACAAAGGTGAAATAAAAAGAAGAAAAAATGGAGGAATGTAGGAAAAACGATAAGGCATAGAGAGTAAGAAAGGAAGAAAAACAGACAAGAAAACAAATAGAAAGAAAAAAAAAGAAAAATAGGAAGTGAAACAAACAAGAAATGGTAAGAGTAAAGAGGTAATACAGAGGGAAGATAAAGAAAAACAAAGATGAGACTAATATTGAGAAAATAGACAGGAATAGAAATCGTAAGAAAATGGGTCGAAATACAAAGGAAAGGAAAGTGACATAAAAATTCAGAAATTAAATGATTAAAAAAATTCAGAAATACAGTCACTTAAGTGCTATACATAAAACACGCTTGGGCGATATGGGCAGATTATTATCCCGCAGTGGGTTGCCATTGCTTTCTGCGGTAGACTGGTTGCGAGCCAAAGCTATAGAACCCAATCTGTCCTGACATTTAACTCATAGCTGGAGAGAGAAGAGATAGATTATATTACATTATTATAAGTATAGTAATGGGGGATCAGTTTATTACATCATAACAATGGAAAACCGATCCCCCACTTTATACCCAGTAGAAGTTTTAAATGTTTCCAACTATTATAATCAGTCAGTCAGTTAAATGCCATATATGATACACGCTTTACGCGATCATGTCTCGAAAGAGACATGATTCACTGGGCAGAAGATTATCCCACAGTAGGTTGCCATTGCTTTCAGCGGTAGACTGGTTGCCAGCCAAGGCTATAGAACCCAATCTGTTCTGTTATTTAATCCATAACTAGAGGGAAGAGACGGATTAATACCTTTCCCAAGGGTATTTGTGCGTAAGTGAATGTAATGAATTCAACTGTAATTCGAACTCGGCTTCCCGATTTCTCGTTCAGAGCCGATATCCACTGCACCACAACGCACAGACAGACAATTACAAAGAAATAAAAAAAAAAGCTAAGAAGATAATGTAAGAGAAAAAAAAACGTGCGGGAGAGAAAAGTGATAATGAAGAGGATCTTTTTCTTTATGTACCGTGTCTCTTCAGGACGTTGGCGTTCATGGACTTTCACTTGGCTCTGTCTCTTGTCGCTCTCATAATTCTACCTCTTGATATCTCTCCCAAACCCCGCTCCCCTATCCATTTGCTCAAACCTATCAAGTATGTCTCGCGCTGCTTTCTCCTGTCTCTCTTTCCTTCTATCCGTCCTGTGAGTATTAAACTGTCCATGCCTTATTTTCTCACGACATGTCCCAGAAACCTCTTCTGTCTCTTCTATATGTTAATTATGAGTTTTCTCCTCGTTTCCATTCTCTTCCACACCTCGTCGTTAGTCACGTGCTCACTTCATGGTATCCTCAGCATCCTTCTGTAAAACCACATTTCTGCTACCTCAAGCCTCTCCATCTCTGATGAGATCGTCCAACATTCACTTCCATACAACAGAACAAACATCACATAGTAATCCAGCACTCTCTTCTTAGTTTCTAATAAGATTTTCCTGTCTTTCAATACTCTGGTTAGATTTTGAAATGCGACCTCGGATCTCGACGTCACACTTTCTATCTGTCGTCAGTACGCTTTCCAGGTATTTAAATTTCATTACTTGTTTTATTTTAGTTTCTCCAACCTGTAGTTGGCATTTTGGGGTCTTCATTTTGCTGATAACCATGCAGTCAGTTTTCTTGAAATGTATGCTTAGTCTTTTTTTCTCTCTTTCCCTTGATACCTTCTGTAGGAGGTCTTGCATTTTCCTTTCTGTGTCTGCTATCATCACTGTGTCATCTGCGTATCTTAAATTGTTGAGACTGTGGCCGCCAATAACAAATCCTGACGAGGAGTTTATTTCTCTCAGAATTGTTTCGCTTTATAAGTTTTTTTTTTTTAATCATCTCACCCCAAGCAAGGCATTCCACTGCCACTATTGCGCATGGGGCTACATAGGGGAAGGTAAAGAGAAGTGGTTAGACATAGGGAATGTCAGAAGGAAGGTGACAGATGAGTAAGGATAGCGAGGATGAGGGTTGGGCAGATGGGAAGAGTGATAGAATGGGAGCAGGTTAGTGTGTTAGGAGGTGTCTATTGACCTTACATTTAAACTCCTGGAGATTGTAGCCGTCGGGGAAGCAATCGTTTGGAAGAGAATTCCACAGTCGGAAAGTGCGAGGAAAGAAACTGTTGGAGTAGAAGTTACGGCTGCATTTTATCGGTTTCACTGTAAAAGGGTGGGATCTAGTTGCTAATCTAGTGTCTCGTTCAAATTCGTATTTAGGGGGCACCAGTGAATACGAAGTTGAATAGATCTGGTGAGAATAAATATCCTTTCTGTTTTTGTATATCTGCTGAATTCACTTCCTATCCGTACGCAGGTGGTTTGCTGCCAATATATATTCTTGATTATTATTTTCGGAAAAGTCGTTAACGAGCATGTTTTTGCTGTCAGCAGTCTGTCATCTTTGTATCTAACATTGTTGGGATTGTGGCCGCTAATGATGAATCCTGGCAAGTGTTTTATTTCTCTCCGAATTGTTTCGCCGTATAAACTGAATACATCCGGTGAGATCCTTGTCTTATGCCCCTTTCTATTTTTGTATACCTACTGGATTCACTTCCTATACGTACACCAACGTTTGGCTGCAAGTATATATTCTTGATAATCTTAACGTCTTTTCCGAAAATGTCGAGGTTATCGAGCATGTCTTTCAAGTTTTTCTGGCGGACTTTGACAAATGCCTTGTATAGTCTATAAAGCACAGGTAGTCCTTCTGCATTTCTATTTCTCTTTCAGATAACATTCTGAGCATGAATATCGCATTCTTTGTTCTAGTATCTTTAACAACGCCACACGGTTCTTGTCCCATCTTTGGGTCAATTTTGCTGCGCGCTCAGTTCATTCAAATCTAGATTATGTGGGCCATTATTAAGCTGATTGTTTGGTGAATTTCACATTCCTTGGCACCTAGCTTTTTAGGTAGTACTATGAAAACTGATCTGCTTAGGGGCTCTGGTATATTGCCATTGTTGTAGATTTTGTTTATTTTTTCTGTGAGCCTGTCTATGCCAAATTCTTCTCAGGGCATCAACATCTTTAAGGAGATATATGTTGCCCTCTCTTTTTCGCTTTCTCGTGCTCGTTGCCCCCCCCTCTCTCTCTCTCTCTGTCTCTCTTTCTTGTGCTCGTTGCCTCTCTCTCTTTCTCGTGTTTGTTTCCCCTTTCTTTTTCTCTCTCTCTTTCTCGTACTTGTTGCCTCTCTCTCTCTCTCTCTTTTGCTCGTTGTCTCTCTCTTTCTCGTGCTCATTGCCTATTTCTGTCTTTCTTGTGCTCGTTGCCTCTCTCTCTCTCTTTATCGTGATCGTTGCTCGTTGTCGTCTCTCTTTTTCTCTCTCTTTCGTGTTTGATTCTCTCTTTCTCTCTCATTCATTCATATGTGTGTATTTATATATCTTCCATATTCGATTCATATAAAAATATAATTCTTTAAATATCGAACTAGTTAAAAACTGATGCCTTCATCATGCAAGTGATATGTCTACTATGGAGAGATGGCAATGAATTCAATATTGTGACCTCGAGCCAGACTAAGCATTACTTAGTAAATAACCATTCACCACCCGTCTTTAATCGATATTTTTTGCATGCTTCCAAACTCCACAAAAAATGAGGAACCTTTAGCTATTGATCTGCACTGGCAGAATCCATTGACCTGATCGATTAACCACATCTCAGCCGCCATTCGTGTTTACAGCAATGATACTTTGCACCCAGGCGTAAATAAATGGATTTTGTTGAGCTGACAGACGCCATATTTGAGCCGTCATTCGACTGAGCCTCCTCTATAGTAATTACTTCCTTAATTGATCCCTTGAATCTGGCGTATGTTATTTGCTTTCAACCGGATGCTTTCATATGAACGCGATAAAAATGGAAAACAAAAAAACAATTTTATTCCCTTTCTTTCATGTCTTACTCAAGCAAAAGACGTTTCATCAGTGAGTTTCTTTTTTTTTTTTTTTTTTTTTTCCCCACTTGCCATTTGGGTTGATTGGTTTAATGCCCAGAGGGTACTTCAGAAACATAATTCAGGGTGGCATGGGACCTCCATCACCACGCGCTAACTCTCCATTCAGATTGAGCAGAAAAAATTTGAAATTCTTGTGGATTTTTTTTGTTCATAGTGACAATCTCATACACAATTGTTAAACCAATTATTTCTGTTTTTATTTCATTTTCACGCCACCATCTGGTGGGATCACGTGACAGTAAATCCGTTCATTGTGCCATTACTTCATGTAACATTCTATCTGATCTCAATTTTCTTCCATTCTTCTCATAAAGATTTTCAGAAACATTCCATTGATTCATTTAATTGTTGTTAGAGCGATAATCACCCACGCCAAATCTACGATCTCTGAAGTTAAACAGCGTCGAACCTGGTCAGTACCTAGATGGGTAACTGATTGGGAATATTATGTGCTGTTAGCTTGGATGTACGGGTGATATAGCGGGCAATGACTTGGAATTTGAAATACGGGTACAGAGTTATAATTTCAGTTGTGTTCGTTATATTCCACTCACGTACAAATACCCTTGGAAAAGGGATGAATTCACCTCTGTTTACCCAAGCTATGACTTAATGAGTAAAAATTTTACCATCCTTATCGCCTTAAAAATTTTACCATCCTTATCGCCTTACAAAAATCTTACAATCTAAAATATTTTCTGGCTTTAAATAACCTGTAAAAGATTGATAAATCATAAAAAACAAAAATTCTCAATCTTATCGCTATTGGAAAATATGAATCCATCTCTTTTACGCTAGCTATGGGTTAAATAGTAGGATTTGTATCCGTAAATGATTACTATCTCCTACAGACACAAAATAGCAACCTAGTCGCTCCTCTATGACTATTTCCATGGCAAATATTTAGTTGAACTCCGCTCTTTATTTCTACTAGTCCAAAACTTTACAGCTAGGAAATGATATTTCCACGGAGTTGAAACACTCTCATTTCCTCTGTTTTTTAAAGGTAAGTTCCACTCAGACATTTTTCCCCAACTGATATTTTGTGGAAGAGATTCGGGTAAGTGCTGAATGACATGATCTTACTCTATTCAAATCAAGGGTCAGTATTTATCTATTGCCCTTTTCTTCACAATCATCACCTCCTAACATCTCATCTTTCATTTATATCACGCACCAGATTATTAATTACAGTTATTATCTTCAGTATTTGTCTATATTTTTAGATGAGGTAGTATTAACATTATTTCGGTTTGAAATTCCTAACACCTGAAGAAAGCCGGAGCGTATAACGGTCGAAACGTCGTACAAATGGCAACCAAGATGAGGACAATAGTCCGAATATGTAAATAGTGTTGTTATTATCTTGAGTGGCCTTTAAATCTTCTATTGGGTGAATTCTTGTCTTAAAAAGACAAGACCTTGCTTTCTAGCTGAAATTCTTGGATCCACTTAAATCGCAGAGAACTTTTCACTAAGAAAACTTTCTCTTTTTATAGATGCCGTTTGATAAATCCTGTTCATTTGTACCATATCCGGACATGCTTATCTTTACAGACGGCTGGCCTAACGGTTAAATGGTACAAGCGAAAGAGTGATCGGTCATACAGAATTTAAAATCCGGCAAGGGCACATCGGGTCCACTCTGTACTATGCCTTTGCGAATGAGATTATTTCACGCCTTGTAATCAAAGGTAAATAGTCGTGTTCTTGGAGATTATTTAATTTTGTAAGATAGGCGTTGTTCTAACACTTCGCTTCCGTAAAAGCTCGCACTTACGATAGACAATGGTTGCGTTTCCAATGGTAGATGAATAAAGGCAAAATCATCGCTTTATGTGCATCCTTTGCTTTTATCACTAACTAGCATCATAGCCCGGCGTTGCCCGAGCAACTCAGAAGATTTTTAATTAGATGATTAATGTAGCGTGTTGCGATTTCCGAGCGCTTGTAGTCGCCGCCTCAATTTGAAACTCATTTATATAAAAAAAAAAATAATTATATAAAAAATTGTTGTTTAAAAGTTGTTCAAAAATCGCATTAAAAATCTATTTTCTTTGGTGTTGCGTAAACGTGAGTTGATGTTTTGTGTGACATTGTAAACAACATTGCGTTTGTTTTTGTTTCAAATTTACGGAGGAAAATATTTACATTTTTTGTTGACTAAATGAATTTCAGAAATTTTCGAAGAATATTTAAAAATGCAGACATTTAATTTTAGAGGAAAAAGTTACATTAATGCCACACGAATTACAGACAGTTGATTTCCTGCACGAAATATTTAGCGAAAAAAAGCTTTATTTTTTTAATTTTATTTTCTGAAGTATGAAATATTAAATATGAAAAAAAATACTTAAATAATTAAATTAACCATTGGCACTTTTTTACATATTTTGTTTTTGTTTGAAAAAAAGCACAGTTTTTTCCTTTTTTTTTAAAATATTTCTTTTGTTTCAAAACTACGAGGAAAGATATTCACATTTTTTGTTGACCAAATGAATTTTTAAAACGTCGGAATAAAAATTAAATATAAAGGCTCATTTTTTTAGTCGCGTTTGACACGTATGATTTGATTTCTGTGACGTAATCTAGCAACCATCTTAGATCTGAGATGTTTTACGGATCAAATGTAAACAATCGACTTTATTGGCCAAAAAGTGCGAAAGGGAAAATTGCTGAACTTAAAACTCAAAAAGTATGCGTCGACCTGGCTTCCCTGTAGATATGTATCCCGAGAAAGTTTGAATGGCGTAGCTTAAAAAATGTAGGCGTGCATAAGGAACAGTCACACACAGACTCACAGATTTCCTTTTATATATATAGATTTTGACTTTTATTTCTGTCTTTTCACAAACTCGTTATATTATTATCATGATTATTATTATTATTATTATCGAGCCACAAGATTAGCAACTAGGTCCCACCTTTTTACTGTGAAACCAATAAATTGTAAACGCAAATTCTACTCCACCAGCTTCTTTTCTCGCACTTCCCGCCTGTGGAATTCTCTTCCGCATACTTGCTTTCATGACAGTTACAATCTCCAAGAATTTAAATGTAAAGTCAATAGTCATCTCCTGTCTCACTAACTTACATCCTCTCTCTCATGCTTTTCTGTATCCACCCCACTCTCATCAGTACTCTCTTTCCTCTCCTACTCTCTTCCTGACACCCCCTGCAACCTCTCACTCTTCATAACATTCCTCCTCGTCCACTTCACTCTCATCAGTACTCTCTTCCCTCTCCTACTCTCTTCCTGATATCCCCTGCAACCTCTCCCTCCTCTTAACATTCCTCCTCGTCCACCCCACTCTCATCAGTAATCTCTTCCCTCTCCTACTCTCTTCCTGACACCCCCTGCAACCTCTCACTCCCCAGCATTCCTCCTATGTAACCCCCTGCACAACAGTGGAAGTAAAATGCCTTGCTTGGAGCAACACGTTTATAAAAAAAATATCTTCTTTCGCATCATTTTTTTGTTTTGCAATATGGATATTCTCTATCAAGTTTTACATCCAATAAATAGATAGAACCCCCCGTGGAATATTTGCAGAGCCAAGCAATGCAGACTTCTGAAGTGATGGAATACTAGACTTTATTCCGATTTTCTAAATGTAGGATTTTAATTCCATTGATAACTGAGAGAATAGCGGACTGAATGTCTCATATTCTTGCAACTTCAATCCGGTGGTCGGAAACTTGCTTTAACGTGTCCTTTCCCTGAAGCATCCTTCCTTTGTAGAATAATTCCTACAAATAATTCCGAATGCCCCAACTACAAAAAGACAACTTGTGCTAATACTTGTTAAATTTTGGTACATCTCTATTTTTGCCTACTCTACCTTCACTTATCTCAAGGTATCACAATGTTCATCAAGATTCATTCATAGCTGCTCTTCTGTACAACAGTGGTACCAGGGCGATTGCTCTCCAAGCGCTTGTCAGTCGAGATGGTCGTATCCCACATGAGTTTCACTTGCTTATTCGCGGCTACTGACGGCGGTGAATGCTCGTCCTTCTCCGCGTAGTCAAATCCATACTCCCTGCATAGCTACAATGTATTGTGAGGGTTGCTTTGTCATGGCTTTTTCTGCACTTTTTCTGTGTCAGCTGAGTGCAGCTACTGACAATATGTTGTACACATTTACTAGCTTTCCTACACAGTCTACACATGGGTAAATCAGCTGTTCTGTCAACATATTATTATTTTAAAAACATTGTCACTGTACATTGATTCCGTGCCCTACCCCAGCAGTCAGCAAGTTTATACATAATTAAATATATAACATACTTGTAATTTTAAAATCTATCAACCTTACATTTGTTAAATAAAAACTAAAAAGAACTGAAAGGAGGCACTTAAAATGTAAACAGTTTTAAAATATTTTCCTTGTACGCAATGCAGTCACTGATATGAAAAAATAAATAAATATATATATAAAATTCTTTTTCTATTTTAATGCTTTGAGTAAACAGACACGATGTTTTATATGTATGTCGTTTAAAGACCGACAAACATGAGATCTATTTCACAATTGCAGCCACACACACAATATATTCTTATTATTGGTTTTATTTAACAACATGAAAGAACTTTTCAAATTCTTATTTTGTTTCCGTTTCTCCTGATTTCTTTTTTGTATTATTCATTACAAAGTCTTTCACCTTCGGCTTGATGTAAAGGAGGGTTTTTCTTTCATTCTCAGAAAATTACTCAGCATTTTACATTGAAGTTTGTTTGTTTTTTTCTGTATATTTTAGCAGTACGAATGAACACAATATTTTGTTTCTCTGATCGTGGGGTGTTTCCAGGGATTTTCTTAATATATGTATCAGTATTATTTTTAATCATTATTTTTAGTGATCGTGAGGGGTTTTCAGGGATTTTCTTAATATATGTATCAGTATTAATTTTAATCATTATTTTTAATGATCGTTAGGGGTTTTCAGGGGTTTTCTTAATATATGTATCAGTATTATTATTTTTAATGATTGTGAGGGGTTTTCAGGGATTTTCTTAATACATGTATCAGTATTATTTTTAATCATTATTTTTAATGATTGTGAGAGGTTTTCAGGGATTTTCTTAATATATGTATCAGTATTATTTTTAATCATTATTTTTAATGATCGTGAGAGGTTTTCAGGGGTTTTCTTAATATATGTATCAGTATTATTTTTAATCATTATTTTTAATGATTGTGAGGGGTTTTCAGGGATTTTCTTAATATATGTATCAGTATTATTTTTAATTATTATTTTTAATGATTGTGAGAGGTTTTCAGGGATTTTCTTAATATATGTATCAGTATTATTTTTAATCATTATTTTTAATGATCGCGAGAGGTTTTCAGGGGTTTTCTTAATATATGTATCAGTATTATTATTTTTAATGATTGTGAGAGGTTTTCAGGGATTTTCTTAATATATGTATCTGTATTATTTTTAATCATTATTTTTAATGATTGTGAGAGGTTTTCAGGGATTTTCTTAATATATGTATCAGTATTATTTTTAATCATTATTTTTAATGATCGCGAGAGGTTTTCAGGGGTTTTCTTAATATATGTTTCAGTATTATTATTTTTAATGATTGTGAGAGGTTTTCAGGGGTTTTCTTAATATATGTTTCAGTATTATTTTTAATTATTATTTTTAATGATTGTGAGAGGTTTTCAGGGGTTTTCTTAATATATGTTTCAGTATTATTTTTAATTATTATTTTTAATGATTGTGAGAGGTTTTCAGGGATTTTCTTAATATATGTATCAGTATTATTTTTAATTATTATTTTTAATGATTGTGAGAGGTTTTCAGGGATTTTCTTAATATATGTTTCAGTATTATTATTTTTAATGATTGTGAGAGGTTTTCAGGGGTTTTCTTAATATATGTTTCAGTATTATTATTTTTAATGATTGTGAGGGGTTTTCAGGGATTTTCTTAATACATGTATCTGTATTATTTTTAATTATTATTTTTAATGATTGTGAGATGTTTTCAGGGATTTTCTTAATATATGTATCAGTATTATTTTTAATTATTATTTTTAATGATTGTGAGAGGTTTTCAGGGATTTTCTTAATATATGTATCAGTATTATTTTTAATCATTATTTTTAATGATCGCGAGAGGTTTTCAGGGGTTTTCTTAATATATGTTTCAGTATTATTATTTTTAATGATTGTGAGAGGTTTTCAGGGATTTTCTTAATATATATATCAGTATTATTTTTAATCATTGTGAGAGGTTTTCAGGGATTTTCTTAATATATATATCAGTATTATTTTTAATCATTGTGAGAGGTTTTCAGGGATTTTCTTAATATATGTATCAGTATTATTTTTAATCATTATTTTTAATGATTGTGAGGGGTTTTCAGGGATTTTCTTAATATATGTATCAGTATTATTATTTTTAATGATTGTGAGGGGTTTTCAGGGATTTTCTTAATATATGTATCAGTATTATTATTTTTAATGATTGTGAGGGGTTTTCAGGGATTTTCTTAATATATGTATCTGTATTATTTTTAAACATTATTTTTAAGGATCGTGAGGGGTTTTCAGGGGCTTTCTTAATATATGTATCAGTATTATTATTTTTAATGATTGTGAGGGGTTTTCAGGGATTTTCTTAATATATGTATCTGTATTATTTTTAAACATTATTTTTAAGGATCGTGAGAGGTTTTCAGGGATTTTCTTAATATGTATCAGTATTATTATTTTTAATGATTGTGAGGGGTTTTCTTAATATATGTATCAGTATTATTATTTTTAATGCTTGTGAGGGGTTTTCAGGGATTTTCTTAATATATGTATCAGTATTATTATTTTTAATGATTGTGAGGGGTTTTCAGGGATTTTCTTAATATATGTATCTGTATTATTTTTAAACATTATTTTTAAGGATCGTGAGGGGTTTTCAGGGGCTTTCTTAATATATGTATCAGTATTATTATTTTTAATGATTGTGAGGGGTTTTCAGGGATTTTCTTAATATATGTATCTGTATTATTTTTAATCATTATTTTTAATGATTGTGAGAGGTTTTCAGGGATTTTCTTAATATATGTATCAGTATTATTTTTAATCATTATTTTTAATGATCGTGAGAGGTTTTCAGGGGTTTTCTTAATATATGTATCAGTATTATTTTTAATTATTATTTTTAATGATTGTGAGAGGTTTTCAGGGATTTTCTTAATATATGTATCAGTATTATTTTTAATCATTATTTTTAATGATCGCGAGAGGTTTTCAGGGGTTTTCTTAATATATGTATCAGTATTATTATTTTTAATGATTGTGAGAGGTTTTCAGGGATTTTCTTAATATATGTATCTGTATTATTTTTAATCATTATTTTTAATGATTGTGAGAGGTTTTCAGGGATTTTCTTAATATATGTATCAGTATTATTTTTAATCATTATTTTTAATGATCGCGAGAGGTTTTCAGGGGTTTTCTTAATATATGTTTCAGTATTATTATTTTTAATGATTGTGAGAGGTTTTCAGGGGTTTTCTTAATATATGTTTCAGTATTATTTTTAATTATTATTTTTAATGATTGTGAGAGGTTTTCAGGGGTTTTCTTAATATATGTTTCAGTATTATTTTTAATTATTATTTTTAATGATTGTGAGAGGTTTTCAGGGATTTTCTTAATATATGTATCAGTATTATTTTTAATTATTATTTTTAATGATTGTGAGAGGTTTTCAGGGATTTTCTTAATATATGTTTCAGTATTATTATTTTTAATGATTGTGAGAGGTTTTCAGGGGTTTTCTTAATATATGTTTCAGTATTATTATTTTTAATGATTGTGAGGGGTTTTCAGGGATTTTCTTAATACATGTATCAGTATTATTTTTAATTATTATTTTTAATGATTGTGAGAGGTTTTCAGGGATTTTCTTAATATATGTATCAGTATTATTTTTAATCATTATTTTTAATAATCGCGAGAGGTTTTCAGGGGTTTTCTTAATATATGTTTCAGTATTATTATTTTTAATGTTTGTGAGAGGTTTTCAGGGATTTTCTTAATATATATATCAGTATTATTTTTAATCATTGTGAGAGGTTTTCAGGGATTTTCTTAATATATGTATCAGTATTATTTTTAATCATTATTTTTAATGATCGTGAGAGGTTTTCAGGGGTTTTCTTAATATATGTATCAGTATTATTTTTAATCATTATTTTTAATGATTGTGAGGGGTTTTCAGGGATTTTCTTAATATATGTATCAGTATTATTATTTTTAATGATTGTGAGGGGTTTTCAGAGATTTTCTTAATATATGTATCAGTATTATTATTTTTAATGATTGTGAGGGGTTTTCAGGGATTTTCTTAATATATGTATCTGTATTATTTTTAAACATTATTTTTAAGGATCGTGAGGGGTTTTCAGGAGCTTTCTTAATATATGTATCAGTATTATTATTTTTAATGATTGTGAGGGGTTTTCAGGGATTTTCTTAATATATGTATCTGTATTATTTTTAAACATTATTTTTAAGGATCGTGAGAGGTTTTCAGGGATTTTCTTAATATGTATCAGTATTATTATTTTTAATGATTGTGAGGGGTTTTCTTAATATATGTATCAGTATTATTATTTTTAATGCTTGTGAGGGGTTTTCAGGGATTTTCTTAATATATGTATCAGTATTATTATTTTTAATGATTGTGAGGGGTTTTCAGGGATTTTCTTAATATATGTATCTGTATTATTTTTAAACATTATTTTTAAGGATCGTGAGGGGTTTTCAGGGGCTTTCTTAATATATGTATCAGTATTATTATTTTTAATGATTGTGAGGGGTTTTCAGGGATTTTCTTAATATATGTATCTGTATTATTTTTAAACATTATTTTTAAGGATCGTGAGAGGTTTTCAGGGATTTTCTTAATATGTATCAGTATTATTTTTAATCATTATTTTTAATGATTGTGAGAGGTTTTCAGGGATTTTCTTAATATATGTATCTGTATTATTTTTAATCATTATTTTTAATGATTGTGCGGGGTTTTCAGGGGTTTTCTTAATATATGTATCTGTATTATTTTTAATCATTATTTTTAATGATTGTGAGAGGTTTTCAGGGATTTTCTTAATATATGTATCTGTATTATTTTTAATCATTATTTTTAATGATCGTTAGGGGTTTTCAGGGGTTTTCTTAATATATGTATCAGTATTATTATTTTTAATGATTGTGAGGGGTTTTCAGGGATTTTCTTAATATGTATCAGTATTATTTTTAATCATTATTTTTAATAATTGTGAGGGGTTTTCAGGGATTTTCTTAATATATGTATCTGTATTATTTTTAATCATTATTTTTAATGATTGTGAGGGGTTTTCAGGGATTTTCTTATTATATGTATCAGTATTATTATTTTTAATGATTGTGAGAGGTTTTCAGGGATTTTCTTAATATATGTATCTGTATTATTTTTAATCATTATTTTTAATGATCGTGAGGGGTTTTCAGGGGTTTTCTTAATATATGTATCAGTATTATTATTTTTAATGATTGTGCGGGGTTTTTTCAGGGATTTTCTTAATATGTATCAGTATTATTTTTAATCATTATTTTTAATAATTGTGAGGGGTTTTCAGGGATTTTCTTAATATATGTATCAGTATTTATTATTTTTAATGATTGTGAGGGGTTTTCAGGGATTTTCTTAATATATATATCTGTATTATTTTTAATGATTGTGAGGGGATGTGCGTTGTGTTGCAGTGGATATCGACTCGGAACGAGAAATCTGGGAGCGGAGTTCAAATTCCAGTTGAATTCATTGCCTTCACTTAGGCGCAAATACCCTTGGGAAAGGTATTACTCCGTCTCTTCCTTCCAGTTATGGGTTAAATAACAGGGCGGATTGGGTTCTATAGCCTTGGCTGGCAACAAGTCTACCGCAGAAAGCAATGGCAACCTACTGCGGGATAATCTTCTGCCCAGTCAAGCGTGTTTCACGTATGGCACTTAACTGACTGACTGAGGGGTTTTCAGGGATTTTCTTAATGACTGTATCAGTATTAAATTTTAATCATTTTTTAATGATCGTGAGAAGTTTCCATGGATTTTCTTAAAACATGTATCTGTATTCTTTTTATTCATTATTTTTATGATCGTGAGAGATTTTCTTAATAGATGTATCAGTATTATTTTATATCATTATTTTTAATCACAAAAGATAGTGCTTATGAGCATCGCTCACATAGAAATACTCTCTTATTGCTATATGTGCAATAACTTAGTCGCAGGTCAGTGACACGTTAAAAGAATAAATCAAAGAATAAATCAAAGAACAAATCAGAAAAACTGGAATAAAGTTTAAATCTGAATGAAAAAGAGGCCATCCAAAATCTAAGCAAAGTATTAAGAAACAGAAAAAAATTGTTAGAAACACAGAGTTCTAAACTGCTATATAATGCCTACAGTTCTATAAGACAGTTGAAAGTCGGCTCTCTGTGCAGGGCCCGGAAATTCTTTCCGTTTGAATCTATCCTGCACATATATAAATCAACCGTCCGTCCATGTATTGAATACTGCTGCCACATCTGGTCGGGTGCCCCTGCTATTCTCCTCGGGCTTCTTGACAAAATACAGCGGAGAATCTGTAATGTGATCGATACCGACTTAGCTGACCGGCTGCAGTCACTCTATCACCGGCGTGACGTGGCTTCCCTATGCCTCTTTTATAAGTACTTTCACGGCTTCTGCTCGGATGAACTTAAATCACTGGTGCCCCCTAGGTGTGAATTTGCTCGAGATACTAGATTGGCAACTAGGTCCCACCCTTTTACAGTGAAACCGATGAAATGTAACCGCAATTTCTACTCCAACAGCTTCTTTTCTCGCACTTCCCGCCTGTGGAATTCCCTTCCGCATGATTGCTTCCCCGACGGTTACAACCTCCAGGAGTTTAAATGTAAGGTCAATAGACACCTCCTAACACACTAACTCGCACCCATTTCCTCCAACGCTCTCCCTACGTACCTCCTAACTCGTCTATCACCCTCACTATGACATTTCCTATACCCAATCGCTCTATGTAACCCTCTGCGCTATAGTGGCAGTGGACTGCCTTGCTTGGGGTGATATGATTTTTAAAAAAAGTTAATACTGGACAATCTACTCATAGCTGAAGATAAGACTGGACTCAAGGAAAATGCCGTCCTATAGTGAGAAAATGATAATATATAAAGAAATAATTGATTTTTAATTATTGCTCTAACAGATCTTATCATTGTAGACGCTATTTCTAGTACTAATATTTAAGTGAATGGTTTGGTTTATTTAAAAGATATTACATCTTTTTGTTCACAATAATTTTGTCTCATCTGACGTGTGATGAAGAATAACGCATCAGAATCTTGAACTCCCAAATAATAATACTTTCAAAAGAAAGGCTTCTATTTTCATGCAGATTCCATCTGTTTTTGTGTTGGTAATGTTCAAAATGAACCATTGTGCCCATCCAAGGTCTGGTAATTTTCTCCTTGATGTAATCCGATGAATTACTTTGGACTTCTCTCGTAGATAATTTTGATTATCACATTCCCCACGAGATCACTTTTACGCCATTGTGCCATCCAGATATTTACACTTTCACCTCAGCGCACACCAGCAAAGATAAGTGAAGACATCCTTCTCCGCGACAAATGCATATGCGTAAATAAGAAAATTTATTTCTTAGATATAAAAAGCGCTCAATATACCGAGTGGTTAAAATGCGTGTACGCACTTGCAAATGCGCAATACATATACACTGACCCACATATTCACAAGTACACAAACAATAGTATACACACAGAGGTAATATGAAACACGTATGAACACGGACATGCACATGATCTAAATAGCCACCGTAAGCATACTTGTTATGGGGTATCAGTGTGGACATAAGAATCAACACTGTATGGTGACAGCATTTTTCAGGCGTAAACACAATCGTCATGACCTGACAATTGTAGTTCAGCTTTTTTTTTCCCCGTTCGCTCTGTCCCTGAAGATAAGGATAATTATCTTCAGCAAAAAGGAAATATGCAATAATACTGGAAAAATTAAATTAAAAATGACTAAAATCTTCCTTGTCGGTCGTTTATAACGAAACAAGTTTAAAATAAAGATTTTTTTCTTTCTTTTATAATCATATCGCCCCATTTTACTGCCACTGTTGTGCAGGGGGTTACATAGAAGGAAGGTTATGAGAAAGAGTGAGAGGTTACAGGGGGTGTCAGGAAGTTGGTAAGAGAAGAGTGGAGTGGACAGAGAAAAGAGCATGAGGGAGAGGATGCTGGTTAGTGAGATAGGAGATGACTATTGACTTTGGATTTAAATTCTTGGAGATCGTAGCTGTCGGGGAAGCAAGTAAATGGAAGGGGATTCCACAGGCGGAAAGTGCGAGAAAAGAAGCTGAGGGAGTAGAATTTCCGTTTACATCTTATTGGTTTCACAGTAAAAATTACTAATCTTGTGGCTCGAGGAAATTCATATATTGGTGGGGGGGGGGGCAGCAGGGAGCTAAGTTCATCGGAGCAGAAGCCGTGAAAGTATTTGTCGAAGAGACACAGGGAAGCCACACTGCGCCGGTGAGAAAGTGACTGCGCTGCCAAATCGGGATCGATCACATAGATTCTCCGTTGGATTTTGTCAAGGACACACAAATATGCATTAATATATATACACTGCGTGCCAGAATTATATGCAAATCGATTTTTTATTCTAGCTCCAATATTTTTTTAATAAAAATTAGTGAAACTTGGCACGTTATATGACAACACTAACACATGCGCAGATCTAAAATTCTAAGGTAATCTGCGCAATAGTAAACAAACTGCAGCCATTTTGGTGACTTGCAGCCTGTTTCAGCGTGCCAACTTTATATGCAAATCATTGCTGAAGTGTCAAATATGGTGAAGTGGTGACGGAAAATTAAAACATTGATTATTTTAGGAATATATAATTTAAGAACAACAATAATACAGAGCAAACATCTTCAATATGGTTTCATAGTACAATCAATATCGTATATAATTGCCATTTTTATTAACAAGATAAAAAGTCTTTGGTCCATTGAAGATGGCAAAGTTTCGATTTCATCTGATGAAATTTCTTTGGTAGCAGTCAGAACGGCATTCCAGAGGTCATCCTTGGCGGTTTACTGCTTTCCTCTGAAGTAAATCTTCCTTTTCAAGATGCTCTACGGATTTTCGATAGGATTCAAATCTGGAGAACAGGTTGGCCATTGCATTATTTGCCCATGTCTGGCAAAAACACTCTCCAAATATTCAGTGGTTATCCTTGCAGCATGAGACAGTGCATTATCATGCATGAATACCATCTTTTTCCGGAATGACAAATTCTTGTGCCAGGGTTCGAGGTGTTCTTTAATGAAGTCAATGTAGAGTTTGGCGCTCATTTTCACTCCATCTGCGACTCTGAATGGTCCTACCAATGATTGCAGCCCAAAACATCACACCACCACCTCCTTGTTGACGCCTGATCTGGTGGGGACGTGGACCCTCATTACGGTACCATCCTCTCCTCCACCCATCGGGTCCATCAAGGGTCGCTCGACATTCATTGGTGAACAAAACAGTTTGAAAATTTACCTTCATGTGATTTCTTGCCCACTCCGTCCTCTTTTTCTTGTAGATATCCTTTAATGGAGGGCAAACCTCTGGCCTTCCACATTTTGCAACTGTCCTCAGGATACGGCATCTAGTTGATTTAGGAACATCAGGAACGCCATCGTTTTCAAAAACTTTTTGCTAATCTCAAGAGGGTTACGGCGGACTTCTCTCTTGATTCTCCTCATGGCTCGATGCGACACAGGTGCTTTCTTACAAATTTCCCCTTTGTCAGAACATTCGTTGCAAAGTTCAGGTTTAGTAACAAATTTTCTATTTGTACGATGATCACGGTCCACGTTTTTAGCTATTTCTAAGGTAGATGTCTTATTACGAATCCTTTGGACAATTTTAGACTTCTCAGCTTGAGTCAAAGCGCCTTTACGTCCCATCTTGCATATAAAGTTGGCACGCTGAACTGGCTACAAGTCACCAAAATGGCTGCCGTTTGTTTACTATTGCACAGATTACCTTAGAATTTTAGATCTGCGCATGTGTTAGTGTTGCCATATAACGTTCTAAGTTTCACTAATTTTTGTTAAAACTATCGGAGTTGGAACAAAAAAAATCGATTTGCATATAATTCTGGCACGCAGTGCATATATCTATATATATATGTATATATTTAACTTATATGTTTAAACATTATTTTTAATCGATGCTTGTACTTAAGAAGGTATTCTGTTCTTAATTAAACAGTATATATATATATATATATATATATACCGGCTTGATTATTTATGAGAAATTTTGTTAGAAAAATGTGTGTAATTCGGCAGGATTCGAATCTGCGACCTCTAACAACACAGCGAAAGCCACCAATTGATTTGGTGCGTCTTATACCACTCTACCACGAATGATTTCACAGTCTAATCAAAGCTAAATCAAACCTTGTATAAACAATTATCAACTTCACGTAAATAACCATCCCTGCTTTAAAATAAACAAACGTAAACATAATGTTACGGAAATTGTCTGAGATTAACGAAATGGAATGAACAACGATATGGAGATTACCTCTTGATGTCATCGGCCTCCGGAGGCAATCCCAGCTTGTCACAGGTTGACCTTTTTGATTAAAAATGAATATTAATCGAAATACCGTCGATAGCTGTGTTCCCAAGTTATCATGAACGAGAGTTTGAGCATCAAACTGTTGATAACGCCAGATGATGCACTCTTTCCCAGAAACTGTAACTGCGTAGCTAAAGAAACGAATTTTTTCACTGTGCATCGCTGGATATCATTATATCAGCATTGTAGCAGTATCAACCACAGACAAACTCTGTGGATGTTGAACGAACACAAATATGCCTGTGCATGCGCCTGCAACAGAGATTGGCTAACTGTTATAGAAGATGAGTGTGATCGGAAACGAGTAGCCTATCTCTGTAAACATAGAAATCAACAGTGTGAAAACTGAGAGTTTAACCTTCTGGTAGAACTCTCAATTCGGTCAATGAATGCCGAATGTTTCCACTGTAGAAACTGCTAATCTCGCCATTAGCATTAGTATTGAGGATGTTAGAGATTTGCAAAGACTTGCTTTTGCTCGACCTCCAGCAATAACCGCTTAGCATCCCTGGCGTGAAATATAGGATGAAAGATAGGCGTCCCAGATAACTTAAAAATCAGGGAAGGAAAATGCTAAAAACAAATGCGATAAACATGACTGTGAGGGAGAAGAAATATTTGTCAATGAACTGAAGACGAGGCAAAAATATATCAAAGCTGCAGTAGCCTGGCCAAGATAGCTTCACAACTATCTTCATAAATCGATCGATAGAGCACGTAAAAATAGGCCCGCGTTTTCGGAACAAACTTCCGTTGAGGAGAAGGGAGATTTCCAGGTGGATGAAACCGGAATAAGACTTTGAAACCGGAAGTGGAAAAGATGGTGCCCTTTTCTGAATTTCTGCCCGATGCGTCATCTCTTTCGCTCTCGTGCACAATTTTTTTTTTCTTTTCAAACGCCCTGTCTCTCATTCTTACCAATGCTAAACTGAATATTTTAGTTACCTTTTTCTTTTCTTTTCAAACGCTCATGTGGAACAGCTTCCATTGTGGCTGCTCACCACTCCCCATGCTTTTTCCTTCAATGTTATATACGCTAACTGCTAATTCTTCAGTTATCTCATAGTTTAATCAGTCTATCCGATTTTCTTTCTATTTTTGTATCGGTCATGTTTTTGCTGTCTGTCGGATGCAGTTTGAGCGCGATTTTAATTAACCTTTCAAGTAGAACCATTTTTATCATCGCTGATGCTAACCTCCAGAAAAGTGATCCGTTGCGCCTTCTCGGACTGACGTACTTAGCCGACATGTAGGGAAAAGATCATATTGAAACAATTGCTATATCTGCTGCTATGGAATTTGGCTCCGTGTCAGGCTAGATGATTTTTTCTCACCAGAATCTATCTTACATATTTATAAATCTACCATTCGTCCTTGATTTGAATATTCCTGCCACATCTGGTCTGGCTCGCCTACTCTATATATTTAGATTAGAGGTTCTTGATAAATTCCAAAGAAGAATCTGCAGTGTTATTGGTCTTGACCTGGCATATCGGCTTCAGTCAATTTCGCACCGCCGTAATCTAGCTTCCCTGTGCTTTTTCTGTAAATACTTTTATGGTAATTGTTCTGACGCCCTTTCCTCTTTGATACGTGGACTTATGAATTTAAACGCAGTACTAAACTGGCGGCAAAGTCTCATAATTTTACAGTTGAAATGATTAAATGTAACCGTAAGTTCTATGTCAACAGTTTCTTCTATCGTACTTCTTCCTTGTGAAATTCTCTTTCAACTTCTTGCTTCCTAGCCAACGTTTATATTCAAAATTTAAATGCAGAAATAATGTGCCGCATGAGAAATAAACGACTTTCTATTAAACGGGTTTAATTACATTTTCACTAATAACATTCTATGATGTATTCAGATTTCACAGGCAAAGACACAACTGCGTAGCTAAAGAAACGAATTTTTTCCCTGTGCATCGCCGGATATCATTATATTTCCCTCGATTACTGCGACTAATGTATACATTAAAAGATACGCACTAATCGAAAACACATTAATCGAATATGAACAAAACAGCCATTTTTAATTAATCGGTAGCTATAAAAAAAATCAATTTTTAATTATTCTCGTTAAACTGAAGAATGTTTTACCGCAGTAATCGAGTATTATGTATGCACTAATAGAATTTTGGTGTAAAATTTTTCTTTAGCGCACGAATCGGAAACGCATTAATGGAGGGATTCCTGTGTGTGTGTGTGTGTGTATATATATATATATATATATATATATATATGGTTTGACAGAAATACCTCCCACATAATGGTAATATTAGTGGCAATGGTGTTTTCATCTTATCATAATTTTTTGTCACACTATATATATATATATATATATATATATACACTGCTGTGTTAATGCTTTCAGTAGTTTTACTGATGAAAGATATTTTGGCAAGCAGAGTTTTTTTATCGTAAAAAGACAAATTCTTTGCTTTAATACTCTCTCTCTCTCTCTCTCTCTATATATATATATATATATATATATATATATACTAACAAAATAGCAAGATCGCCAAGACCGACCGCGGTTTCGCACAACGGCCTGACGAGCCGTTGTGCGAAACCGCGGTCGGTCTTGGCGATCTTGCTATTTTGTTAGTGTGTTTGCTCTGCGTTACTGCCTTCTAGTTAAATACTTTTCGGTTGTGTGTATCGAGCACTTTTCTTTTCTGGTTGTTTGTTCCGTTGAGGGTTTTTTTTCTTTTTACTGGGAGGAACCGTATGTATTGTCGGTCCCAAGCAGTTTTCTTTTTTTTCCCCCTCTTTGCCCAAAGCTTTATAGCCGAGGGCAATAACGGATTTAGATTCTGCTGGTCATTCATAGTTTTGAGATTAGAATACACGCAGAGTCGGTTTAATAATTATTGTTATTATTGTTATTATTGTTATTATTATATATATATATATATATATATATGGGCAAAAGTCCAAGAAGCCGTTAACGTTTTGTTTAAAGCGTAAATTTATTGTTGTTATTATTATTAATATTATTTTCTTTTTGTATTATATATTAAGTGGGTATAATGGCATTTGTGTTGCTGCATGTGTTTCGAGTCTAAAGTTGACACTCTTCAGGCGAGTAAATTTGTGACTTTACATATCGTGATCCGTTTTTCTGATGGCAACAGTATCGTGTATATATAGATAAATGGTGAGTAGGTCAGAAAGTTTCTATGCGTGCGTGTTTATTGTTGTTGTTGTTTCCCCTCCCCACTCGCATGTTAAGTCTCTTTCGTCACCTGTTGTTGGTCATAAAAGTTTTTCACACTGACATGCAAAAATTTGATTTCGTCTTTATACTTTAAAATTGTTTTCAGCTATTTTTATTCAATTCTACTCTACGGGTCATCATTTTTAGTGTTTTTGAAATACTATATTTTTGCAATGATCGCAAACTTTTTTTTTTTTTTGATCGCGTTTAAATTTAGTGTGTCGGTGTGCGTGTCTTAAGTTTTTCACTTTGATTTGCTGAGGGAAGGCTTGTATTTTGTTTTTATAAATATTTCTTAAATATTACTTTGAATTTATCTCCACTACATTCGTGTAAATGTTGGGAAACATAAAATTTCCTGTTATTGGCTAGTTTAATGTTACTTCTGTGCAGAGCTACTTTTTATTTAGGTCTTGTGTCGCCTCCACGTATATTGTTGCGCATTTTAGAGCATAATTATGTTTATATTTTGAATGTAGATGTGTTTCCGAACTTGAAGTGGTTTTGTGAGGACACCGTTTGGATTTCTTCACTTATCGGGGCTATTTTTCTGACGTGTTCCGTTTTTTACCCCTATTTATATGGAGTTGTCTTATTTATGATTGATTGGTTTTCTTTATATATATATATATATATATATATACTTTCCGTCTGAATCTACTAACAAATGCTAAAAATACCATTGATATAACGACAGTGCATCTCTGGTGCAATAAGCCCTGGACCTCGCTTTCTTCGTAACTTTAATATAACAAATATTACATTTAGGTTTCAGACCGAAAGCCAGAGTGCTTGTATTCAGTGTTTACCCACTACCTCACTGTGATAGGTTTAATGCTAGTGCCAATATGCGTACATATGGGACAAGGACAAGTAACCGCTATCAGGCTAGTGTCTGTATTCAACCGATAAGGAAGGTGCAGTCACCGTTAGTCTCTCCGAAACCAGGTTTCCCTCATAATTTTAAAATGACGAGAGAACCGATACTACACTTTGATCCTAATCTGAAGTCCAGAAAAAGGTGGAGTTGCTCTAATTATAGGCAAAGCAGGGTTAATGAAATTTTTCAGCTTTCAGAGAGTGAGGGGAAGGACACAATCCCAAAACGACATGGGCTAATGTGATAAGGTAAGGGCTGGCAGATTTGCGGAAGACCAGAGTCTTGTATTGTTCTTAGAAAAAAGAACTAATATATATATAATTTAATATTCACAAAAAAATCATTTCCACTGCCAATAATGTGCATTTTAATGGTTGCCGAGATGCAATAAGATCCTGAAAGCCAGAATAACTCCAAAGATTTCAAGGTTAAGCTGGAAGGCAGAACCATTTCGTTAGATTCGCTGGTCTGCATACAGACACTTGAATCAATGTCAAGTCAATCACCGAACGAAATTTAAATAATGAACGAATTAATTTCATCTGACAGACTGTTTCCTAAAGAAGATTTCTGAACGGAAAAGTTCATACCTATCCAAGCAAGAAATGTCGTTTTATTATTCATAAACCTTTAATGATTTTATTCAGACTGGCGTCTCACTTTTGATCATGTATTTTCAAAGTCTGAATTTTATTCCCCGATCACAACTACTCTTCTTTTTCTATGTGCCGTATCCCTCCATGACGTGTGTGATCACAGCTCTCTACAACCTCTCTATCCCCTGCACACCTTAGCAGTGTTTTTCCCATCCCGTTTGTTTACAATTTTGTAATTCTCAAGTTCTACAAGCCTTCCTTTCTCGTTACGGGTTTATAGCTAAATCTGCTACTAAGAAGATCGGTTCTCTATGCAGGGCCAGGAATTTTTTTCCGACCGAATCAATCCTGCACATATGCCATATCTGGTCGGGTGCCTCTACTATCTACCTAGGGGTACTTGACAAAATCAAGCGGAGAATCTGTAATGTGATCGATCCCGACTTGGCAGCTCAGATACAGTCGCTTTCTCACCGACGCAATGTGGCTTCCCTGTGTCTCTTCTACAAATACTTTCACGGCTTCTGCTCCGATGAACTTAGTTTCCTGGTACCATCTATATCTGAATTTCCTCGAGCCACAAGATTAGCAACTAGGTCACACCCTTTTACTGTGAAACCAATAAATTGTAAACGCAAATTCTAATCCATCAGCTTCTTTTCTCGCACTCCCCGACTGTGGAATTCCTTTCCACTTACTTGCTTTCCCGACAGTTACAATCTTCAAAAATTTAAATGTAAAATCAATAGTCATTTCCGGTCTCACTAACTTGCATCCCTTCTCCCATGCTCCTTTCTCCGTCCACCTGATTCTCATCAGTATTCTCATCCTTCTCTTACCCTCTTCCTGACACCTCCTGTGATCTGTTACTCTTTCTCATAATATTCCTCCTATGTAACCCCCTGGACAACAGTGGCAGTAAAATGCCTTGCTTGGGGCGACACGATTATAAAAAGAAAAATATTTCAACTGTCTCCATCTTGCTTCATTTCTTTTTAAGACTTCCTCGTTGTTTACGTGCTTCTTCCATGGTATTCTCAGTATCCTTCAGTAAAATCGCATCTGTGCTGCATCCAGTTTTCTCTGTATCTGTGAGGGGATTGTTTAGCAGTCACTACTATGCAAGAAGATCACTATTACATAAGAGTTCAGAGCTTCTCTTACAGAATTGTGTTGTTTCTTAATATTTTGCTTTTATATTATGCATCTTTTGCTAAATCAATGTGTACTCGGATTTCGGTGCCACATTTTCCATATTATTATCAGAAAATTGAATTTGACAAATAAATATCACTAAAATCTATGGGGGGAAAATACTGACATAAATTTTGATTGTGCCCAGGACTCTTATTATTCAGACCTGATAAAAATGATATATCACGAATTTCTTCTTCTTTTTCTATGTGTCTTCTCCTTTCAGGACGTAGGTGACCATGGTCTTCTACGTCTCCCTATCCCTGGTGGCTCTTAGCATGCTTTCTCCTGTTACATCAGGCAACCCCCATTCTGCCATCCACCTGTTCAGACCCGTCAAGTATGATACACGCTGTTTCTTTTTCCCTCTATCTGCTCTGTTAGTATTAGATTCTCCAAGCCTTCCTTTCTCATTGCATGTCCCAGGAACTGTAGCTGTCTCTTCCTGATGCTCAGTATTAATTTCCTTTTTGTCTCCATCCTTTCCAAAACCTCAATCATTGCTCACATGCTCAATCCATGATATTCGCAGCATCCTTCTGTAGAACCACATTTCAGTTGCTTCAAGTTTTTCCTTCATCTTCAATGATATTGTCCCGCATTCACTGCCATATTGAAGAACTGACAACACATAGCAATCTAGTACTCTCTTCTTTGTTTTTAGTGAAATTTTCCTGTTTCTTAATACTTTATTCAACTTCTGGATAAATACCTTTCCCAAGGGTATTTGTCCGTCAGTGAATGCAAAGAATTCAACTGGAGTTCGAACTCGGCTCCTCGATTTCTCGTTCCGACTCGATACCCACTGCACCACAACGCTACTAATGGCCCTTAAGCCTAGACATACCCGTAAATGACGTTAGGTTCCGGTATACGATAACCTGTGCCAAAACTATATAAGGCTACCCCACTTACCTGTAGATTGCAACACTGACCGTAATATATTTCTGCACGCGTTATATAGCAAACTACCTACACTACAAAGGTAGTTATGGTATATTGTACCATTGTACCTTCAAATATGTTATCCTCTGCTTTTCCCTGTCTCTCCTTCCCTCTATATGGCCTGTAAGTATAAGCTTTTCCAAACCATCCTTCCTCATTACATGTCCCAGGAACTTTAGCTATCTCTTCCTGATGCTCAGTATTGATTTTCTTTTTTTTTCTTTTTTTTATAAGCGTTTCACCCCGAGCAAGGCATGTCACTGCCACTACTGCGCAGGGGGCTACGTAGAGTGGAGAAAGGCTGATTAAATATAGGAAATGTCAGAGGGTGGGTGATAGGTGGGTAAGGATACTGAGAATGAGGGTTGGGTAGATGAGAGTGTTCTGAGAATAGTTGGGAGTTAGTGTGATAGGAGGTGTCTATTGACCCTACATTTAAACACCTGGAGATTGTAGCTGTCGGGAAAGCAGAGTTGTGGAAGGGAGTTCCACAGGCGGGAAGCGCGAGAAAAGAAGCTGTTGGAGTAGAATTTACGGTTACATCTTATTTGTTTAACTGTAAAAGGGTGGGACCTAGTTGCTAATCTAGTATCTCGTGTAAATTCATGCTTAGGCGGCACCAGTGATCTAAGCTCATCGGAGCAGAAGCCATGAAAGTACTTGTAGAAGAGGCACAGGGAAGCCACATCACGCCGGTGAGAGAGCGGCTGAAGCCAGTCTGCCAAGTCAGTATCAACCACGTTACAGATCCTCCTTTGTATTTTGTCAAGAAGCCCAAGGAGAGCAGCAGGGGCACCCGACCAGATATGGCAGCAATATTCAATACACGGGCGGATGGTAGATTTGTATATGTGCAGAATAGATTCAGGTGAGAAAAATTTCCGGGCCCTGCACAGGGAGCCCACTTTCATAGCAGCAGATTTGGCAATGGATTCAATATAGTCATTCCATTTGAGGTCCGCCGAGAGTGTAAGGCCAAGGAGGCGTAGTATTTTACTCTCTGGGAAGTAGATGCGATTGTCTATGGTGGTTAGTTGATAACAGCTTTGTTTTAGAGGCATTGAAATTTACCAACCATTTCCTACCCCAGGCCACTACGGATTGGAGGTCCCTTTCAAGTACGGCAGTGAGGTTCACTTTGTCGTCCAGACCTGGTTTCTGATCGATGCGAGAGTAGATTGTTGTGTCGTCGGCATACATGCCAACTTGGGATCTAATGGTGTCGGGGAGATCATTAATGTAGATCAGAAAGAGCGTGGGACCTAGGATGGAACCTTGAGGGACGCCCGCGTTCGTATGGTAGTTTTGGGAGGCATGCCCATTTAATACCACCTTCAATGTGCGGTTAGAGAGGAAAGACTGGATGAGGTCAAACAGCTGTCCAGTTATCCCATAGCTCCGCAGTTTGCACAAGAGGCCAGCATGCCAGACCCTGTCGAATGCTTTGGAGATATCCAAGGCAACGGTTCGGGCTTCACCATTCTTGTCGAGTGCCTGGTATATGTACTCGGTAATGGTCGCTAGCATATCAGCAGTAGACCTGGTGAAGCGAAACCCGTACTGTTTGTCAGAGAGAAGCCCGTTGGCCATAGGATGCTTTTTTTTTTGTTTCCATCCTTTCCAAAACCTCATCATTGTTCACATGCTCGATCCATTTTATCCGCAGCATCCTTCTAAAGAACCTCATTTCAGTTGCTTCAAGTCTTTCCTTTATCTTCGATGAAATTGTTCAGCATCCACTGCCATATTGGAGAACTGACATCACATAACAATCCAGTATTCACTTCTTTGTTTCTTGTGAGATTTTCCTGTCTCTTAATACACTACTCAGTTTCTGGAATACTCTTTCGCTATGCCAATTCGCCTTCGGATCTCTGTGTCACACTTTCTGTCTTCCGTTAGAACACTTCCTAGGTATTTAAATTTTTGTACCTGCTTGATTTTAGTATCCCCACCTGTATTTGGTATTTTGGGTTGCTCTTTTTGCTGATGACCATGCATTCGGTTTTCTTGCAGTTTATTTGTAGTCTTCTTTTTTTTTTTTTTTTTTTTTTGTCGTCAATCTCTTCAGCTACCTTCTGTAGGAGGTCTTGTAGTTTCCTTTCCGTGTCTGCAATTATCGTCTTCGTATCTTATGTTATTCAAATCTTGACATAACATCGAGGGTCCTCAAAATTGTCTCGCTTTACAAGTTGAATACATCCGGTTACGCTGGTGAAACGCCAAGTCATAGTTTTCCACTTATTGTCTTATTGTCACCATACATGTTTCTGTATGCATAACTAAAGATATAATTTTGCTTTCTTATATAAATAACTTCATTTCATCTGCTTTAATGTTTCTTTTCCTTTCTCTCTTTGTCTCTGTATTCCATTCGCTCGCGTTTCTTGCTTCCTCAATTTCTATCTCTTGTTCTCACTTTTCTTTTTCTTTCGTATTTCTCCCTCTGTTTCTTTTGCTATCATATCAACTATATACTCTGTATTTTCCTTTCTCACTTTTTCTTTTTTACTCTCTCTTTTTTCTTTCTTCTCTTTTCTCCCTCTTTTCTCTTTCCTCTTTCTCACTTTTCGCTTTCTTTCTCACTCTTCTGCTTTTCCTTTCCCTCTTTTCCTTTCACCTCTTTCATTTTCCATTTTTCTTTCTCTCTTTTTCATTTTCTCTTTGTCAGTTTTTCCTCGCTCTCTGTTCCTCTCTCTCTCTCTCTTTCCTCTTTTTCTCTCTCGATTTTCTCTTTCCCTCTTTCCCTCTCGATTTTCTCTTTTCCTATCTCCCTCTCGATTTCTTCTTTCCCTGTCTCTCTTTCTCTATTTCCTCTTTCCCTGTCTCTCTCTCTCTCTCTCACGCTATTTCCTCTTTCTCTGCTTCTCTCTCTATATATTTCCTCTTTCCCTGTTTCTCTCTTTTTCTATTTTCCACTTTCCCTGTTTCTCTCTCTCTATTTCCTCTTTCCCTGTTTCTCTCTCTCTATTTCCTCTTTCCCTGTTTCTCTCTCTCTCTCTCTCGATTTCCTCTTTCACTGTCTCTCTCTCCTCTCTCGATTTCTTCTCTCTCTCTCTCGATTTCTTCTTTCCCTTTCTCTCTCTCTCTCTCTCTCGATTTCTTCTTTCCCTTGATTTCGTCTTTCGCCCCCTCTCTCTCTATATATATATTTTCTTCCTCTCTCTCTCTCTCTCTCTCGATTTTTCTTTCTTTTACACTTTTTATCTTTCTTAAAAGTTGGCTATACAACAATCCATAAAATATTTTGTAATATTGTTTTCATTACAGTTGCTGTCCTATAACTAATTTTATATTTTTGAAATCAAGTTTTGTGTCATTTAAGGGTGAATTGTTATTTACTAAGCATAGTATAGTTTTGGCACACAGCCAAAGACTCAGTACCTAGTGAGAATTGAACACACTACTCCACAATAATAATCACTGAGACTTGTTTACTAAACATTACAACACAATGAGGCACTTGATGTGCGTGTAGCATCGCTAAAAATGTTTAGAGCGGCTGAATTTTCAGGCTTTCATTTTATTAAAGTCATGTTTCTTCTGAAATCTTAAACCTGCTCTACACAGAATAAATGAATATGAAATCCTTCAAATCTCGAAAAATGTCTGTACGCACATTAAAAATACACATCCGGCTACACTCTCCTTTTCTTTTCAAAGTCACTTAATACAACAGATCAATGCGATTCTGCTTTTCATGATGAATAATTTAAACGTTTTTGGTTATCTTTTAAAGATTTATTTACAACTCTTCCTTTATGTTCAGACGACAGAAGATTTAAAAATCCTTTATTCTTAGAAAATACTAGAAAATAGAAACCCCGTTCAAGTCTGATGAATATTTTATATGTTATGTTTGACCTGCGCAGAATGGTTTTCAACGCCTAAAATTTCTTTTGTCAATCTTGTATTTATTCATTTTAAAGCGTTCATTTTATGATATCTATCATATTTTAATTTGATGTGTAGGATTGTTTCTGTGACTGAAATTATAAAAGTCAGTTTCCTATCAAGATCAAAGTTTTCTTCGGTCTTCCAAAAGATATGTCCCGTGGTCTCATTAATCCTATTAGAAAGGATAAAATAAAATCCACGTGGCAGACCTTTGTCGATTGTTATAATCTTCTCTGTCGCTATGAACTTCATTTCAAATTCAAACATTAGAGTTTAAATTAAATTTAAAGAACACAAACTCGAATGACCATTCCTGGTGCTTAAGGTATCCTAAAACGATAGTGTCTAGGATGCTTAAGCAGTTTTTATTCCTGCTTCAGGAACTACCACTTTGAACTCAGCTTTGGGCCACATTCCATTCGAGTCGACATACTGTCGGCCCCACATTTTTTAAATAAATTACCTAAAAATTTACCATTTTGTAAATTCGCCTATTGTAGTGGTTGATACTCAAGTATAAAATCGTGCAACTGAATATGGACAACGTTTTATCTAAAGAAGACTATCGATAATTTCCACTCTTCACGCACATTTAAATTAGAGTACCACTGCATTTCCGATTTTAGAAGCAATTTATAATTTTGGCCAGTACTGGGGTTGTTTAATTTTTGCACAAGAATTAGTACTCAAATTGTTCAAATGATTGCTTAGATCTTTTATGCTTGCGTCTAAGAAACAGAAAAAGATGACATTTTAATATAATTAAGTTATATGCTAACATTGTCATTTCTCGTACTTCTCGCTTGTGAAATTCTCTCCTGGCTTCTTGCTTTCCAGTCAACTTGAACCTTCAAAAATTTAAATGCAATATCAATCGTTATCTTCTGTCTTCTAAATTCTTGTTTTTTATTGTTTTCTTTTCCTTAATAATGCTTTTTTTCCTTTTCATCATATTCTTTTACACTCAGTAACCCTTTGCGTCTGAGTGGCTTTATTTATTTAGTGATGTGAAATGATTAAAAAGAATAAACTAGTAGGTTGGTAGTTAATTCGTAGATTCGAATATAGTATAAAATTCGGTGTTTAGTAAGTATTTTTGCTTAATTTTACGTTTTTTTTTTCTTTTTGGGGTACTTAAGCCACGCTTACATCAGTGATGAAACAGTTCAATGTTTAGTCAAATTTGAGATTGGTGGCTTATAAACGATTAGCCTAAAATTATTATACTTACATTTTATGTTTTCAGTCTTTTAAACAAGGCTCGTAATCATTGGTGATCTGTGTTGAGTTTGCTATATTACAATTGTAGAGTGCTTTTAATGGATTATCGTAATGTTTGTCTTATGTCATAATTCGGTCCAACTCTAGATAATGGCTCGTTCAGTTTATCGTCGAAAAAAATATTCAAAAATCAAAATACTTGAAGCTATTCTTCTACAAAACAAAGTAAGCAACATTAAATAAATGTCTTTCGCGGCCAATGTCGTTAACTTTAATAACATAAGCTATGCAGATGACACAGTGCTGATTGCAGACACAGAAAAAGCTTTTACAGCGAAGGAAAGCGAGAAGAAAGGACTAAATACAAACAAAAAGAAGACAGAACGCATAATTGTTACTACAAAGACGAATCCAAAATGCAAATTAAAACATGGGGACATTAAAATAAAAAAATAAAAAATTTAAATTAAATATCTGGGAAGTTTTCTGGCATAGGACGAAAATGCGACGCTGGTATCGGAGGACGCATTGGAATAGTCAAAGATGCATTCCAAAAGCTAAGCAGAGTATTAAGAGACAGGAAAAAAGACTACTGAACTGTTACATGATATCTGTCCTCATATATAGCAGTAGATTATGGAAAGTCTTCTCAAAAATGAAGCAGAGGTTGATTCGACAGAAATGTGGGTCTACAGAAAGATACTGAGGATAACATGAGCCGAGCATGTGAACAACGGCGGTGTTTTAGATCAAATGGAAACGAAAGGAAATTTGTAGTTAACATAAAGATGCTGTTATTTTTATATTTTTTTTTTTCAGCGCGTAATGAGAGCGGTGTGGTTCTACAGAAGGATTCGTGGACTGAGCATGCAAGCAACGATGAGGTATTGGAAAGAATGGCAACAAAAAGGAAATTAATACTGAGCATCAGGAAGATGCAACTGAAGTTCCTGGGACATGCAGTAAGGAAGGTGAGCTTGAAGAACCTGATACTGACAGGCCAGATAGAAGGAAAAAGAGACAGAGGAAGGCGGCGGATAACATATTTGCAGAGCCTGATCAGGTGGATGATGGAACGAGGGTTTCGAGGTGTAACAGGAGCAAACATACTAAGCAGAAGAAGAATGAGGACGTTACGGGGTGGGGGGGCTTGGAAAAAATTGAGGGGAAGCGAGACAGAGGGAAACATCACTTAACATACTTAATGGGCTTGAGTAAATGAAAGGTAAAACAGGGTTGTGAAGAAATAGCAAACAGACAAAATTTATTAAGAACTGAAAGAAACAGGAAGACGTGGAAAGCCATGATTGCCTACGTCCTGGACGGACGCGGCATATCAAGAAGTGTGGTTTCTAATTCTTCAGAGATATTTATTTAGTATTCTTATTTCCATTTTTCTTTCACTTTCTTTCTTTCTTTCTTTCTTTCTTCTGTAAGTCTTTTATAATCAGGATTGTCATCCCACGGGAGTATCGTTTTACTATTTAGGTATTCTTGGAATGGTCTCACTTCTTTCGGCTAAAAAGATACGATCATATAATTTGATTCCTCTGTGTTGTTTTTGGTCAAGATGTAGGGAGATTAATTTGAAGTTTAGTTTATCACAGAATTCTATTCTTACAATTTCATTTTTAGGGACGTTAATATTATATATATATATATATATATATATATATATATATATATATATCCGCAGACAGATCTGTTTCGCTGTATCACAGCTCATCACTTCTATTAGACATCCGACTGTTTTTAGCCAGGATTGGAACCCGACCGAATTGTCATCAATCGGCGATTGTACCTCTGTGCTGTTGGTGCCCGGTAGAAGAAGGCAGACTTTTAGCGTATGATATACCACATGTAAACACGCCAGTAGCTAAGGGTGTTCTAATTCATTACTGCATGAACAAATATATATATATATATATATATATATATATATATATATATATATAATGTTCTGCGTCATTTCTTATTTTATTTTTCCAGGCTTACGGCCATATAGCGTAGAAAAAACACGGGTTTCCATGCGATCCCCAAAGTTAAGCCTGGTCATTACCTAGATGGGTGACCACTTGGGGATCTGCAGTGTCCTTTCAGAACGTAGGCGATCATGGACTTCCATTTGGCTCTGTCTCTTGTCGCTCTCAATATTTTTCTCTTGGTATCAATTTTAAGCCCCACTCCGCCAAGCATTTGCTCAGACCTAAGTACGTCTCGAGCTGCTTTCCCTTGTCTCTCCCTTCATTTATCCGACCTGTGAGTATTAGATTCTCCATGCCCTCTTTCTTCATTACGTGTCCCAAGAACCTCGTTTGTCTCTTCCTGATATTTATTATCAGTTTTCTTCTCGTTTGCATCCTTTCCAAAACCACATCGTTTCTCACATGCACCGTCCATGGTATCCTCAGCATCCTTCTATAAGACCACATTTCAGCTGCCTCAAACCCCTACTTCATCTTTGATGTGATTGTACAGCATTCACTTCCATACAGAAGGACAGATATCACGTAGCAATCCAGCACTCTTTTCTTTGTTTCTAATGAGATTTTCCTATCTTTCACTACTCTGGTTTGCTTTCCATTCTGTATGAAAACACTTCCCAGGTATTCGAATTTTTGTACTTGTTTTATTTTAGATTCTCCAACTTGCAGTTAGCATATTGGGCACCTAGGTACGATAAGCTTGGGTGTGCTGGTGATAGGATGGATGATGGCTCGGAATTGTTAATCGGAGAACTGAGTTCTAATATCACTTGGATTCATCATATTCACTTACACGCAGATAACCTTAGAAAAAGTATGAATCTACCTCATCCCCCCAGCTATGGATTAATTAGTAAGATTCTTATTACTCAATCATTATTATCTCCAAACAAAATTCTTAGAATCTAAAAATATTTTCTGGCTTTAAATAACCAACAAAGTGTTGATAAGCCATAAAAAACGAATCAGTCAAATCAAATGTATTTTTCCAATTTTGAATGAGATGATGTCCATCTAAATCAGAATTGTAGACAAACTATCAGAAGTTCACGATTTGTTCTTGTTTTTCAGTTACTTTCAACCGTTTCGGTCATTATCAAGAACTGGATGCAATGGCAACCTACTGCGGGATAATCTTCTGCCCAGTCAGTCATGTCTCTTTCGAGACATGATCGCCCAAAGCGTGTATCGCGTATGGCACTTAACTGACTGACTGAGTCAAGAGTTTTATTTTCATGAGAAGCAGGCTTTCTTTACACTTGAATAATTGGCGTGTCACGATCTTCCTTTTCGTCATTCCACTCCCGCATTTAACATTATATTGTAATAAGTTAAACTTCATCTTGACGAAGATTATCGTAATAAGTTAAACTTCATCTTGACGAAGATTATCGTAATAAGTTAAACTTCATCTTGACGAAGATTATCGTAATAAGTTAAACTTCATCTTGATGAAGATTACCAGTGTCCTAGAAAACTTTGCACAAACTGAAATATATCTTGTAATTCTCGTAAACTATTATTAGTTGAATAGCTTAGATTCTCAGTATGTATTCTATCGATGTTTGATTGACTGTTTTTGTTTACTTTTTTGTTTTTTGTTTGTTTGTTTTTTTTTTGTTTTTTTTTTTTGCTGCTTATCAAACTTTTTACAAGTTATTTAAAGCCAGAAAATGTTTTTAGACTATTTTTTGAGATGGTAAATATTTTCTGATACAAATAATGGCATAATTAATATTGACGTTCTACCCCGCTTCGAACAAAAAGCTATGTGGACCTCTCCCCTCGTTAATATAGGAAATAGCCATAATAGTGGATTTAAGAACTATTTTCCATAAAGATTGTTTTCAGAGAGAGCTTTTATTCATTCGCAAGTGAATGCCGAATATGTCCCTGTATTATTTATTATGAAATTAACTTTTAAAAAAATTAAAATGATTAGATCAAAATTGACCGTTCAAAATTTTAAGACGTTTCTGCTGCTCTCAATAACAAATTTAAACCCCAAAAGAAGTGTGAATAAATGTAATTTTTTCCTTTCTCAAAGACGAGACGTCGCATACCTCTTGCTTCCCTATAATTATTTCCATGGACAGTGTTCAGAATGGCTACAACCCTTACTTCCACCAGTCCTGACCTTTACGTCTAAGATCAACCAACCTTATTCCATCAGTAGTCTTGTGGTGATACCAACCGAGCATAGCGACGGACCGGACGACAAAAAAGCAAATGACCAAAATTCATCGCTGCGCCGCCGGCTCCACGCAGATGTTCCGGTTGAAAACTAAATATTAATTAAATATTAAATTTCCAGTTCGCGAGCCTACGCGAATTTTATTTATCAGCCAATGGGAAACCCAGAACAAAATACAAGAATTAAATCCCAAATGATCTGCTGTGATTCAAAAAGAAGATATAAAAAGCCGATACAGAAAGCATCGCCAGGCAGACCGACTCGAGGAGAAGAGAGTAATTAGTAGATCCCTTGCCCGAAAGTCAAGTGGCTTACTACGCTCACCTCCCTTACCTCTTTCCTTCTTCCCTGCCTCAAAAACTACTTACTGACATAAGGAGCGAATACATCAAAGACATTCCTTACTCATAGCGCTCCCCACGTTCCTAAACATTAATTCTCTTTCAGCATTTTATTGCCATGAACATTTCAACCTCCGTTGGACTCATATTTCAAGTATTACTTCAATTGTAAATACATTAATTGATATGTGTATATATAAAATGTTATTTTTCAACTCAATTTGCTTTTCTTGGTTTTATAATCATTTTATGACTTATAGTGGGCTATCTACAACAAGGCCAAATTCCGTTAACCTGCAACAGTATACAACTACCCTTCACTAGAACGGACTCGCCACTAACTAACAGAAAAGAATATATAAGCAACCCACTATAGTCTTACTAATTAACCCATAGTTGAAGCGGGAGAAATAGTGGATTCATGCCTTTCTCAAGTATCGACGTTAGACTATTCCATATTTGTAAAGTTATAACTATATATCCACTAGCAGTATAGCCCGGCGTTGCTCGGGTGTAATGAAAGCTTTCAAACTAATCCATGCTCCTGGAGCTCAAACTCTTTGGAGGTTGGCACGAAAGACTAAAAAGCAATGGTTGTTTAAAGCTAAAGCGAAACCGTAGACTGAAAGAAAAACGAATGGATGTAAGTCAAATTTTGATTTCCTGGTATCGATATCAAATAAGTTTTCCGTCGTAAACTGAATTTTGAAGGCTAAATAAGTCCTCTGACTAAATGGTATCATGGCTGAGACTAAGAACTACAATTATACCTACTTAGAGCCAAACTCGAAGCAAAAACTAAAATAAAAGGGCTGAAAACAAATCAGACATAAAGACAGATAAACACACACACAAACATCTTGCCTTTTATATATATATATATATATATATATATATATATATATATTATCGATTTTCTGCACTATTGTAAGAACTGCAATCTTACAACTACTGAATATCGTTTTTTATGTCGTTGTCTATGAGTGTATCAAATTTGATTAAAATCGGACCACTCCTTCTATAACCCGATTTTTTCGATTATCGATTTTTAATAATTATCGGGGGTACCTCGACACAAAACCTAGCTAAAAACACTCGCAGACGCTTATAGTACAACTGTGTAAATTTTCAAGAAAATCGGTTCAGCCGTTTCGGAGTCTATAGGTAACGGATACACACACACACAGACACACACACAGATAAAGTTCCATTTATAAATAAATTTAGATTAGATTATAAACGGTCGAAAATGGTGGCATTGAATTAAATAAACAAGCAGGGCCTTATTGAAATACAGCTCTATCGATTTTGTTCTTACCATTAGCTTTATTTGTGAAAAAAAAACTTTTTCTAACTGCACAGCTGACCCGTCTCCAACTGCTGTGACATTTCGATCTTACTCAATACAAAAAAAATCGTCTCAGCAAAACTGGACAAATCAAACAAGTTCAATTTGTTTTTGTTTTTTGTTTTTGTTGTTATTTTTATTTTTTTTTACGTAGAGAAACTCTATTGTTGCATTTTTTTTTTTTAATGCGCCGTGTTCCTCCAAAACGTGGGCGATGATGACGCTCCATAAATGAAGATCAATGTCTGTCACTTTACTCTCCTTCCGAGTCCCTGTACTGCCATCCACAACCCGCTAGATAAGTTATACATTTTTCTTCCTATTTATCCTGTAGATGTCAAATTCTCCAGGACTTATTCTTTCATGGGACCCAATGAGGAAAGTGAGTTAGTTATATGCTCGTCTTGTCAAAGGTTTTTAAAGGTTCGTGAACACAGAACGCTAGTTGAATAAGTCATCCAATGCGTCGTTATTTTCTGACTAAAATGAGATTTATTCCAGATAATTATTTCTCAAAGCAAACACATTAATTAGATTCGCAGTAATTATCTGTCTGCTTGTAGTTCATTTCTGTTGGAAAACGATACATTCTGAAAATATCATCGTAGAATCAAATGTATAAATAGAAAGAAAAAAAATACCAAACCCATTTTGGGAAAATTCGAAAGTTATGTGAGAGTGAGAAATGCGTTCGTATTCTCTGAAGTATGAAAAAAATGCTCCGAGATATTTAAAGCAAAATTAATATGCAGAAAACTCTCGGATGAATAAAAGTATAATACTATTGCGAGAGTAAGATTTAATTCGAAATGTAATGAGCTTATAATAGAACTAGCAGTATAGCCCGGCGTTGCTCGGGCGTAATGAAAGCTCTAAAACTAATCCATGGTCCTGGAGCTCAGACTCTTTGGACGTTGGCACAAAACACTAAAAAGCAATAGTTGTTTCCAGTTAAAGCGAAAGCGTAGACTGAAAGAAAAATGAATGGATGTAAGTCAACTTTTGATTTCCTGGTATCGATATCAAATAAGTTTTTTCATCGTAAACTGAATTTTGAAGGCTAAATAAGTCTTCTGAGTAAACGGTATCATGGCTGAGACTAAGAACTACAACTATACCTACTTAGAGCCAAACCCGAAGCAATAACTAAAATAAAAGAGCTGAAAAAAATACAGACATACAGGCAGATAAATAGACATGCACACAAGCCTCTTGCCTTTTATATATATATATTATCGATTTTCTGCACTATTGTAAGAACTGCAACCTTGAGACTTCTGAATATCATTTCTTATGTCTTTGCTTATGAGTGTATCAAATTTGATTAAAATCGGACCACTCCTTCTATAACCCGATTTTTTCGATTATCGATTTTTAATATTTATCGGGGGTACCTCGACATAAAACCTAGCTAAGAACACTCATAGTACAACTGTGTAAATTTTCAAGAAAATCGGTTCAGCCGTTTCTGTGTCTATAGATAACGGACACACACACACAAAGTTCCATTTATAAATAAGTTTAGATTAGATTAGATTTATTTCGAACTCTAATTATCCAAATCCTTTTTAAAAATTCATTGTCTCATTTATTGGATGAACAGCAGATATCTTCATATGTAACATTTCTACAGAATGTCATCTTAATAACGACATATAAGAAATAAAATATTTTATACGCAAAATAATTATGTATTTGTTTCTGGATGCCGTCAATTAACGTCGACCGCTAGAAACAGACGGACAGAGACGAGTACGCACACATATACGTGGGTATACGTGTGAATATATATGTATTGATACATGTAAAATAATAAAATAATTTAACGTATGTCAAGGTGAAAGGAATCTGGTTAATAAAATGGCCAATAAATATCTAGGGCAATATATATATATATATATATATATATATATATATATATATACACTACTGTGCAAAGGTATAAAGGACAAGAACTATTTTATCTTTTGGAGGCATATTGACAGAAAATAAACAATCGAATTAAAGTAATTTTATTTGATTTACTCAACAAATTCTTAAACAAGAAAAAATATTTGCTACAAAACAATTTAGTATTTAGTATAATAGCCTTTTGCTTTGATCGCAGCCTTCATTCTGTCAGGCATTGCCATCACAAGATTCTTCAATGTATTTAATGGTAGTTCCTGCCAAGCAGCTTGTATTTGTTCCCAAAGTGTGTCTTGCGAAGTAACATTAGAATTATCAATTTTTTTATCCAAAATATCCCATACATGTTTCAATAAGTAATAAGTAGTTTCAAAATAAGTTGTGTAATCGAAAATAGGAAAACTTAAATATAACTTCTTTTTAATACATTGCTTTTACACCTAATTTTAAATAATTAATATTTATTAGCAATTTACTTGGCTTTTCACCCTGTATTTGAATTTCGGTGATGTTTTTAGGAAAAATCCCCCCTGTCCTAATACTTTTGCACACTACCGGTAGTGTGCAAAAGTGTTAGGACAGGAGTGATTTTAAACTTCATTTTGATACCTCATAAAAGATAAAATAGTTCTTGTCCTAATGCTTTTGCACAGTACTGTATATATATATATATATATATATATATATATATATATACACATATATATATATATATACTTCCATTTGAAGAGAACCAACAGTTTTAGAATTCCGAGTTCTGTGGTATTTTTTTTTTACTTTTTTAAAAGGGGCTCAATACAACATATAGCGTAGAGCATAATATAATTTCTGAACAGAAATATCAACAGTATAATTATACTCAATGGACATTTTAAAAATATAAGTTTGTTTCTTTTTTTTTTTTTTTAAAGAAATGCTGGGATACAGCTAAGACAATACTCTTTTAAAAAATGCATACATCGCACCGGAAGAGAGTAGTCTACACGGTGGCTCAATAGACATTTTTTTATTCATTTCACCCCAAGCAAGGTATTCCACTACCACTATTGTGCAAGGGGTTACATAGGGGAAGGTGATGAGAAAGAGTGGTTAGATATAGGAAATGTCAGAAGGAGGGTGATAGACGGGTAAGGATGTAGATGGGAAGAGTGTTTGAGAGAATGGATGCGAGTTAGTGTGTTAGGAGGTGTCTGTTGACCTTACATTTAAACTCCTGGAGATTGTAGCTGTCGGGGAAGCAAGTATGTGGAAGGGAATTTCACAGGCGGAAAGTGCGAGAAAAGAAGCTGTGGAGTAGAAATTGCGCTTACATTTTATCGGTTTCACTGTAAAAGGGAGGGATCTCGTTGCTAATCTAGTATCTCGTGCAAATTCGTACCTAGGGGAGACCAGTGATCAAAGTTCGTCGGAGCAGGAGCCGTTAAAGTATTTATAGAAGAGGCACAGGGAAGCCACGTCACGCCGGTGAGAGAGTGACTGCAGCCGATCTGCAAAGTCGGTATCGAGCACATTCTAGATTCTCCGTTGTATTTTGTCAAGAACCCAGAGGAGAATAGCAAGGGCACCCGGCCAGATGTGGCAGCAGTATTCAATACACGGGCGGATGGTAGATTTATATATGTGCAGGATAGATTCAAACGAAAAAAACTTCCGGGCCCTGCACAGAGAACCGACTGTACACTTCGGAAATGTGCTTTATTTATTCTTTTTTATTTATTCTTTTTTAATATTTGCATTTGTCTTTTATATATAAAAATATCTGGATTTTTTTCTTATTTTTAAATTCATTTACCCATGACACAAAAATGAAAATGAGAGAAAGAAAAACAAAATATAATTATAAACAGATTTTCATTTAGTGAATGAAAGCATGTGAAGATGCCTTAGAACGCAGAGACGAAACCTGTTGACTTGAGAATAAATTTATTATTTAAAATCAAATTAATGATCTTCCCTTAATCCCAAATGCTTCCGATATTATTAATTTCTGGCGTTCAATTATCCTGTTAACGTTTTCTTGCACGAAGAAAATTTGTTCGGAATTAAATCTGCTTTTTCAGAACGAAGTACACACGTGAACCAGTATTAACCGAAAGACTTGAGTCGTGTCCTTAGCCGCGTCAGATCGAGACATTCATACTTTCTAAGATCAATGATTAAAAATGACTTCGAGCGAATGAAGAATGTCGCCCTTTCTTTGAATTTCGTTTTCTAACACTACACAACCTAGAAAAATTAACTACCAAATAACAGAAATCTCATCAGTTGAGAACATTCGACAGAAGCAACAGCTTAAATGGATAATATATGTAACGCGAAAAGAAAATAATAACATAATAAAGATATTGAGTTTTTATACTATTTTGAACAGAAGGTGAGGGAACAAACACCTATTAATTGACAGTAAATAGTTATGACAGTGGATTTGAAAATATTGTCTGCTTTGTTAGTAAATGCTGAATAGTGACTTATATTTTCTAATATAGAATTAACTTTTTAAAAAAAGCCGAATATATATGTTATGTAGGAAGAAAGTTTCAATACCGACAAGTGTGGTCGAACGTGGATCTCTAGACAACTGCATTAGGCAGGTTATGCGTTGTTTTCTTTTCTTCCTCTTGACTTTAATCATTCCTGTAAGTGTCAAATTTTCCAAGCCCCTTTTTTCTAATTATGTCTCCAAGAAATTTCAACTCTCTCTTCCTAAAATACTAAAGTGTACTTTTTGTTTCCATTTTCTCTAAAATCTTGTCGTTGCTCAAATATCTGTTCCATGGTATTTTCAGCATCCTTCTGTAGAACATTTCTCTTGCTTCAAGTCTCTTTTTCACCTGTGAGGCGATTGTCCAACATTCGTTGCCATATAGGAGGACTGATATTACATTACAGTTCGATACACTTTTCTTTGTCTTTAACGATTTTTTTCTTTTTATATCTAAATACTTTGCTTAGCTTTTTAAATACACCTTTCATTATCACAACAGTCATTTGGATTTAAGTGTCGCGCTTTCCGTCCGCTGGTTAAACACTGCACATATGTTTAAATCGATGTACTTGTTTGATTTTGGCGTCTCCAATTTGTAATTTGCATATCGAACTGTTCCTTTTGCTAAAAATTATGCATTTTGTCTTCTTGCAATCGATATTTATTTCTTTTTTTTTCGCTTTTTTTTTTCAGTTTCTTTATACAGAAGTTAACGTAGTTTTCTTCATGTCATCTGCATATCTTACGTTTGTGGCCGTCAATATTGAATTCTGGTAGGACTTTTAATTCTCTGAGAATAGCTTCACTTTATAGGTTGAAGAAGTCCGGTGAGAAGACATGTTCTTGGCTTACACCCGTTTCTATTTTAGTATATTTAATAAGTTCATTTTCTATCGTTACGCTGGCGGTCTGCTATCAATAGAGTTTCTAGAAGTGTCATAAATCCATTCATAGGCATGTGTCTCCCTCTATTTTGCCACGTTATTTAACACTCTATTTCAAGTTGTTTTTACAGATTGATGTGGCGTTTTCTTTAAATCGCGTTCAAATGAAACAAAGAATAGGAGCAGTAAAGATAACTTGTGGTGCAGTGGATATCGGCTCGGAACAAGAAATCGGGGAGTCGAGTTCGAATTCCAGATGAATTCCTTACATTCACCTACGCATAAATACCCTTGGGAAAAGTATTAATCCGCCTCTTCTTTCCAGTTATGGGTTAAATCATAGGATAAATTGGGTTCTATAGCCTTGACTGGCAACCAGTCTACCGCAGAAAGCAATGGCAACCTACTGCGGGATAATCTTCTGCCCAGTCAGTCATGTCTCTTTCGTGACATGATCGCCCAAAGCGTGTATCACGTATACCACTTAACTGAATGAAAGATAACTTCAATCTGTCTCTGAATCTGAATCAGTAGCTTTGAGGATATGGAGGCATATATCTTAACTAGAAAAGTACCTGTCCGAAAATGTCCTTGTACTTTCTGAAAATAGCGTTGAAATCACGTTACAGGACGCTCGCAAATCTCGCTGAAAATCTTGTTTTCATACGCTCGTCTCTTCCATTTTCGAAATGATTAAATCTATTAAATGCGACTTCAGTTTTGAAATCTTTAACTGTTTGAGGCAGAAATTTTCAATTCTTAGTCGTTCACGATTGTCGACGAAGATTTGAGAAGAGAAAAAAAAACAAATCTGGAACATTTAATTAAATATATCTGCTCTCTGCGATACTCATCATCTTAGTGAGTCGGATGACTGCGTTCAGATTATTTCCTTTCGAACAGAAAATTAGAAAACTGACAGCTCAGTTTTAAAGATTAAATATTTTTAATTTCTCTGTAAAATATATATCTATGAACGCAAAAGGAAAGCTTAGAAAAGTCACAAAAAAGAAAAAAATGTGAATAACACTTTGATAAAATTAGGCACATACCAAGCCTATCATAAATGAAAAGGATTTATCCAATTATAATATAAAATCTATCGCAGCTACTTTTTAACAAAAAAAAAACTTCAAGAAATTTAATCAACGCAAGACAAAATAATGTCAAATCTGAAGTATGAATTTATAAACCAGATTATAAAAGATGTTTTATAAAACACACGGGTTAGACATTTAAGAATTTAATTAAAAGAATATTTATTATTGAGAGATCGTTTACAAAATAATACACTCAATGAATTAGGACTTCATCATCATCTTTACCATAAATTCGACTTGAACAATACAGATTTTTATTAATTTCTTTCGTATTTTTCCATGTTAAAAAAATATATATTTTACTGTATTCAGAATTAGCAGTTGTTCTGTAATTTTATGTGCCGTGTCCCTAAATGATGTTGAAGATCATGAATCTCACGTCCTTTGCAACGCTTAAAAAATCTTGTCTTTTTTGTTATCTTTTATGGAGATGCTCAGCAACCTCGACATTTTTGGGAAAGACATCAGAGTAATCAAGAATCTCTACTGGCAGCAAACTGCCTGCATACGGACAGATAACGATTTTAACAGTTTCACAAAGATAGAAAGGGGCGTGAGACAAGATGTGTCTTTTCATATAGATGCTATACCAGGCTTTGTTATCAGAGGCCACACTTTGAACAACATAAGGTATGCAGATGATACAGTGCTGATTGCAGACACGGAAAGAAACCTACAGGACCTCCTACAGAAGGTAGCTGAGGAGAATGACAAAAAAGGACTACAAATAAACCGCAAGAAAACTGAATGCATGGTCATCAGCAAAAGGTGCAACCCAAAATGCCAAATACAGATGGGGTTTTATATCAGAACCAAGCAAGTACAAAAATTTAAATACCTAGGAAGTGTTCTAACAGGAGATGGAAAGTGCGACACAGAAATCCGAAGGCGAATTGGCATGGCGAAGGACACGTTCCAGCAGCTGAGTAAAGTACTAAGACACAGGAAATTTTTCTAGAAACAAATAAGAGAATGCTAGATTGCTACGTGATGTCAGTTCTTCAATACGGCAGTGAATGCTGGACAATATCATCGAAGATGAAAGAAAAACTTGAAGCAGCGTAAATGTGGACCTACAGAAGGATGATGCGAATATCATAGACCAAGCATGTGTGCAATGATGAGGTTTTGAAAAGAATAACAGCGAAAAGAATATTAATAGTGAGCATAAGAAAGAGACAACTGAAGGTCCTGGGACATGCAATGAGGAAGGAGGGCTTGGAGAAGCTGATACTAACAGGCCAGATAGAAGGAAAAAGAGACAGCGGAAGGCAGCGGATAACCTATTTTGCAGGGCCTGATCAGGTGGATGACGAAATGGGGGTTGCGTAGGGTAACAGGAGAAAACATATTAAGAGCCACCAGGGATAGGGAGATTTGGAAAGCCATGATCGCCTACGTCCTGAAAGGATAGGGCACATAGAAGATGATCTGCCAACCATTTATACAAGCGCATTGTTTTCCACTGTCCTTTTTTTAAGAATTACACGGCAAACAAAACCAGGAACGGCACAAGTGTTCAGGGGTTCACTGTGAAAGAAAATACTGGATACAGCTGGCATTGAAGAAAGGATAAAAAATTAATTGCATCAAAGAATGCCAATTGACATTTCATTTAAGTTTTTGGAGATTGTAGCTATCAGGGGAAAGAAGCAAACGGAAGTGATTTCCACAGACGAGAAATGCGAGAAAAGAAACTGTTCGACTAGATGTGACAGTTGCATTTATTTATTTCAACAGTAAATGGGTGGAGCCTAGATATCATTCTAGTAGCACACGTGGACATTTATTTTGCCATCTATCTGTCCTGGGAGTACCAAATTTTCCAGGTGCTCTTTCCTCATTATATACCCTATAATTTTTGCCTGTCTCTTTTTAATGTTAAGTATAAGTTTCCTTTTTGTTCTGATTTTTTCTAAAACTTCTCATTCACTAAATGAATGGTAAAACAAGGATTAGGAGAGATTTTTAAAAAGGCAAAATCTATTAAGACCTTCATAGGACAGAAAATTATGAAGAGGATATCTAAGACCATATATATAAAAGGTGTATAAATATAAACCATTATTAGTCTGAAGAGTTTTTTCAGAAATGATATTTTCCCGTTCAAACAATTACTCTAATATATATATATATATATATATATATATATATATATATATATATATCGAGAGAGAGATGGGTAAATTGTCACTAGTTTATATTTTAAATTTCACGCATGCACGTTGTTTTTGATTCTATCGACATGATATAAATATACATATGTAGATATCTATGATATATTTTCATTTGTAAACGAATTATTATAGCGTAATAACTCGTTTACAAACGAAAAATATTCAAGTTCTACAATATAATTGTATTGAACACTTTTTAATACAGCTGTGTACTGGTCTAATTTTATTATGACCAAAAACTAAGTAATTAAATAATTAATTCACATTATATATATATATATATATATATATATATATATATATATATATATATATATACCGTGCATAGAATACTGTTTTCATATCTGGTCAGGCGCCCTTGCCATTCATCGCAAGATTCTCGACAGGCTCCAAAGAAGAATCTGTAATGTGATCCGTCCCGATCTGGCAGCTCGACTTCAGCCACTTTCTCATAGACGGGATGTGGCTTCCCTCTGTCTCTTCTACAAATATTTTCATGGCTTCTGCTCCGACGAACTTTGGTCACTGGTGCCCCCTCGTGCAACCAGACTGGTAACAAGGTCCCACTCTTTTACAGTTAAATCAACCAAATGCAGCCGACAATTCTACTCCCTCAGCTTCTTTTTTCGCACTTCCCGCCTATGGAACCCCCTTTCATATACTTGCTTTCCTGACGGCTACAACCTCCAGGAATTTAAATGCAATGTCAATTCCCATCTCTAACCAACGTGGCTCCAGTCCTTTCTACATCACCCCGTATATCTTGTTCTTTTCCTTTCTCTCTACATTCGCAACTATCTTCACACCTGTGTTCCCATCCTTCTCTTGCCTTTTCTCTGGCACCCCCTGTAACTGGTTCGTCTTTCTCTTCACTCTCCTCCTGCCTAAATTTTTACTCTCTTATGTAGCCCGCTGCGCGTCAGGGGCACTACCGCCTTGCTTGGGGTGAAACAATACAAAACATATATTGATTTCTTTGTTCCATTTTCGCAAATGAAAATTTCTTATCATTCCTACTTCATCCGTTTACATTCCCCAGTCCATCCATGTTTCTTTACCGCTAACTCATGTTTATATACTTGTCAGCATCGTCCATAATTGGAAAACATTTTCTTCATCCAATAATCTCAACATGCCTATACATTTATTCATATTTCGTATTGCTGTTCAACGGACCCGAACCTGTGCCCTCTTATATTGGAGAAAAACTTTTATTCCAGTTGTGTTTCAGACCACCCAACCACGAAATACCTCACAGCAAACCAAGGCTTATTTACTATTTTCTTAGAAATACAAACCTCTTACTGGGTCTCATTGAAGCCAGTATCAGTTAACTTTGTTTACCTTTCGGAAGCTAAAATAGATTAATTTTTAAGAGATTTATTTATAATCAAACATTCTTTCTTATTACAATAATGGTTCAATCTTTAATGAAATGTAAGCAGAACATGTTTGTCTGCTACAATGACACCGCCTTGATTCCTAAAAATGACAAACAACGACACAATGAATTTTGAACAGTTTATTCAGAATTTTGAATATGCGACACCTTATTCTAAAATTGGAAAAATACAATGAGAATTAAACAAACATATATTGTCTTCTCTTCTTAACAAACCTGTCTGGATATTTGCTGATTAAATCTACCTTTTATGTATATAAAAACGTTGCATTAAATTTCGACGAAAATCTCTGTCTATCCAACTTTTTATTATATTTTCTAATTTTCGAATACATCAGAATTTATCGAATAAAAAATTGTTTAAGGTTCTTTTTTTTTCTTGTCACATTCAAGAACTTTCGACTAACGCAGCCATTGTCCATAACGAGTGTCATCAGTATGGTAGGCAATATTTCTTTCACTAAAATCTGGCGTTTTTAGATTACTGGAATTAGAGTTTGAATTCTAACGGTTTAATGATCATGCATCGATTATCGATTATCGATACGCAATCTTACACAGTTCACAATCTCCCATGGAGAAATATATTTTATTAATATTGGTTGTTTCTTCTGCATTATAATGACTTCTTCATATTTGAATCATTCTTGGCAATGATTCCTGTATAATATTTTAGTGTCATCTATTAAAATGTGTCTTATGCTAATCTTATTTTGATGGTTTGTAATATGTTGATCTATATGTGCACTAGTGCACTAAATTGCAACCCAGTATATATATATATATATATATATAATGTATCGAGGCAGCAGATAATTTTCTAAACATATACTGTTAAATATAATAGACAATGAATGTCTATTATGTTTAATCATGAGCCGTTCTAAACATCGTATTTCGGTTTTAATTTCAGTTGAAAATAAAGACAAAAATTCTCCAACATTGGGATAATTTTTTATTAAGTTGGTTCTAAGCTTTCGGTTCACATGAGCCATCTTCAGAGAGGTTACAAGGACATTAGCACAAAAACATCCACCATCAGCGACGATTGTATCTTGTGTTGGCATAAAACTCTGCTAAGCAATGGCAATAGTTATCAAAAATAGAAAACGCAGTTCGCAAATTTGTAATCCGATTCTATGACGTCACACCGCGTGACAGATCGAAATGACAACAGAACCATGTATTCAAATACAATGTAATGTGTTATGACCAGATTTAAACGTGATTTTATTTCGTGTAGGTTCTTTGTAGATGGCCTCTAATATCTGAAGGTTCTTTTTACTGTGTGTATCAGTGAGAATTATTGCATTGTTGACTAAAATCTGTCAAACAACCTTGCCTCTTCAGACTTTCACCTGTTTGGTCCCTTGAAAGCGTTCACGAGAGGCACGAAGTTTGAAAGTGATGATGAAGTCAAAAGTGCTCTCAGCGATTGGCTGAGACATCAGTCCAATTATTTTTACGCTGACGGAAAACGGAAACTTGTGCACAGATGGGAAAAGTGTTTGACACTGCCTGGAGACTACGTTGAAAAATAAAAAAAAGTAAGCTTCTAGCTGTATTAGAAAGTCCTTATCCCGAAAAATTCACCTTATTTATTGAATGACCCTCATATATATATATATATATATATATATATATATATATATATATATATATATATCCAGATAAAGAGAACCAATATGTTTAGAATCCAAAGTTCTCCGGCTTTTACTTTTTAAAAAAGTGCTCTCTATACAATATAGATTGTAGAGCATAATATACTTATAATTAAATTCGTTTTTTATTTAAAATTATTTTAATTAACATTGCAACACGGACATTTCTATATTTCGAGATTTAAAGTTTTTATCTCGTCATTAGGCAATGTTCGATTTTAGTGAAAATGATTTATATTTGAATGCAGGAAACAATACGTTTGCTTATTAAAGAATTAATATGGTGGGAGAAGGCAGATAATTTCGGTCAGATGGGTGTGTTTAATTTAACTAATCAGAATGAAGTTCGACTTTGCAAATTTAAAGTATAGGTTAGATGCTAGGAATGTGTGGTGTTCATAAATGTCAGATGAAAAAGTGTCATTTTTTAGGTTAGACTGTTTTTTCCGGAAATATTTTATTTTCTTATGCAGGTAAACAACAAATTCGTTTATATTTGAAAGTTTAATAGACAATGTGATTGTTGTCTTACATCTTTCTTTATTGATAATTACTTGTTTGTAATATGTTGCGTTTTATGGTGCAAACATTGCAATATATATATATATATATATATATATATATATATATATATATATACTTTTTTATTAACACATCAAGAATATGTTGGCCCAAAAACATACTTTTAGCAAGATCTCTCATATATCTGAATAAAATATAATTTTATTATTCTCCGTTGTTAATATGGATTCCTTGACATTTTACAACCTTCATCAATCTTCCAACCATTGATTTTGTGAACTTGGTTATTACACATTTTAAAAATGAATTTTTTAAAATGTAATGAATTCGAATTGCTTGTTTATTCTTCCTGTGTCTTCCCTTCTTTTGGCTCTATGTTTTCTCCAGTCCTCATTAGATGAAAACTGCACCGAATGCACGGTCATCAGTAAAAAGGGCAGCCTAATATGCCAAATACAGGTCGGAGATACTAGAATCAAGCAGGTACAGAAATTAAAATACCTGGGAAGTGTTCTAACAGAAGACGGAAAGTGCGACACAGAGATCCGAAGGCGAATTGGCATGGCGAAGGAAGCATTCCAGAAGTTGAGTAAAGTATTAAGAAACAGGAAAATTTCACTAGAAACAAAGAAGAGAGCACTGGATTGCTATGTGATGTCAGTTCTTCAATATGTCAGTGAATGCTGGTCACTATCATCAAAGATGAAGGAAAGACTTGAAACAACAGAAATGTGGTTCTACAGAAGGATACTGCGGATATCATAGATCGAGCATGTAGGCAATGATGAGGTTTTGGAAATGAGGGAAACGAACAGGAAATTAATACTGAGCATCAGGAAGAGACAACTAAAGTTCTTGGGACATGCAACGAGGAAGGAGAGCTTGGAGAGCCTCATACAAACAGGCCAGATAGAGGGAAAAAGAGACAGGAGAAAGCAACGGATAACATATGTGAAGGACCTAATCAGGTGGATGATGGATCTAGGGTTGCGTGGTGTAACAGGAGAAGGCGTGCTAAAACCCACCAGGAATGGGGAGATGTGGAAAGCCATGATTGCTTACGTCCTGAAGGGACAGGGCACATAGAAGTATTTGATAACGTTAAACAAACTTCTAATTGAACATTTATTTCTTTCATAAAATTGGTTTTATGTGTGTATGTCTTTTCAAGAATACTGACTCCAGCAAAGAATATTAATGGCCGTATTTTTAAAGATCGAAATTTTGGTTACAAGGGGCGCTTGATAAGACGATCTGATCATTTAATGTCCAATTCAATAGTTGTGTTCGTGAATTGTGCAAACTATTTTCGACTCATAACTTAAGATAGAAAAGATGTTTCATGCCTTCCTGAAAAGTATTAGTAAGACGTGAACAGATTCTATCATCCGGATTTTGCTCCGCCAAATCCATTTCCGGTGCAGTTAATTGTCATTAAGCCACCCACTAATAGAGAAAAACGGACAGACAGCTATTTTGCCTTGATTGGAAATCGATCTAGAAGACTATGGAATTGGATTTTAAGCGAGATAAATCCTCTTACAAGGAATTGCAAAGCGCTGAGGTACGTGATTACAAAAATAATTTGGTCATTATACTGGGTGCAAATCGTTAGTTGTCTTTGGTCATTTTCTGAGCGTTGGTCATCTGAGCGCCCTGGTCACCCGCAAAGCGCCGCTTATCAGAGTATCTGAGTGCTAGTCACATGAGCGCTCTTGTTACCGGCTGTATGTCGGTCATTAGAGTTTTCTGGTCACTTTCTGAGTACTCGTCATTTTCCAGACATTATGACAATGGTCTCACTGGTAATTCTTCAAATAAGGATAAATGAGGTAAAGCTGACGATGTACTCATCAATGAGCCAACAAATCAAGTGCAATTCGTGATATCAAATGCAATCTGTAGTAATATTCACGAAAGAAAGAAAAGATGATAAAATTTTGCAAACTACTGATTGAAAAAAAGATGGACCTGAAGCAGACTACCACCACGTTTAATTTCGTTGTTTTTCTTTTTTGTTTCTTTTTTTTTTTACTTTTTTCAGCGCAGTAAGATCAATTTTTACTTAAACTTTTCGATTATCAAAAGAAATTTTGGAAAATTACAATATTTAAATAAATTTGGGAGGGGATCAATTTCTCATACAACGTTAAAGTAAATCGATCCTCCATTTTCAAACCACTATAAGATTGTATGAGAAACTGTTTCCCCTACCCCTCAAATTGTTTAAATTTTGAAATTTTGGAATTTTTTTTTTCATTCGTAAAGTTTAAGGTGTAAAAGATAATATTGCACGAAAAAGTCTAAAAAATTTGATAATGAACAAATTTACAGGTGGCGGTAATGTCGTACCGGCCACTGGTTTCAAAATGGAGGCTCGATTTACTATAACGTTGTATGAGAAACTGATTCCTCCCAGAAAATGTTTAAATATTGAAATTTGTCAAAAATTTTTTTTGTCAATCGTAAAGTTAAGTGGGTAATCTATCTTACTGCGCTGAAAAAAGTAAAAAAAGAAAAACAACGAAATTAAACGTGGTGGTAGTCTGCTTCAGGTCTGCCGAAAAAAAGAAATTGATTTTTATTCAGCCACAATCTTTTCCAGATTAAATTGAGCCCTCAATGAGCTTATTCCCTATCGAAGTAGATAGACGTAGCCAAAGAAATAATAAGAATAGTGTGTCACTTACTGGATATGAAAAAAAAAATTCGGTATAGCCCTTTGATTACTTGGATATCTAATGCATGTTTTAGTAAGAAATCAAATTATATTAAATGTCAAATCTACACAATAACCCATTACAAATATTTTATTTTAATGTTAACTTACATCCAACATATTTTTTGTGCATTTATAACAATTTCACAAATTCCAAAGAAAGAAATGATAAAGAAAATTACTTTAACAAAGGAAAACGTTATTTAGAAATTCAAAATTTCAATTCACTTTTAATTTTAGGCGTTAATATAAAGTAATCTTCATCTCTCTTCTTGACAGGCTAAAATTAAACACTTAGAAAACTGTCTTTTTATTTTCGCTTTTGTTTTCATTTCATAATCCACTATAATTTTCTTCGTGCATGAAAACTACCGATGGCTTAATTACGGCTTCGATATTCTAAGCTTCTGTTTAACTCTTAAGCTGCGGCTATCATTATTTGATGTTTTGTTGGAGAGAAGCGGATATCATCATTTGATGAGTTAATTTTTTCCGATGATGTGGATATCATTCCTTCAAGGTTCAAGACTAAATGACTAATTGGCAACTCTAGGATTCATGTGGTTGCTATTTACTAAGATTCATATATGATTGTGTTGTTTTGAATACTAGTTGGAACGTTTATTTCAAGCTTCGCGACTCTAGCGTGGGTATAATTCGAGTGGGGCTCTTTCTATTACAGTCAGTCAGTTAAGTGCCATACGTGATACACGCTTTGGGCGATCATGTCTGAAAAGAAACATGATTGACTGGGCAGATTATCCCGCAGGAGGTTGCCATTGTTTTCTGCGGTGGATTGGTTGCCGGCCAAGGCTATAGAACCCAATATGTCCTGTTATTTGACTCATAGCTAGAGGAGGAAGAGATGCATTAAATTATTAAGTAGTAAATAATCGAGGATCACTTTTTTACTTCAAAACAATATAAAACTGATCCCCCACTTTATGCCCAGTAGGTTTTGTTTCCAACTATTATATTCAGTCAGTCAGTTAAAGAACCATACGTAATACACGCTTTGGGCGATCATGTCTCGAAAGAGACATGACTAACTGGGCAGAAGATTATCTCACAGTAGATTGCCATTGCTTTCTGCGGTAGACTGGTTGCCGACCAAGGCTGTAGAACCCAATCTGTTCTCTTATTTAACTCGTAGCTGGAGGATAAAAGAAATAAATTATATTACATTGCTATATTAATTCCAATTAGTGGGGGATCAGTTTATTATTTCATAACAATAGAAAACCGATACCCCACTTTATGCCCAGTAGAAGTTTTAATTGTTTCCAACAGTTATATTCAGTCAGTCAGTTAAGTGCCATACGTGATACACGCTTTGGGCGATCATTTCTCGAAAGAGACATGACTGACTGGGTAGAAGATTATCCTGCAGTAGGTTACCATTGCTTTCTGTGGTAGACTGACTACTTCAGTGTAGTTTGTATTTATTCATTAAAGTCATTTCAAACAATTTCAAAGTTAAAACACTGGGAAAATTTTATCACTCACGCCTCAAAGATACACCAGACGGTTCAACATTCTCCACCCACGCAAATTTCACATGGCTTTCAAACTTTTCAAATTAATTTCTCATTTTCCACTCAAGGAACTCATTATTTCTAAATCTTATTAGCGTCGCCTTATTTTTTTTTATTAATGAATCCAGCTTATGAGGTAATTCGACATTTTGACAAAAATAGCACAACTTGTCTATTTAAGACTACCGTATTGCTAACATGTACGTGAGAGTAATAATAGCCATCGTCTGTCATTTCATCGTTTTCGCTAATACGCATGCGTTTGTATAATTCTTTATTTGACCATAGCTAATCTTAAGGGCCATTCGAAGGCTGAGATGAACGCTTTATTTGCTTCTCGCCCACACTTTGAGAAAACTACAACACCTGCAACGTCATTTATAAGTGCATTCTGGTTATTTGACATCAGCAAAATGGAAAATTGTTTTTCTTCAATGCGTCAAATCTAACCTTGCTTAAATGGAGTGTTCTGTATTCATACACTTGCGTTCCAATAGTTTTGTTCGTGTTACATTCTAATGCCCCGAAAGACAGGAAAATCTGAGTAGAGAAAAATTAAAGCTATACACATCCACTGCTAAAATCTAAAGTAAAGACAGAATTATAGCGCCAAGAAAGACGCCAAGTCTCGAGGTTAAATGAAAGAATAAATGTCGGTTCATCAGCACTGATATTGATCAATATATGCAAAATGAGAAACTGTATTTTTCCTTGAATGTCAATAAAAAAAATCAATAAAAGAAATAAAAACAGAATTTTCTTTCAAATATCTTCAAATTCTGAAAAGTTACGAATCTTGTAAACTATAAGGGTCGTTAGAGCACCGCATGTACGACAACCATAGCAGAAATGGTGTGCCTTGTGCAAGATGGCCTGACGAAGCCCATCCCTCTTCAGGCTGGATTTCAGTTGAGTTGTCCTATCCACCTTAAGACAATAGAGCCCAGTCAACCCTTTTATTTAACCTATAACTGATAATGTGTTTGGAGTGGCGGAGATAGATTCATGCTCTTCGTGAGTGTATTTCTGTAATAATGAACGTAACACCGTCGCAAATCAAACTCGACATGCCGATTCCCCCGACTCGTTAACCGCTACTTTACACACACAATCATTATTCTTAAGATGAAGCAACAAATATACTTTTTAATTTGCATTTTATCATCGCAGCTCATTCATTGAAAAGGCTAAATAAGAGTGGCTTCATCAATGATATAGAAATGATTCCCTTCTCAGAAACTTTCAAAATCTATCATTTTTACATTTTTTTCTGAGCCGTTTGGTTCCAGCCTCGCAAAATTTGTTGTCGTTCATAAAAGCCCAAAATTAATATTTTATTCGTTGATAAATTAATGTGGCTATGATAATTTCATGAACTTTTAAAATAAACTAGCAATATAGCCCGGTGTTGCTCGGGTGTAATGAAAGCTTTAAAACTAATCCATGGTCCTGGAGCTCAGACTCTTTGGACGTTGGCACAAAAGACTAAAAGGCAACAGTTGCTTCCAGTTAAAGCGAAACCGCAGACTGAAAGAAAAACGAATGGATGTAAGTCAAATTTTGATTTCCTGGTATCTATATCAAATAAGTTTTTTTCATCGTAAACTGAATTTTGAAGGCTAAATAGGTCTTCTGAGTAAATGGTATCATGGCTAAGACTAAGAACTACAATTATACCTACTTAGAGCCAAAGCCGAAGCAAAAACTAAAATAAAAGGGCTGAAAAAATAGACATACAGGCAGATAAACAAACACACGCACACATACACACACAAACAAACAAACAAATACCTTGCCTTATATATATATATATATATATATATATATATATATTATCAATTTTCTGCACTATTGTAAGAACTGCAACCTTGAAACTTCTGAATATCGTTGCTTATGTCCTGGTCTATGAGTGTATCAAATTTGATTAAAATCGGACCACTCCTTCTATAACCCGATTTTTTCGATTATCGATTTTCGATATTTCTCGGGGGTACCTCAACACAAAACCTAGCTAAGAACACTCACAGACGTTTATAGTACAACTGTGCAAATTTTCAAGAAAATCTGTTCACCCGTTTCGGAGTCTATCGGTAACGGACACACACACCTTGAGACACACAAAGTTCCATTTATAAATAAGTTTAGATTAGCGTTGAACTTTCATATACTTACGGTTTATAAGAGAAACCTATTACATAAACTCCTTTAATTTTTTCAATATTGCATTCAGATATGAACATTGACAGAAACATTTTTTTTTTAATAAATATTTAAACAACCGACCGTAGCTCAATGGTAGAGTGTTCACCTGCAATCCCTAGCGGGGTCATACCAAAGACTTTTAAGATGGTATTCGATGCCTCTCTTTGCACTCAGCAACCAGCAGCAACAGAAGGACCGCGAGTAAGTGGAGAAATCCAGAGATAGGAGTTGCACCCAAACCTATCACAAGGTACCAGCGAAAGAAAAGCGACCCTCCGGGTCACCCAACTTACTTCAATTTTATTGTTCTGATAATATTTTTATTTTGGTTCAACGCCAACCCATTCATGCCACGCATTGTAAAATCCGGTAATATAATATAATGAAAATTGTGTATTAATAATAATAATAATAATAATGAAAGAAATAGTGCGTAAAGAGTACTATAGAAGGCTACGACTGATATAAAAAACTGAATTGAATTCTCAGAACAGAATTATGACCATTAATAGCCTTGCCATCCCAGTTGTCCAATATAGTTTCAACAACTTAAACTGGACTCTAAACGACATCAGGCGAATGGATTCTAAAACAAGAAAGCTTCTTTCTAATTATAAGATGCATCATCCAAAGGCTGATGTAGACCGTCTATACATACCTCGTAAAGAAGGTGGAAGAGGTCTTATTCAGCTAGAATTGTCATACAAGACAACTATTGGCTTACTAACATACATAGAAACAACAAAGGATTGGATGATACAATTAGTCAAACAACATGAAAACGGAAAGAAAAAATATTCAATAATAAAAGAAGACAGTAAATACAAACAAGATTTACATTTAGTAGATTCTGTAGAAAAGCAAAACAGAAGCCAAGAACCAACTATTGCGTCTAACAATATGAAAATGAAAGCCAAGTTTAAAGCTCTTGAACAGTTGAAACAACGCTGGCAAGACAAACCTCTGCATGGCCAATATCCAGAACGTGCCAATAAATCCAATGTTGATAAAGTTAATACTCATCGATGGTTACGTGCATCTGCATTAAAGTTTAAGACTGAAGGCTTTATTCTTACAGTGCAAGACCAAAGTCTTTTCACTAGGAACTTTCAGGCAAATATTATATATAATAATGTGGATCCAAAATGCTGGTTCTGTGATAAATACCAAGAAACAGTAGAACACATAATCTCCGGATGTTCTATACTTGCCCCAAATGAATATAAAAATCGTCACGATAAAGTGGGGCGACATTTACACTGGACAATGTGCAAATACTATGGAAAATATGTAAACAAACACTGGTATGAACATCACCCAGCACCGGTTACAGAAATAGATGTCACCATTTTATGAGATTACACCATCTACACAGACAGAAAAATTGAAGCGAATAGGCCGGACATTATTGTTAAAAACCAGAAAGAAAAAACTTGCCTATTAATTGATATGGCTTGTCTAGCGGATTGTCACATAGCAACCAAGGAATTCGAAAAACTGTCAAAATATAAAGACCTGGAAATTCAAATAGAAAAAATGTGGAAACTGAAAACAAGAGTTGTGCCAGTGATAGTAGGTGCACTTGGAATTATAAAAAATGGAACAAAACAGCACATTGCAAGAATCCCTAGAAACCCCAGCTTAAGAGATATACAAAAAATTGTCTTGTTAAGTACAGCCCACAACTAAGGAGAACTTAGTCTATGTAACGCTAGGGATGATAGGGGAGATATAAAAAACATGAAATGGAGCCATAATAACACACGACGACCCGTTTTAGGTCTTCCCGCAGACTTGGTAGGTAGTACGACCATAGCAGAAATTGAAATATGATGAAAAATGACAACATAATAATAATAACTATAATTACATCAACAAGTCAGTATTGTCTTTTCTGAGAAGTTCAAACCCAATTGTCTTTCGACAAGAACCCTTTTGCGTCCATGAATCCCAACAAACAGAAGTGTATAATTAATGTCTCCCGCTTTCGTCAAATATTATAGATATTGAACCGTTAATTGAAACTGGTTCCGAATTCATAGATAATTATGGTTTATAAAGGAAAACTTTACCACAAAGACTTTTATTGTTTCCATAATGATATCTGGTAAGATCCTTCACGGTGAAATGGTGTTTATATCTACCGTAAAAGTATGAATACCATGAAAAATGTTTTGATAATTCTTTCATAAGATAAAATTTAAAAATGTGCAAATTTGTACATATCTGAGGAAAAAATATTAACTAACCATCTAAAGAGGAGCGCTTCCCATTGGACAGTGTGTCTCTACGCATAAGTGGAGGAAAAGAGAACGTAAAGTTTGATTTTAAAAACATGTTTTAAAGCCAACAGTAATATGTTGCTGCTGCTTCTATGTATATCCTCTACTGCCAGTCTTTCTGCTTTTTTGGCTTAACGCATTGTAAATAGAAAGATTTAGAATTGTAGTAGTAATCTAATTTAAATATATGAAGTGTTGAGACTATAAAGGGTTTAAACAAGACAAGACCAGGAAGTTGTCCATATTCAATTTGTGTGAATGTACCACTGTGGTATATACTTTAAGACAGAAATACGAGAAACTGATTTGTGCAAAAACTTCAACTTATATTGTTATAAACATGTTTTTAGTTTTATTCCATATACCTGTGAGAAAATAAATTGAAACCGATTAATAAAATAATAATAATGAATAATATACATTTTCTCATGATGCTAAGACTAAAGGAAATGGAAATTACTCTACTTCGTTTCATCAAACACCGTTAGGCGGTAATGTTTAAGACCAATAAAAACCTTCCCCTATGAAGTAAGTCAAGTTTTATCTTTGGCTGATCCAACTCGGCGCAAGAGTAACTTGAGCGCGGACATTGTAACAATGCTTATACTAACTTACCGTAACTTCTGAACCAAGAAAACTGACATCCCATAAACATGTTTAAAACTTTCAACAATAAAGTTTACTACAAACCTTCCTTTGGTTGTTGCAAGACTGGGTTACGCCCCAACCATTAACACGATGCTTATACTTATTTCCCATAATTCTTGGGCCGGAGAAAAAACGAACATACCTAAGAGACATTAAGAACTTTGTTTCATTTCTTCTTCTTCTTCTTCTTCTTCTTCTTCTTCTTCTTCTTCTTTTTTCTGCCTTGTCCTTTCAGGACGTAGGCAATCATGGCCTTCCACGTCTCTGTATTCCCTGGTGGCTCTTAAAAGCTTTCTCCTGTTACATCTCGCAACGCCCGTTCTGTTATCCACCTATTCAGGCCTTTCAAATATGTTATCCGCTGCTTTCCTCTGTCTCTTTTTTCCTCTATCTGGCCTGTTTGTATCAGATTCTCCAAGCCTTCCTTCCTCATTGCATGTCCCATGACTTTTAGCTGTCTTTTCCTAGTGCTCAGTAGTAATTTCCTTTTCGTTTCCATTCGTTCCAACACTTCATCATTGCTCACATCCTCAGTCCATGATATCCGCAGCATCCTTTTGCAGCACCCCATTTCAGTTCCTTCAAGTTTTTCCTTCACCTTTGTTGATATTGTCCAACATTCACTGCCATATTGAAGAACTGATATCACACAGCAATCTAGTACTCTCTTCTTTGTTTCTAGTGAAAGTTTCTTGTGTCTTAAGACTTTACTCAGCTTCTGGAATGCGTCCTTCGCCATTCCAATTCACCTTCGGATCTCTGTGTCGCAGTTTCCGTCTTCTGTTAGAACACTTCCCAGGTATTTAAATTTTTGTACCTGCTTGATTTTAATATTCCCCACCTGTATCTGGCATTTTGGGTTGCTCTTTTTGATGATGACCATGCATTCGGTTTTCTTGCAATTTATTTGGAGTCCTTTTTTGTCACTCTCTTCAGCTACCTTCTGTAGGGGGTCTTGTAGTTTCCCTTCCGTGTCGGTAATCTACACTGTATCGTCTGCGTATCTTATGATGTTCAAATTATGGCCTCCGATGAGAAAACATCTAGGGTCCTCAAAATATTCTCGCTGTACAAGTTGAACAGATCAGGTGAAAAAACGCATCCTTGTCTTACGCCCCTTTCTATCTTTGTATATCTGCTGAATTCGTTACCTGTCCGTATACAGGCAGTTTGCTGTCAGTAACGATTCTTAATTACTCTGTCTTTCTCAAATATCTCGAGGCTGCTGAGTATCTCCATCAATTCTTTGTGGCGTATATTGTTGAATGCCTTCTCATAATCGATGAAACACAGGTACAAGTCCTTCTTCATTTGTATTGCCTGGCTTCTTAGGCAAGGCTATGAAAATAGACTTGCATAGGTCGTCTGATATTATACCACAATTATAAATTTAATTTACTATTTCTGTAATTTTCTTTATGCCGAATTCTTCCAGGGCTATCAGCAGCTTTATTACAATGTCGTCTGGATCAGTTGCTTTGTTTCTTTTCAGTTTGGCCATTGCAACTTCCACTTCGGACTTTAATATTTCCGGTCCGTTCTCATCTTTGTGTATTATCGGTTGCTCTCTCTTGCTGTTGAAAGGTCTTTTATATATTTATATATTCGTCCCATCGCTAGAGTATTTCCTTTTTCTCCAGTCTTATCGTTCCATCCTTGGATTTTATACATCCTGTTGAGGAGCAAGTTTTTTGTTCGTTTCAGTTCTCTGAAACCCATGTGTTTATTTGTTTGTTTGCAACAGGGATCGGCAACGTTAATCAAACGTTAATGACCAACAAGCATATTTGTCGGAGTTATTTTATCTTTTATGTTTTAATGCTTACGTTCTCCACTACATGAATCCCTCTGTTAAAGTGTAAGCGCTTTTTGAAAAAAATATTTTGATACATTCTAAAGTTAATTGCTCCAGAAATGTTCTGAGAGGATCGAAATATTAAAGGAAAAATGATTTTCAAGTCATGGATCGGAAGAAAATAAGCACTGATGGAGTTGCCTTAATTTCTTTTGCATTTCATTTCCCCCCTCTTTTTTCTTTTTTGTTTCCATTGTCTTTTGGTTGAATTAGGTGCACTGGAGTTTCATTATTATATTTTCTCGCAAGAATAAATCCCTGATTGAGAGAATGTGTTGCCGTAAGTGACGTCATTGCTATCCTAGCAATTAAATTAAATTCAAATAAGGAAAAGTGACAAAGCATAGGTTTATGACTAATGTTCATTATTCCTTTGTTATAATTTATTGTTGCTGCCTCTTTTTTTAAGTAACTGGAGATTAATATAAAAACATTGTTTTCGAATAGATTCGGAAAATTTATACAGATACGAACAGAATAATCCAGATGATTAACCAGGCAAAAAAAAAACTAGATCGATAGGTATAAATTATAGATAGATATATAAATAGAAAGAAATATATATATATATATATATATATATATATATATATAGTTATAGTTATATATATATATATATATTAATATATATATAGTATATATATATATATATATTAATATATATATAGTATATATATATATATATATATATATATATATATATATATATATATATATATATATATATATATATATATATATATATATATATATATATATATATTATATATATATATATACTATAGTCATCCGCAGACAGATCTGTTTCGCTGTATTACAGCTCATCAGTACGGCTTAGACTCCGTTCGCTTCCTAACCCAGGATTGAAACCCGACCGAATCAGCGTCAGTCGGCGATTCTACCCCTAGACTGAAATCCGAAAGCGTATTAGCATGGCCAATGATGCATTCCAGAAGCTAAGTAGGGTATTAAGGGACAGGAAAATTTCAAAGAAGAGAATACTGAATTGTTGTGTGATGTCTGTCCCTCGATATAGCAGCGAATGCTAGACAATTTCATCAAAGATGAAAGACAGACTTGAAGCAACAGAAATGTGGTTCAACAGAAGGATGCTGAGGATACCATGGACCAAACAAGTTAGCAATGACGACGTTTTGGAGAGGATGGAAATGAAAAGGAAACATACTTAGCATTAGAAAAAGACAGCTGAATTTTATTAGATATGTAATGAGGAAGGAGGATTTGTTGAATTTAATACTCACATTACAGATAGAAAAAAGGACAAAATTGTTATAATTTGTTGTTGTTTCTCTTTTTTAAAAAAACGAGAGATTAATATGAAAAGAATGGCATAATATTTGTTTTAAAATAGATTCGAAAACGATATACGGACAGAATAATCCAGCTGATGATAGTTATAAATGATAGATAAACTGGCATGAGCTCACTGGGAGAAATATAAACAGATATATATAGCCTTTGAGATTTGTAAAAGAAATCACTCGACCGGCGGTCGTGAGCGAGGAAAAATTTACTATCCCCAAAATCATTTTACTCGACCGACTATATTTTCTTAATAGTCGCCTTACGTAAACATAACGTGAATCGCCGACGGAAAACAAAAAATGAAATTTTAATTAAAATTTCGAACGTGTTAGAAAGGATTTTTAACATTTTTTAAAATAAGAGCAACAAAATTTGATCTTTCCTCTAAATAAAAGCATAAACATTTTGATGATAAAACTTTGTTTTTTATTAAGTTTGAGTCCTTTTAACATCATGATATGCTGTTGCTTTTTTGTTTGTTTTTTGCAATTCAGTGAAGATACATTCGTAGTTTCTTTCTTCTGTTTGACTACAACCTTCATCTCATAGATGATAAAAAAAACTAACAAATCTGATTTTCTCAACGATTTTCTGTAAAAAATTTACTTGTATAATTTGTTTTTTCGGTGCGTGGTTGAAAGAAGTATGAGTATTTTTTCTTTCTTTCAAATATTTGTTTTTACTTTTCGTAATTGGGGAGGACATATAAGATAATATTTTTCCAAATGAGTTTCTAAAAATCTGTGAGCGTCTTAAATCTCCACTTTGAAAGCGTTAATTAAACGAATGTTTACACTGAGCGGGACGATAAAAGCCAAGAGATCAATAATGTCATTGTAGGTCCTTCTAAGTAACTTGTGAATCTTCAATGATATACTTTTGGGTTGTAAAAGGAATCAGATTTCCTTTTTCTATATTTAAACGGACACGTTTCATTGCGAGTTTTTTTAATCGACCGCCGGCGAGTAAAGCGATAAACTTTAATAACCCAATTAAGCTTTTAATCGACTGAGTCGATCGGGCGAGTGAAATCTCAAAGGCTATATATATATATATATATAAACAGTGAAAGATATATTTTAATGGGATTTCCCTTTTACGTCATAGACGATCATGAAACTACATATATTTTTACTAGCAGTATAGCCCGGCGTTTCTCGGGTGTAATGAAAGCTTTAAAACTAATCCATGGTCCTGGAGCTCATACTCAGCCTAAAGAATATTTGTGTGAAGTTTGGTGAGAATCGGATGAAAATTGTGGATTTGTATAAAGGACATACAGACAGATAAAAAGACACACACACAAACATCTTGCCTTATATATATATTATCGATTTTCTGCGCTATTGTAAGAACTTCAACCTTGAAACTTCTGAATATCGTTTCTTATGTCTTTGTCTATGAGTGTATCAAATCAATATCGATTTTCGATATTTATCGGGGGTACCTCGACACATAACCTAGCTAAGAACACTCGCAGACGCTTATAGTACAACTGTAAATTTTCAAGAAATCGGTTCAGCCGTTTCGGAGTCTATAGGTAACGGATACACACACACACACAGTTCCATTTATAAATAAGTTTAGATTATCAGTGAATTTCCATTGCTTTCATGGGATAGTTGATTGGTTTACTGTTCGCCTTTTCTAAGGCTCAGAATCCATTCAGTTTTGTTTCCTTCTGTTAAAGAAGTGTGCAGTCTACCTCTGCTGTTTAACCCATAGATGGGAGAAGAAACGGATTCATCCCTTCTGCAAGCACATTTGTGCGAAAGTTAACACAACTGACTAGCACTGAATTTGATCGCATCTCGTTGATTTTACTTCCTGTGCCGATATCACACACATCCATGATAGATCGATAGATGAGAACAGACACAAAGAAATAGATTCGAACTTAAATAATATGATAGATAGGGGAAATAGACAGATAAGAAAATAGACAGACAAAGAATGCAGATCATAAAATTGATAAGACTGATAAGAAAACAGAGAAGATCGGTTCTCAGTGCAGGACCAGGAAGTTTTTCCCGTCTGAAACAATCCTGCACATTTAAAAATCTACCATCCGCCCGTGCATTGAATACTGCTGCTATATCTGGTCGAGTGCTCCTGCTATCCACCTAAGGATCCTAGACAAAATTCAACGGAGAATCTGCAATGTGATCGATCCCGACTTGGGAACTCAGATACAGTCACTTTCTTACCGGCGCAGTGTCGCTTCCCTGTGTTTCTTCTACAAGTACTTCCACGGCTTCTACTCTGAAGAACTTAGCTCAATGGCGACCCCTATATACGAATTTACTCCATCCACAAGATTAGCAACTAAGTCCCACTTATTTACTGTGAAACCAATAAAATGTAAACGCAAAGTCTACTCCACCAGCTTCTTTTCTCGCACTTCCCGCCTGTGGAATTCCCTTCCGTTTACTTGCTTCCCGGACAGCTACAATCTCCAAGAATTTAAATGTAAAGTCAATAGTCATCTCCTATCTCACTAACCTGCATTCTCTCTCCTGCTCCTTTCTCCGTCCACTCCACTCTCATCAGTATTCTCATCCTACTCTTACCCACTTCCTGACACCCCCATGACCTGTTACTCTTTCTCATAACTTTCCTCCTATGTAACCCACTTCACAACAGTGGCAGTAACATACTTTGATGGGGGCAATATGATTATAAAATAAAGATAGATAGATAGATAGATAGATAGATAGATAGCCTGGAAGCTACAATCTCCAAGAATTTATATGTAAAATCAATAGCCATTTCCTATCTCACTAATGTGCATCCTCTCTCCCATGTTCTCATCTCATCTCTTCAATATTCTCGTCCTTCTCTTACCCGCTTCCTGACACCCCTTGTATTCTGTCACTCCTTCTCATAACTTTCTTCCTATTTAACCCCCCTGCACAACAGTGGCAGTATAATGCCTTGTTTAGGGCGATACCATTTTAAAAAAAAAAGTTAGTAAATAGGAAGACAGAAAACTAAGAATATATATGCAGATGAGAAAATAGAAAGACAAATAGAGGGAGATAGATAGATAGATAGATAGATAGATAGATAGATAGATAGATAGATAGATAAGAATATAGAGAAATAAAGAACGTAGATAGATAAGAACCGACTGTGATAAATCGATTCATTAATATGCACATGTATATTAGCATACATGCGAAGAGAATAAGATTTAAAAGAGGAAATTAGCTGACATTCACTTCCTCGGACCCGAATAAAAATTGACACTTAACAAGCAAAATAGCAGAGAATCTTCTCCGTACGGAAACGTCATCTTCATGAAAACCCATCCTCCCCCCATCTCTCTCTCTCTCTCTCTCTCTCTCTCTCTCTCTCTCTCTCTCTCTCTCTCACATGAGAGTCTCGATAAATAATAGTCATAATGGAGCCATTAATAATTAGAGTATATGATTTATAACGTATTATTTTTCAAGGCAATCTGTATTACTGTACAGAACTTGGTACTTGTCTGTGCGTACGTTAGAACCTTACGGACAAACAGAAAGCCCCCAGAGTTTTGCAGAGATAGCTGCAATTCCCCAAGTAATAATATATGCTAGGTAAGGTTCAACTCAAAGATCATTCGTGGTTACCAGAGATCATGAAAGAGTATAGCACATTTTTAAACATACAAAGGGCTCAGATATCGTTTCTACTCCCGATAAATATTTAACCTCTCAAATTGTCGGATCAAATAAGATAAATTTGCAAGGAAGAAATAAAAATTGTAACATTGGCAAAAATGGTGACATTAATGAAGAATATGTTGGGATGTTTTTTAATTATTTTACCAATAAACAAGGCGATGAATCCACTATAATGTAAAGAATTGCTGAGTGTGAAAGAATTTGTTAATGCGAAATCATTAAGGAGAGAGAACAATAAAAGGCCAGGAATTATGAGTACAGAAGAGAATGATTGAACTGCATTTAAATTTTTGAACATTATTGTGTTTTATTTGAAGGCTTCGTTCAGTACGTTGTCTTTACGCGAAGATACTGACATATTATAACTTGATAATATCGAGTTACCAAAATTTCCATTCAGAATAACGTTACGAAAACAACGATACATTCAGTCTTCTTGTAATTGATGTTTATTTTTTGCCTCTCGCTTTCTTTCACAACCTTTTGTAGGGGTTCTAAGTACCATTTTTTAATTCAGTGGGTCTAAATGAACTCACATTGCCAAAGGAAATGTTTTCGTATTTCAAAATTGAATCAACGCTGTGACTGTCACTGATCAATAACGAAATCTGAATCCAGACGCCAACGTAGGCAATAAGGCTTTTTCATTCAAATGCTTCGTTTATATGTTGCATTTTCAATACGATTTTCCCATGAATAGTTTTTTTTTTGTTGTTGTTGTTGTTGTTGTTGTTGTTGTTGCTAGTACGATTCATTCTTGTCTGAGAAACTAGTTACCTGCAAGTTGCGTCAAAAACAACAACAAAAATACCCGTTGTCGCATATTTGATGGAAAGACCCCAAAAACGAGAAAACTTGTAGCGTGGGGGTGCGTGTTTCTTGAACGTCGGGAGTCACCAGTGTATCGTTGGGGTGCTGGTTAATGTTTCTTGGATTCGGCTTTGTGTCAGAATTAACCGAACTCCCTACAGCTTACAAGATTTATGCAGAAATTATCGTCAGAATTATCATAATTATCAGAATGTTGTTTGTCGGTCGGAATGGAATGTTTGGAATAGTGTGGAATGGTGTAAGAATAAAATATAGATTTTGTATTTTAAAATAGAAATTTATTAAAGGAAGAATAACAATAATTCTTAGAAATTAATGTTCAATGAGAAAGTTAAGGGTATCAAGAGTTCGTACAAAATGGTCGGAGTAGTAATTGTTGAAGGAGATAAAGAGAAAGAGGACAATGTCCGAGTCGCTTGAAGTTTGAAGTTACATTTTAGATGTGTGTCTCTCATTCGCTGCTCCCATCTCTGCCTCTTGACTGACACCTGGGTCATTTATAAAGTCATTTTGAATTTAGCACTGGATCGCCAAGTCCTTCTAAGTCTTACAAGTCGCTCACATTGGTTAAAAATCATTTTAACACCTAGTTTAAAATCTGGTTTCGTTAAGCAGATGGTCAATCCTTTTTCTACTTGGGAAAACCAGGGTTTCACCACCTGTCATTGTGAATTTTTGTAAAAGTGAAGAAGGTTGATTTTAATTAGTTTCTTATCCACTACAAACTCGTGGTTGGAAGTTTTTATTATAACGCCTACCACGAGTTATCTCGTGGTTGGTAGTCAACACGTTAAACACCGACCTATACGTCATATGCGTGAGTATTTCTCCGTGTTTGTTTATCAGACTATGTTACAGTGGAAATTGCTCTCGATCCGCCTATCAATTTCGCTGCACGTGTCTGTACATGTATCTGTCTGTATTGCAGGAATTATAGACACGTTTATAAAACTACATCACTTAGAAGTGTATCATTTTGTATGCATTTCAATGTTTAACGAGCAGTCGGCATGTGTGCTTCCGTTCTTATTTTCTTTTTTCATGCATTTATGCGGATGTCGATAGAGGAAAGTTGTGCGCATGCGCTTATCAATCTCGACACAGAAATTGATGTAAGGATATGAGTGTGAAGCATGAATTCTTACATATGTGAAGGCATATGTCTCCTGTTGAAGGTTGGATTGAACGATGTATGTGCTTATAAGCTTACACACACACACACACACTCAGCTTCTGATACTAAACTTGCAACTGCATGTGGGTGCAGAGATATTTTTTATTTGTTCTAAATCGATGGGATTTTCACATTTTGAATGACATTTTGCTTAAATTCGGATTAAAAATGCTTCTTTTCATTTCGTTTCAATTTTTCACCTGACATATTTTCGTGAATTGAAAATTATGCGAAGTTCTTTATTTAGTTGCAGTTTAAAAACGCATTATAAATAAAAGGACAAATATTTATATCTTAGCATAGGTAAATAAACGTAAATACAAAATTAAATTTAATATTGGAGATTGACAATGTTTCATGTGATAAAAAATATGGTAATAAAAGTTTATTACAAACTAATGGTAATGACAGACAATACTTCGTTTGGTATAAAATGAAAGTAACTACTAGTCAGAAACTAATCATGATTGACTGCGTTTCATATATATATATATATATAGAGAGAGAGAGAGAGAGAGATCAGCATGTTGTGTAGATATAGAAGAAGCCAAAGGAGTATCCTGTACATACAGTCGTAAGATAACTCTCTAAGAGAGCTCTCTCTCTCTCACTCTCTCTCTCTCTCTCTCTCTCTATATATATATATATATAGAACAAATATAAGAAAAATTAAGGCAGACAAGTTATTTCATGGTAAATCGGAAGTATAGGGCTATTTCAGGCGAACCCTCATCAGCTTCCGTTTTTATTGTACAAAAGATTTTACACGAATCATTTGTTATTGTTGTTACTATGCACTCGCATACACGTTTACCATTACTTGGCAGGTTGTTACCATAAACTTACTTATATCACAAATTAAACTGATAATGACTTTTGTATCTATCTGTAAAGAGATAAATCCTTGAACAAATCTTCTGTATAAAGGAAGAAACTTCCAGTTTGAGATTTTAAATGTTTTCATCATACATCCTTGCTTGAAGATGAGCAATTCTAGATTCTTCAATGGAGTTGATACTGGTTAGGACTAATATAGGCTAATCTATCACCCGGTTCACACTCCACCCACGTCTATTGAATAGGTTAAGAGGCTCATCCCTTGTTTCCTGTTTAGGATGTAGTTTCCGGTTTTCTCTTTTCTAATCTTCTCACTTTTTTTTTTTAAATTGGAGTAGATAAACTAAACTATCGCCCGGTTCACACTCCACCCACGTCTATTGAACAGATGAAGAGGCTCATCCCCTGCTCCCTGCTTAGGATGTGGCTTCCAGTTCTCTCTTTTCCAATCACTTCATTCTTATGTAGCCTCCTGCACATCAGTGGCGTTACCGCCTTGCTCGGGGTGATAATATTTTAAATATATATCTATATATATAACTTATTTATAAATGGAACTTTGTCTATGTGTATGTATCCGTTACGTATAGACCCCGAAACGGCTGAACCGATTTTATTGAAAATTTACACAGTTGTACTATAAGCGTCTGTAAGTGTTTTTAGCTAGGTTTTGTGTCGAGGTACCCCCGATAAATATCGAGAATCGAAAGAATCGGGTTATAGAAGGAGTGGTCCAATTTTAATCAAATTTGATACACTCATAGACAAAGCCATAAGAAACGATATTCAGAACTTTCAAGGTTGCAGTTCTTACAATAGTGCAGAAAATTTTATATCGATACCAGGAAATCAAAATTTGACTTACATCCATTCATTTTTCTTTCAGTCTACGGTTTCGCTTTAACTGGAAACAACTATTGCTTTTTAGTCTTTTGTGCCAACGTCCAAAGATTCTGAGCTCCAGGACCATGGATTAGTTTTAAAGCTTTCATTACACCCGAGCAACGCCGGACTATACTGCTAGTATATATATACAAGTAAAATAGGAACGAAGAAAATATTAACAACGTTCAAAGCACTAATTTAAAACAGTGCTCAATATAAAAATAGAGCTATGAATATTTATTATAAATTACAGTTTAGAACATGTACAAATTATCATCTACTAAAAAGTGTACATTTTGTTTCGACATTGAAATGACAATGTCTAATCAAGTAGTGTGAAGGGAGATAGAAAATGCTTTTTCTTATTTTGGTAAATTTTGTGAGAGAGGTAATGGGGTAGAGAAAATTGGAAATCAGAATTGGAAGTTGTAAATTAGAATTTGCACAGAAAGAGGAAGAGGAGAGCGGTGATTAATGGATCTGCTGAAAATTTTAGAGACAGGTTTAACACTAGAAGATAAGGTATGGTCCTTTACAACCTTTTATGACCAAGCCTTTGGGTTTAACAAAGACAAAGCAGTAATAAAATGTATATGGGGTGGAAGGGAGTAGGATAGGACGGACTAAGAAAAGATAGGAATTGGAAGTAGATAAACATATTTGTATTAGTGAAGTATAAAGCTACAAATATTTTTGAATGTAAAATTAATTTTTATATTTATGATATTTTTATGATTAAACTTAATTTAAAATTTAAGGAAATCTTTTTTATAAAACTTTAATTAGATCACAATTTGTAGTATGAAATGAAGGTAAAATTAGAGGCAAAAATATATATAAAAGGTGAGAGATCATACAGTCAAAAGTGAATATCGTGGTACTAATATTAATACGACAAAGGTTTATCGTTTCTAGAGATCATAACTTTAGATTTTGTAATTTTAGCATGATTGTAAGTTTAGTTCTTTAATGTGATTGCAATTCACTGTGGTTTCATGCCTCTGGTTTAGTAATATGTCGCTCCTCATGTATTCACTGATTTCCATTTTTTCTTGTAGACAAAGGAAACATGGTTCCTTTACCGATTTAGATGTTCTGGCCTGTTTGTGGATTTTCTATTTAACCTTATATGTTGTTATATACATATATATATATATATATATATATATATATATATACATATACATAAGTATGGGTATCAATATATATATATATATATATATATATATATATAAATATACATAAGTATGGGTATCAATATATATATATATATATATATATACATAAATATACATAAGTATGGGTATCAATATATATATATATATATATATATACGCGTAAGTACATGAACATATATAACTATTTTCATGGTGATAATAAAACAGTGCTCGATGTAATATAACAGCGCTGTGAAGTATATATTAATAAATATACATATTTTTCTACTTCTATAGCACTACTCGAAGTTTCATGCACTATGCAATCGTCAAGTGCATATTACAAGCTGGCAGTTATGGGATTTTAATTTTTGGTCGTCGCGTTGTTCATGGTACTTATATATAATGCCGGGTGCTCTTTTTTCAATGTCCATATGCATGGGCTTGGAGTATATGTCAGCGAACAACTCCCCCTAGCCAGGGTCACATCTCTTGAATCCCTTGATCATTCCTTCATGTGCTTCCGTCTCTCACTTCTAAGCTCGGTTAGCTATCTCTTCTTCCTCTACCGCTCCCCCTCCTCCTCTGACTGTACGTTACTTGATTGCATCTCTACTAACATCGACAGGGCCATTTCTTCTCACCCATCTGCCCATATATTTGTGTTTGGCGATTTTAACGCCCACCACACCAAGTGGCTTGAAAACTCAGCCACCGACCTTGCTGGGATCCGCACGATGCACTTTTCAATAGCCCAAGCTCTAACGCAAGTGGTGGACTTCCCCACGCGTTTCTCTAAAAACCCTAACGGAAGGGACTCTTTACTTGACCTTTGTTTTACCTCCATCCCAGACTCCTGCACTACCAGGCAACTCTGACCCCTCGGAAACTCTGATCACGCCGTAGTCTCCGTAAACATATCAATCTGCACTAACTCTACCCAAGAAAACCAGACCAGCAGAATATCATACTGCTACCAAAGAGCCGACTGGGACTCGTTCAGGGACTTCCTCTGCGACGTCCCCTGGAACAACGTCTTTGATCTTCCTGTCAAAGACTGTGCCTCCGAAGTCTCCTCTTGGGTTAAGGCTGGCATCGATGCTTTTATCCCTGCCAGAAAATTCCAACTAAAACCAAATTCGTCCCCCTGGTTCTCACCCGCTTGCTCGGCCGCTATTGCCCACCGGAACCATTTCTTCCGGCTCTATCGAAGCTGCTCGTCGAACCAAAACAGGCGCCTTTTCACCTCAGCACGGAACAAGTGTAAAAAAGTACTGAACGAAGCCAAGAGGGCGTTTGCTACCAGAATTAGGCAACGCATAGCATCCTCTAAGTTTGGCTCCAAAGATTACTGGCGTCTCTGCAAAAGCGTGCTCAGCAGGAACAAGACTTCAATACCCCCACTAATCAATGAATTTGAAGTTCTCACCTCCCCAGCCGACAAGGCTGAATGCTTTGCCCGTAGATTCTCAACCAATTCGACACTGGACTCGTTAGGAATACCTACACCAGACTTCCCACCCAGAACTAAGGCTCAACTAAATAACGTCCACATTTCACCCTCGCTGGTCGCCAAGATAATTGCGCAACTTGATCCACACAAAGCGAGCGGCGGTGACGGAATCCCAGTCATAGTACTGAAGAAATGTGCCCCAGAACTCTCCTCTGTCCTCTCTAAACTCTATAACCTCTGCCTATCTGCTTCCTGCTTTCCTGCCTGTTGCAAGTCCTCCTGCGTAGTACCTATATTTAAGAATTCTGGCGAACCCTCAGACTCCGCCAATTACCGTCCTATTAGTCTCCTTCCAATCTTTGGCAAAGTTTTCGAAGCCATTATCAACGCCGAGGTGATTCAGCATCTTATGGCCAACGGGCTTCTATCTGACAAACAGTATGGGTTTCGCTTCACCAGGTCTACTGCTGATATGCTAACGACCATTACCGAGTACATATACCAGGCACTCGACAAGAATGGTGAAGCCCGAACCGTTGCCTTGGATATCTCCAAAGCATTCGACAGGGTCTGGCATGCTGGCCTCTTGTGCAAACTGCGGAGCTATGGGATAACTGGACATCTGTTTGACCTCATCCAGTCCTTCCTCTCTAACCGCACATTGAATGTGGTATTAAATGGGCATGCCTCCCAAAACTACCAGACGAACGCGGGCGTCCCTCAAGGTTCTATCCTAGGTCCCACGCTCTTTCTGATCTACATTAATGATCTCCCCGACACCATTAGATCCCAAGTTGGCATGTATGCCGACGACACAACAATCTACTCCCGCATCGATCAGAAACCAGGTCTGGACGACAAAGTGAACCTCGCTGCCGTACTTGAAAGGGACCTCCAATCCGTAGTGACCTGGGGTAGGGAATGGTTGGTAAATTTCAATGCCTCCAAAACAAAGCTGTTATCAATAGAACATAGACAATCGCATCTACCTCCCATTAGCATGGGACAGGTTAGCCTCCCAGAGAGTAAAATACTACGCCTCCTTGGCCTTACACTCTCGGCGGACCTCAAATGGAATGACTATATTGAATCCATTGCCAAATCTGCTGCTATGAAAGTGGGCTCCCTGTGCAGGGCCCGGAAATTTTTCCCACCTGAATCTATTCTGCACATATACAAATCTACCATCCGCCCGTGTATTGAATATTGCTGCCATATCTGGTCGGGTGCCCCTGCTGCTCTCCTTGGGCTTCTTGACAAAATACAAAGGAGGATCTGTAACGTGGTTGATACTGACTTGGCAGACCGGCTGCAGCCGCTCTCACACCGGCGTGATGTGGCTTCCCTGTGCCTCTTCTACAAGTACTTTCATGGCTTCTGCTCCGATGAGCTTAGATCACTGGTGCCGCCTAAGCACGAATTTACACGAGATACTAGATTAGCAACTAGGTCCCACCCTTTTACAGTTAAACAAATAAGATGTAACCGTAAATTCTACTCCAACAGCTTCTTTTCTCGCGCTTCCCGCCTGTGGAACTCCCTTCCACAAGTCTGCTTTCCCGACAGTTACAATCTCCAGGTGTTTAAATGTAGGGTCAATAGATACCTCCTATCACACTAACTCCCAACTATTCTCACAACACTCTCATCTACCCAAATCCTTACCCGCCTATCACCCACCCTCTGTCATTTCCTATATTTAATCAGCCTTTCTCCACTCTACGTAGCCCCCTGCACAGTAGTGGCAGTGACATGCCTTGCTCGGGGTGAAACGCTTATAAAAAACAAAAAAACAAAAAAAAACTGCATACTTTAATTTTGTTCAAACTAAAACATCTACATGAAATTGAGAAGAAAAAAAACATAAAACTTAAACTAATATTAATAGGTAGAATATTTATTATTTTATATATTTGTGGCTATTCTAACTGTACAATGGTGTAACCTAGCTGTCAATCTAATACCAATTCGTAAAGTGGGCATGCCAACGCTCATCAAAACAAATAACATTAAAATGTTTATAGAAAAGGCACGGAAAAGTTACGTTACGGCAGTAAGAAGGTTACTGAAGCCGAGATGTCAGGTCAGAACCAATAACATTGCAGATTCTTTTTTTTTATTTTGTCATCATTATAAGTTGATATTCATGTGATATATACATTTAATATATCATGATTTTTTTTATCTATATCAGTTGATTAAAACCAGTTTTATTGTGGAGACATTGAGTAGAATAAAACCCAATATAGTAAATTGATTACTTTGAAGAGAGACTTCGTGTTTCGAAGATCTGTTATCCTAATGTCAAATTTCAACAGTAATTCATGCATGCTCTTGGTGCGCGTTTAGTTGCGATGAAAGCTGACGATTTCAGTGTTATTTTTCCAAATAAAATTTTTGATACACGTATTTTTTTTAAATGACATCGTTTAAAAACACATAAAATATAATGCTGTTATCATCTTAAATTCAGCTTTCTTAGATTTGCTTTTTGATTTATGGCAAAATTTATTGAAATATTTTTTATCCTATAAAGCAAAAAATAAATCAAAGGACTTCCCGACTACCTACCAATATATATATATATATATGTATATATATATATAACGTTTTTGCTTCATTAGCCATTTGAAAATGGCTGACGGTTTTTAATGGCGTATCCAAGATGTGTCAGCGTATCGACAGTTCGATATTCCATTTTTCTTATTGATCAAAATTTTGGAAGAGAAGTTTATGACTTCTGTTGTCAACCGTTAAAAGTTCTTTTGTAAATTCCTTCGATTGCATATAAAACGATTTTACACTCCAGAGATTTAATGTTAGAGAACTTGTGGGAAAAGAAAGGAACAGCAGCAATTATTGGGTCGGGACGTTAATAGTTAAAATACTGATGTATGTTGTCTCCGAGAAAATAAAATAAAAGAAAGACTTGATATTAATATCGGAGTTGAAGCTTTAGAAACGAAGAGACTAAATATTATGGAAATTGTTTTACCATCAATACCAAAATGGAACAATAACATCCATAGACATTGAACGAACAACCATATTTTACACATTGAACAACGGCATTAAAAGAACTGTCAATAGAATTCCATCATTTTTAAGGAAAAAAAAATGTTTATCGAACTTAGAAGATTTGAACAGTTGTCTGAGCAAAAGACAGTGAAGTTTGGAGAGGACTAATCAGTGTATCTGTAAAGACGAATAAGATTAGAAATTACATTGATTTGCGGTGTGATTTCAAGTCGAAACATCTTCGATAATTATTATTTATCACATTATTAGGGTTATTTTCTACTAGCAGTATAGCCCGGCGTTGCTCGGGTGTAATGAAAGCTTTAAAATTAATCCATAATCCTGGAGCTCAGACTCAGCCTAAAGAATATTTGAAATACTAAAATAATTGCGACAATTTACCAATCGCACCTTGTGTATGTATGTATGTATGTATGTATGTATGTATGTATATATATATATATATATAGAGAGAGAGAGAGAGAGAGAGAGGCTATCAGTATAGCCCGGCGTTGCTCGGGTGTAATGAGAGCTTTCAAATTGATCCATGGTCCTGGAGCTCAGACTCAGTCTAAAGAATATTTGTGTGAAGTTTGGTGAGAATCGGATAAAAATTGTGGATTTGTATAAAGGACATACAGACAATCTAATGAAAGCTTTAAAACTAATCCATGCTCCTGGAGCTCAGACCTTTTGAACGCTAGCACGAAAGACTAAAAAACAGTAGTTGTTTTCAGTTAAAGCGAAACCGTAGACTGAAAGAAAAATGAATTCATGTAAGTCAAATTGTGATTTCCTGCTATCGATATCAAATAAGTTTTTTTCGTCGTAAACTGAATTTTGAAGGCTAAATAAGTCCTCTGAGTAAATGGTATCATGGCTGAGACTAAGAACTACAATTATACCTACTTAGAGCTAAACCCGAAGCAAAAACTAAAATAAATGGGCTGAAAAAAATACAGACATACAGGCAAATAAACAGACACACACACAAACATCTTGCCTTTTATATATATATTATCGATTTTCTGCACTATCGTAAGAACTGCAAACTTCAAACTTCTGAATATCGTTTCTTATGTCTTTGTCTATGAGTGTATCAAATTTGATTAAAATCGGACCACACCTTCTATAACCCGATTTTTTCGATTATCGATTTTCGATATTTATCGGGGGTACCTCGACACAAAACCTAGCTAAGAACACTCGCAGATGCTTATAGCACAACTGTGTAAATTTTCAAGAAAATCGGTTCAGCTGTTTCGGAGTCTATAGGTAACGGACACACACACACACTCACAACGTTCCATTTATAAATAAGTTTAGATTAACTTTTTTCTCCTCCATACAAAAATTGCAATTTTTTCCTATGTTTCGAATTAACATTTTTATTCTGTTTCATTCTAGTAATGTTGTTTTCACTTTTATTTTTCATTATTCACTCTATTCTGACAACACCGTATTACACACGGCGTTCGTATTTGAATGATAGCAAAGGACTGTGTAATTTTCTTTGAATTCTCTCTCAGCTTCCCGGATGTCATCCGGTTTGTCCCAAATGTGCACTTTTTAGACGCGACAGAGTCGCCCAACCTTTTACATGACGACGCTAGCGACTAACAACCTGTAAGGCGCAAATCTGCACTGGGTGGCTAGGATGTACTTTTCAAGTCAACCCTCTGATGCGCTTGACTTCTCTGGTCCTCTATTATGACACAAAGTACAAACTTTAATTAGTGTGAGTTCAGTATATATCGGAGCACCACAGATCAACTTCTCCTTAAAAAAGGGTACCTTATTGACATTAAATTCGATTCATAACTCTGGTATTTCCTGGCATGAGTCGGAATCATATACTATACACACACACACTGAATATATATATATATATATATATATATATATATATTGTGTTGAGTTGTGGTAGTTTTGGGAGCCAAGATTGTAGTTTTACTGATAAAAAGTATTTTGGTTAGCAGGTTTTTAAAGAAAGGTTCAATAATTACAAAACATTACTTAACATGGAAAAATATGAAAACGATACAACACTATCAAAATATATATGGAGTCAGAAAGAAAATGACAATACTACCAAAATTAAATAGGAAATAGTAAAAAGAACACCACCCCACAGCAGCAATAGCAAAAGCTGTAATTTTTTTTAGAATAGAAATTAGCGATAATCATCTTTAAAAACAAAATTAAGTATTAGATAAAAGAAATGAGAAAATGGTGAAAATGTGGACTTGCGAACAAATATCTGCTTTGCTACACAGCAATAAATAACAGCAAAAACAAAGAAACTAATGAAATAAACATGCAAACACTCAATCATGACAAAAATAAGAAAATAATATAACAACCCTCAAAAGAATAAAAAACATAAATTTCACAAACACATGGGAAAGTACGTGAAAAGTAACATTCGCAATATTACATTAAATCTGGAAAAGAACAGAACAAGTTAATAAATCTGGAAAAGAACAGAACAAGTTAATAAATCTGAAAAAGTAAAAGACAAAATATTCTAGTGAAGTAAAGAATAAGAAATTTCTCACATAAAATATTACATTAAACTTTTATTTTAAGAAAGAAATTTCTTATTTTTTTTACTTCACTAGAATATCTTACTCTTTATTTTATCAGGTTTAACAACTTGTGTTCTTTTTAATGTTTAATATAATCCTAAGAATATTACTTTTCATGCGCATTTTTCCATGTAAACCATGATTTTTTCCAGGCATTGCTATTAATCTTATATATATTTAATGCTGAAAACCGCATTTAAAAATAATTAAAAGAAAAAGTTTATATGCAATTTATTTTAAAAAAAAACAATAAAAAATTGATTATTTATAATTAATTCTGATAATCCATTCTGATAAAATGATAAGTGATAAGCAAAGTTTGACTGACAAAAAAATAAAAGATATCATCAGAATTTTAATGTTGAAAACCGTATGCAAAAATATCAAACAGAAAAAAAATGATAAAGAATATGACTTATTATTAGAAGCGTTAGTCACTCACTCAATGACGTAGTTTGTTTCTCTTTTCGGACTTCACATATTTTAATATAACTTTTTCTTTTCTTTTTTTCAAATTGTAGCTAAGGAGGTGTCTTATCTTATGCTGTAAACTGTTTGAAATTTGGTTAAGAACTGAATTAGTGGTAAAGCTTAAAAGCTGCCTAGATTCGGACTCAAGAATATATTCAGTCACTAACGTGGTTGAATGATGCAAGAACACAAACACCCAACCATGACCGAAAAAAAGAAGCCCTTAAGTGGGCAAACACACCAATAAGAAAAACCGGTCAAACCAATAAAAGAGATCAACCAAAACGACAAAAACAAACCAAACAAAAAAAGCAATTAAGCCGACACCTATTCAAGACAAAAACGTGAGCGTCACCCACATTAAAAAGCAATAAATAAGGCATTAAAAAATCAAGCACCAGCACAAAAATATAAAGAAAAGAAAATAAACCAGTCGCAAACGGGACGGTTCCAAGAATATATCAAATCATACCAGATTCCTTATAAATAGGAAAAGAAATAACAGCAAGAAAAAAAACACAGTTCCGATGAGTGATAATAACGGTGTCTTCACGAAATTAAAATTTTTGCACTAAAACTTTAGGCAGCAAGTATTCACATATGTGTGTGTGTGTGTGTGTGTGTGTGTGTGTGTGTGTGTGTGTATTTGGTAGCAATCTTTCTTTTATATAGGGTTTTTCTTTTTTATTAATAAAAAAATGGAAGCATTATTAATTTTGAAAAATTCAAAACTTAAGAACTACGAACACGACAGAAACGTGCTGACCGTGATCGGAATATAAAATACACACATGACTCTACACACGCACAGAAACAATATTCATAAATTGTGTTCGCCCCCTAGAAAGTCAGTAAAGACACAAGAAGGGGGCTACTCGGTGTGGAAGAATTAGAAAATAAAAACATTACTAAGGACCAAAATCAAAAGATGAGTAATCAAGAGGCCATTAGATAGCGATTGACATTGCATTTTAAATTTTGCACATTGAATTTGGCTTGAAAGCATGCAGTTGGAAGGGATTTCCACAATTGTGAAGGACGAGAAAAGAAACTGAATGTACGGTTACGTCGAGCCAGCTCGACTGTAAATTGATAGGATCTCGATGTCAGTCTCGTACTGCGCTTAAAGTCAAAAGTCAAGGTACCATAGTGAAAAATTCATAAACAGTTACCATGAAAGTATTTATTAAAAAAAAAATGTACAGAGAGGCAAACTTAATTTTTATCCGACATCGTTTCTTATTAGGATTTCTCAATCTACACCGGTTGACATTAATTTCACTGTAAAAACAAATAAAAAAAAGATGTTAACTCAAACACGTGTCACAGCTAAAATAACGTTTACAGTAATATATATAATAGATAATGTGCGTGTGTGTGTATCTATCTATCTATCTATCTATATATATATATATATATATATATATATAGTGCGTGTATATATATATATATATATATATATATATAGTGCGTGTATATATATATATATATATAGTGCGTGTATATATATATATATATATATATATATATAGTGTGTATATATATATATATATATATATATATAGTGCGTGTATATATATAATGTACGTGTATATATACATACATATATATATAATGTACGTGTATATATATATATATATATATATATATTGTGCGTGGGTGGGTGGGTGTATATATTTAGTGTACTTTAAAAAGTTCAGAATCGCTAACCTATTGGCAAGACAAGGATTAAATCGGTAATCCCGTTTATGGCTAGATTTGTTGAAATTATATTTTGTCTGTTAATTCAGTTCTCCTCGACAGATTAAGACGAGATTATTGATAGAATATTGATATAGTCAACTGGTTATTTTATTAATGACTCAAGTCATATTTTCAGCGTTTTCGTCCTTCATTTGATCCGGACATTGTCCATCTTTACTGATCATCAGATTTCTTTTTTACCGGCTGGTTTATCTTCGTCGTACCTTCAGTCTGCTTTCAACTGATCAACAGTAAAGCTAGTCGTTGCTGAACAAGATGTGCCTTGGGTTTTATTAACGAAAGGGATATCCGAGAATTTTACAAGAACATGGCGAAAATGTAAATATCTGACAAGTGATTTAACAAAGGGCAGAAAAAGAAACACTGAAATTCAATAGAGTACTGAAATGTGATGGAATATTTGTCATCCTTTATAAAAGTCAAAGCTGGATAATCTACTGACAGATGAAGAAGAGTTTTCAGGTAGCAGATGTTTGGTTCTACATAAGGATGCTGAGAATACCTTAGACTGAATATGTCAGCAACGATGAAATTCTAAGGAGAACGGAAACGAAAATGACACTTGTACTTAGGATGTGCGTTGTGGTGCAGTGAAATCGAGGAACCGAGTTCGAATTCCAGTTGAATTCATTGCATTCACTTACGCGCAAATACCATTGGGAAAGGTATTAATCCGTCTCAGGACAGATTGAGTTCTATAATTTTGGCTGGCAACCAATCTACCGCAGAAAGTAATGGCAACCTACTGCGGGATAATCTTCTGCCCAGTCAATCATGTCTCTTTCGACACATGATCGCCCAAAGCGTGTATTACGTATGGCACTTAACTGACTGTTAGAAAACTTGGGTTACTGTGTCGAGCCAGGATGTTTTTCTCGTCATAATCCATCTTGAACATGTACAAATCTACCGTTCGTCCGTGCATTGAATACTGTTGCCATATCTGGTCGGGTGCTCCTGCTACTCACATCGGGGTTCTCGACAAAATCCAAAGGAGGATCTGCAATGTAATAGATCCCAAATTTCCAGTCTGTGGAACCTCCTTCCCCAAAATTGCCTCCCTGATAGCTACAATCTTCACCAGTTTAGGTCAATTTCCATCTTCTATCTTTTTGACACCCATCTTTCATTTATCCTTTCTCCAACCCACCCTGTAATTTGTTGTGCTTTTTTCTGCTCTCCTTTCATGTAACCCCCTTCACACCAGTCGCAGTACTCTCTTGCTTGCGGCGAAACGATTTAAAAAATGTTAAGTTGAGGAATCTTTATAGAATCTTTTTTTATCTTTATCAGTTTAATCTGTCATGTTATTTAACACATAACTGGAGGGAAGAGACGGGTTTATACCTTTCCCAAGGTTATTTGTGGGTGAATGAATGCAAGGAATTCAACTGGAATTTTTTCATTCCAAGCCGATATCCACTGCACCAAAACCCACATCCATAACAGTAGTCTAACATTAGTTGTGGCTATTGATTCGATGTAGTCGTTTCATTTGAGGTCGGCTGAGAAAGTGAGGCCGAGGAAGCGCAGTGTATTGCTTTCTGGGAGACTAGCGTGATCTATACTGATAGAAGATAGGAAATTTTCTCTATGGTGGTTAAAGGAGAGCAACTTCGTTTTGGAAACTTTTAAATTTACGAGCCATTTCTTACTCCAGTCTACCACAGATTGGAGGTCCTTAAACAAAATAAGATATAGAATAAAGTTTTTTTTTTCATTTTTTTTTTTTTCATCGAACGGTTATGGGGTCCACCAAAAAAATTTAGAGTAAAAGTAAAAAAACTGGTTGAGAACCACTGCTATACATGAAAAATTCGGCATTCATTGGCCGGGCAGTTAATAACTGTCGGTTGAAATTTTTAAAATCTCTCTCTTAAAATGGTTTCATAGGAAAATAGCCTTCACAAGTCCATTGTTATCGCTCATTCTAGTTTTGAATGGAGTTTCCTCCCAAAACGTTTTTACTGAAATTAATTGGGTAAGTCAACATCTTAATTAGATCATTATTTTCCCTTCTAATTACACGAGCTACTATAATGATCATTAATTCACTAATTTTAAACCAAACTTTTCTCTTCTACACACAAAAAAAAACATGACATTCCTACTGTCAGGCAAGCAATTCACACAGACAGGTCGTAAACCCGTGCGTCAATTAAATTTAGTTTACTTTTCCATTTCGTGCCATAATAGTAACATTTATCTCAGCACTCAACAAAAATTCGAAGTAAGAAGACCCAAAACACCTCTTGTATTTTCTACATTAACTCGACACTCATTGCAGGCACTATAAAAACATTCAAGAAATACATTTTATTTATTCTTTATCTTATCATTCTGTCGGATTCCAATCCATAATTGATCGACATATGACACCTAAATCACAATTTTACTCAGTATTAGTTTCTCGTTTCTCCAATACTACATCACCACCAGATCTAAACTTATATAATAAATGGAACATTCTCTGTTTGTGTGTCCGTCCGTTACCTATAGACTCCGAAACGGCTGAACCGATTTTCTTGAAAATTTACACAGTTGTGCTATAAGCGTCTGCGAGTGTTCTTAGCTAGGTTTTGTGTCAAGGTAACCCCGATAAATATCGAAAATCGAAAAAATCGTGTTATAGAAGGAGTGGTCCGATTTTAATCAAATTTGATACACTAATAGACAAAGACATAAGAAACGATATTCAGAAGTTTCAAGGTTGCAGTTCTTACAATAGTGCAGAAAATCGATAATATATATATATATATATAAAAGGCAAGATGTTTTTGTGTGTGTCTGTTATCTGCCTGTATGTCTGTATTTTTTTCAGCCCATTTATTTTAGTTTTTGCTTCGGGTTTAGCTCTAAGTAGGTATAACTGTAGTTCTTAGTCTCAGCCATGATACCATTTACTCAGAGGACCTGTTTAGCCTTCAAATTCAGTTTACGACGAAAAAGACTTATTTGATATCGATAGCAGGAAATCAAAATTTGACTAACATGCATTCATTTTTCTTTCAGTCTACGGTTTCGCTTTAAGAGAAAACAACTACTGCTTTTTAGTCTTTCGTGCCAACGTCCAAAGGACCATGGATTAGTTTTAAAGCTTTCATTACACCCGAGCAACGCTGGGCTATAATGCTAGTTCTAAATAAAACACATGTTGTTTTTTCCACGTCTTAATTGTTCTCCTTTTCACAAATTTGAATTCTGTTTAACGGTATATCAACCTCTGCCAAAAAGGTCAGGTTTTAAGATATATTTTTAATGTTCGATTATAGTGAGAAGATTGATTTTGTTAGATTTCGATGATTTTTTTTTTATTACTTTATTTTAGGAAATTGAAAATGTCTTCTAGTTTTGTATTCAAAAATGTTTTGCTGGTAATAATTCTTCTCCTTCAAAAGTGTATATTTTTCTATAAAAGTTTATTTTTATACTTTCATAGTGTTTTGATCCCAGTTTAGGAGTTAACTATTTGCCCATATCTGGGACCCTGACAGGTGCTATCACTCCGGGTCAGGTTGGACCTGTGAACAACAGCAATTAAGAAGTGGTTCCATGCTCCTCACAACCTCCTAGTCAGAGGCCTTTCGGCAGTTGACAGTCATACCCAGGAGCGTTCTTTTTATGAGTATTTAATTATATGTAAATTGTTAATTAATTACTCATACTTATAACTGCCTTACACTACACATTTCAGTTGCTGTTGCTGTTGGAAGCTTTCAATTGAGGCGGATTCTCTGATTTAATAAAGTTCTTTTTGATTCAGTAACACCAGTTTTAGTTTGCAAGTCAAATATCAAATACATTGTTTCTAAGTTCAAGCTAAATCTAAATTTTAAACATTTCCTAGCGAATCTTCAAGAGTCAAATTTGAATTAACTATGCTCATATAAAGTAACTAGACATTTTATTTTACCATTCGTCTTCTTTACCCAGGCCTAAGAGTTTGCCATTCTCTCGATTACATTCAGTACCTTTCCTCTTCATTTACCCCCCCCCCAATGTTACGTACTTATTAGCAACCCGCCTTCAGCTATGATTCTAATTTCCTTTACCTGTCGTAGATTAAGACTAATTTAATTTACACACCATTCAGAATAGAACTTACAACTAACTTTTTCGTCTTTTCTCTTATTGGATATCTTGCTCTTCATGCTATAATCCATCTTAATGATAATGGCAAGAGTAACACAAACTTATAAAGAACCTTTCAGCATTCATTGACCGAGCAGCAAGTATGATAAGAGTTACTCATTTCTTCACTCCCTGGACACCTGACTGCGATCAAAGAGTAATATCTGTCTTCGGGCGGACAAACTTCATTTTATCTCTCAAGTGGGATTCTATCTTCGGACAGAGCGCAATTAGGTTGTGCCTTTGACTTGGGGCACATCGAAACTGAAAAAGGTATTGAGAGGTGCTCGGTTCCGGGGAAAAGCTGCTCGCGGCGGAGCCTCCCTGATTGCACTAAAGAGGGGTGATCGATAGTAATACCGATGCCAGTGCGGTTGTAGAACCTGGACTATTTTGGTATCTAACCCGGGTGCACACGCTTGGGCTCCCCCACATTAAACTAACATTGTTTCATATCCTGCCAGCGTGGAGTGACAAGTAAATACTAAGTGTAGTATTTGCCTTCGAATGAGAAAACTACTAATATAAAAAAAAAGAACACTAATAATATTAACCGTTTTTCATGTGGAAACATTCAGCATTCTTTGACCGAGCAGCCAGTGCTACTTTCGGTTGAAACTTTTAAAATCTTTCTACTAAAAGTGTGTCTCAGGAAAACCAGTTTCTCAAGTCTGGCAGCAGTATCGCTCTTTTCAGTATTAATGGGAGTTTCCTTCCCGTTATGGTACCCTCCTACGAGGAATGAACTCTTCCTTTTGTTATATATGATTACCTGCGTGACTTCCGAGAGAGCAGTTAACGAAGATAAGTTAACAGCAGTGGACGACAGCTACTAGTCAGGCAATAAGCAGCGTAATAATAACTTCGGACTTACTTATTTCTATATTACTTATTATTAACACTTCTTTTGAATAACTTGTTTCTTGCTATACTAATACACTGTTTTGAACTTACCTTCTTGTTTCGTGTCTTACTTCCGGCAAAGACCGGTCACTACAACTTTGCGGCGAAGTTTTGCCACAACTCCACAAAAAAAAATTGCGACGAAGATCCACAACACTTCTTCACTGTTGGTTTGAAGTAGTGTGGAACGTCAACATTACGTACATCATTTTCACTTTGAGTTACATGCTTTATTCACTGGAAATCATTTTTAGCTATTGATCTGAAGAAGCGACTATATACAGCGTCATGCATGGCAACCATAGGAATTCCGAGCCATGCATGACACCCATATGAAAGTTTCAATCTGACAAGGCTATTTAAAAATATAACACAAATTACATACATACATACATATATATATATATATATATATATATATATATATATATATATATAATTTTGGGCTTTGAAACCATTTGCAGAGTTGAACGGAATTACTAAGCCCTCTTTTCTTTGTTACGTCCCTTATGAATGTTAAATGACACTTTCTGTTTCTAAGTTATACATTTTCTTCTTGTGTCTACTTTCTTTAAAACCTTCCCGTTATACACATCTTCAGTTCATGGTATTCTCAGCATCTTTCTGTAGAATCACATTTCTGTGACATATAAAAAGATTGATATTACGTAAAGGTTCAGCACTCTTCATAAATTGGCCTCAGTTGGGCTTATGAAAACATAGTCGCCACACCATTCGTTAGAAATTACCAAAATGTTCTTCAAGCCAGTTTTGGGGCATCTTCGACCCGTTGACACAATACCTTATCTTGCTTGCATGACCAGTTTTTGTTTGAATAGGTTAAAGCGATAAAATGGCGGAAATGGTCAAAAAGCAACATAACATAGAGCTTACTTGTGAAAAACGTGTTTCGGCGAACCTGCGAACACAGCTCATGCCACGTGAATTCACTCGACACCGTTATGAATAAACGACCTGATTAAAGCCACCTGATTTTAAAATGGGTATTTTTTTTTTAATCATATCACCCCAAGCAAGGCGGTAACGCCATTGATGTGCAGGGGGCTACGTAAGGGTGAAAAGATTGGAAATGAGAAAGCCGGAAACCACATCCTAAACAAGGAAACAAGGGATGAGCCTCTACACCTGTTCAATAGACGTGGGTGGAGTATCAAACCGGGTGATAGTTTAGTCTATCTACTCCAATTGTTTATGCTATATTTTTGATTTCATACTGATAGTCATAAACAGCCTGTCCCCTGAACGAGTTTTGCATAGGATCACTGAGCACTTGGGCATTTCTCTCGACATATCAGATTTGAAAACCAAACCAGTAGATGTACTAATTCATTTGTAGAATGTCTTAGGAAAGTATATCTGGTGGGGCCCATCCCTCTCCAGTTCAAACCACATCCGATGCCCTCCATCTTGAAGACTTGCCTTTGTCGCGGACACATGGTCGTTTATTCTATCGGAGGAATCCACCGCTTTGGTTCTTGACTTCAGTTTAAGAAATCCCCTGTCCTGCGATTTTGTGTCATCACTACACTGACGGCATTCGTAGCTAAGGGGTTCAGTCGAGCTCGTTGCGTCAGAGGCTCATTGATCCTACAAGGAAAGTGCATCCTCTCTTTCATGGGTCTTCTATTAATTCTGTTAGATGTCCAAACACCCTCTTTACCGAAAATGACTGGTGGTGGAATTGGTTTAGTCAATGATGGTCCGACCGTGTGGCAGATAGGGCTGGTAGCAGTAGCCTTCGTAGAGTGACTTTACATAGACAGAATTGACCACCCTCTTCACCGAAAATGTCTGGTGGTGGAATTTTTTTAGTCGATGATGGCCCGACCGTGTGGCAGGTAGGACTGGTAGCAGTAGCCCTCGTAGAGTGACTTTACATAGACAGAAGAGACAGAGGTTTGCAAAAATATCGTCCGTGCACAGTTAAAAAAAACAAAATCAGAAATTAGTTTATGGGCTGACAAACATCATCTTTAACGTCGACTTGTAAAATTGTTTGAAGTCAGCAGACAATCAAAAATATATTTATTGACAGTCGACCATCCAAACCGTACATAAACGATGCTGGCAGAAAATAATGGACATCTTTAATTACGAAATCTCGCTATAACTAGTAACGATAATAGTGTTAATGAGCCTTAATGAGTGTAATGTCAGAAATAATAGCGCATGTAAAGGTGGCCATAATGACAGCAATTATAATGATGATAACGATAAGGACGCTGAAAGAATAAAACTTTTAGTGATGATGATGATGATGATGGCGATGCCAGAAGAAACAACCATAGCAACAAGATTAAAAGTAAATAACACATCATATGCCTCTAGTGGTGTCTAACTTTGCTAATTCCATCAACAGTTTTATGTAGGTTGCTTAATTGTGTAATAAACGTTGAGGATTAAATTTAAAAAAAACTTTCTTCTCATACGAAAAAAAAATCAATAGTCACAGAAGATTAAAATAAGTAACCGTGGCAATTCTGACAAGATAATTCTATTGGTTGAATCTTTGTTAGTAAATGAAAACAAGAAAATTTTATCGTCGTTAAACTTTCGAATTAACCACTTAATATTACACTGTGAAAGAACCTCAACAAACTTGCAGCAATTATGGTCTCCAAACCATTTTTTATATTTTTTTAACAATAAGTGACAACTCTTCTATCAGAGATTAATCGAAAACGAAACAACGACCAAATGTTATATAAATATATAATATTTGCAGACTAATTGCCATTACTCTTACTAACCACTTCTGATTACAGAGCGATGGCTGATAGGACTTAATGTAAACAGATTCCAACACCTTTAAATGAAATTCAATATAAGTCTTCCTCGGTACTAATAATATGATTTGCTTGTAAGACCGACTATATCACCATAATAATATACTACGACGTGTATGATTCTCTCTTTTTATCTGTCTACTTACTTATCTCTTTATGTATTATGCCTCTTCAAGACGTTGGCGATCATGCTTCTCTACACTCTCCTCTTTAGAACTTTCTTGCTGTTTATTTCTCTCTCCATTTCTTTAAAGTTGTTAAGTGACCTATTCACTTTGTTTCTCGGTACACACAGTGAGTGTTAAATTTCCCAGGTCTTCTTTTCTCATTACCTAGTTTCAGGTTTCCACTTATCTTTTTCTAATTGCTAACAACAGTTTATTTATAATTTTTATTCTCCTTCCTTATATCTTACATCTTCTGGTCAAGTATACAGTACTGTGCAAAAGTTTTAGGACAAGAACTATTTTATCTTTTATGAGGCATATTGACAGAAAATAAACAATTTAATTAAAGTAATTTTATTTAATTTACTCAACAAATGCTTTAACAAGAAAAAATACTTGTTACAAAATAAATTTAATATTTAGTAAAATAGCCTTTTGCTTTGATCACAGCCTTCATTCTGTCAGGCATCGACATCACAAGCTTCTTCAATGTATCTAATGGTATCTCCTGCCAAGCAGCTTGTATTTGTTCCCAAAGTGTGTCTTGTGAAGTAACATTAGATTTGTCAATTTTTTTATCCAAAATATTCCATAGATGTTCAATAAAGTAGTTTCAAAATAACTTGTTTAATAGAAAATACGAAACATTAAATATAACTTCTTTTTAATACATTTCTTTTACACCTAATTTTAAATAATCAATAATTATTAGCAATTTACTTGGCTTTTCACCTGTATTTGAATTTCAGTGAGGTTTTTAGGAAAATCACCCCTGTCCTAATACTTTTGAATTTTACCGGTAGTGTACAAAAGTGTTCGAACAGGCGTGATTATAAAACTTTATTTTGATGCCTCATAAAAGATAAAATAGTTCTTGTCCTAATATTTTTGCCCAGTACTGTAGATACCAAAATCAGGCAAGTACAAAAATTCAAATATCTGGGAAATGATTTCACAGAGGACTGACGAATTTAGATGAAAATCTAAAGGTGCATTTGAATAGCGAAATTTTACTTCCAGACGCTAAACAAAGTATAAAATAAATAAAAAAAACAGTCGTTATAAAGAAACAAAAAGAGCGCTGAACTGTTACATAATATCGGTGCACCTATACAGCAATGATTTCTTGACAATATCCACACAGACGAAGAAGAAACTTGAAGCAACAAAAATGTGTTTCTACAGAAGGACGCTGAGAATACCTTTGACTGAACATGTGAGTATTGAAGAGTTTTTAAGAAAAAGAAAAGACACAAAGAATCACATATAACCAGAGAGAAACAGTTTAAATTAACTGGACTAATATGTGCGTTGTGGTGCTGTGGATATCGGCTCGGAACGAGAAATCGGAGAGCCGAGTTCGAATTCTAGTTAAATTAATTGCATTCACTTACGCACAAATACTTTTGGAAAAGGTATTAATCCGTTACTTTCTCCTCCAGTTATGGATTACATAGCAGGACAGATTGGGTTCTGTTGCCTTAGTTGGCAGCCAGTCTACTGCAGAAAGTAATAGCAACCTAGTGCGGAAAAAAATTTCTGCCTAGTCAGTTATGTCTGTTTTGAGACCTGATCGCCCAAGCGTGTATCACGTATGGAACTTAACCGACTGACTGAATGGGGAGAAAAGGCTGAAATAATTTTATATTTGCTTACCATTATGTATTCCGTTTTCTTTCAACAATGGTCAATTCTTCTTGATAATAGTTATTTCAGTTTTTCTTCAGCGTGTATCATTGGTAATGAGTCGTCTGCATAGCATAAGTACTTAAGATCTTACCGATAATAAAACATGGCAGATCCTCAAATTCTCTGAGAATCATCTCATTTTAAAAAAATCCGGTAAGAAAACAGAAGAAGATTTAATGAAGTGAAGGGATCAGAAAGAGACAATTGAAGCATCTGGTACAAATAATGAAGACAGACAAATTGGCGAATTTGACACTTACAGAACTTATTGAATGCAACTTGGCAGATGGAAATATGAGTAACATACGTAACGAGCTTATGTAAAATTATGATAGAACGAGAAGGGATATTGAAAATATTGAGAGATACGAAGGATAAGAAATTGTGGATCGTTATCACACATATTCTGAAGAGAGACACAAAGCATAAGAAAGAAGAATATACGACATTGTCGCTTTCCTCTGTCTATTTTACTGTCATTAATAGTGTACGTAAAAAGATAACAAATATGGCGCCTAGCTATCGCTGAAAAGTAAGTCAGTTAGATAAGTGCCATACGTGATACACGCTTAGGCGATCATGTCTCGAAAGAGACATGACTGACTGGGCAGAAGATTATCCCGCAGTAGGTTGCCATTGCTTTCTGCGGTAGACTGGTTGCCGACCAAGACTATGGAACCCAATCTGTCCTATTATTTAACCCATAACTGGAGGGCAAAGATGGATTAATACCTTTCCCAAGGGTATTTGCGCGCATGTGAATGCAAGGAATTCAACTGGAATGAATTTGATCATTTGCAACCTGTAAAGTTATTGTAGTTCAATCAGCATAGCAGCTGGTAGGATTAACTGTGCATTTTAAAATAAGTAGACACGAATTCAATTTTCGCCGAGAGTTTTTTTGTTTTTTTTTCATGATCCGCTCTATTTGTTTGGGGCTGTAGATTAGCGGTCCCGGAATTTATAAGGTAAAACAAATAAAATTAAACGAAAGAAATATTTGTTAGAAACTTCGTATGGTTATATATTCCTGTGATTGTTTCGTACATTGATATTTCACAAGACAGAAACGATATTCTAAAATTATATTTTTTGTTCTTTTCTAAGGATTTTTTTTTTAGATAGATAAAAATGTTGGATTTCTACTGAACACAAATTATGGTGACAGTTGTAAACAGCTTTTTCCATGACTTAGCACTTTGTGGGCAAGACCCCGGCGTCAAAGATCAGTCGTTATCGTTCTTTATCGCTATAATATTCACGTTTTACCACCTTCTTTTTCAATTATTTCACATACTTTCGTCATTACGATATTGACTGTAACACTCTGCATTGAATGGCTCTCGAGCCTTGTACTGGGTGAAATTTAGAAAAAATTGTCTTAATACACTTCATAAATATTCCGTTCATGCTTAAATATATAACTGGTTAATGAAAGCTTATGAACTCGGATTTTTTTTTTTAATATATATATATATATAGTGTATCGAGGCATCAGATAACTTTCTAAACATATACTGTTAAATATAAGAGACAATGAATGTCTATTATGTTTAATCATGAGCCGTTCTGAACATCGTATTTTGGCTTTAATTTCAGGCGAAAATAAAGACAAAGGACGTTAAATAAAACATCCACCATCAAAGACGATTTTATCTTGTGTTGACATAAAACTTTGCTAAGCAACGATAACAGTTACCAAATAGCAAACGTAGTTCGTAAATTTTGGTGGATGTTTTTTTGTTAACGACCTTGTAACCTCTCTGAAGATGGCTCATGTGAGCCGAAAGCTTAGAACCAACTTAATAAAAAATTATTTAAATGCTGAAGAATTTTTGTTTTTATTTTCATCTAAAATTAAAACCAAAATACGATGTTTAGAACGGCTCATGATTAAATAGAATAGACATTCATTGTCTCTTATATGTTTAGAATATATATATTTATATATGCACTGATGTTCACCCTGTAGCGACAGTGCAGTGAGGGGCTTGCGACATTTCGTCTGTGGGAAAGGAGTTGTAGGGTGAAAAATAATAATAAGGACAAGGAAATGCTTTAGGACTCTATCGAGTCTGAAAAGTAAAAACTGGGCAGCCCCTGACCATATATAGCAACAGTACTCCATTTTCGGCTTGGTCTCGCTCTTGCAACGATAAAAGATAGCAGATTAAATATAGAAAGACTATTAAGAAAATAAATTATTTCATTAGTAATTTGCTACCAGCAATATCCGTAAAACAATTTTGTCCCAGTCAGTTCTCATAATATTAGCAATATGAGAAAAACACTCACGTGTTGATTACTAAAATGGTTCATTGAATTGATTTTTAAAAATTAACATAAATGATAAATACTGAACAGTAAAGTTAAAACTTTCTGTTCGGTATTTATTTAAAAATCACTGAACACCGAATGTCAACGTTAATTTTGATATTCTCGGTTCAATATTTAGCGAAGAAAATCTGTTGTCTTGTCTCATGAAATCTGATAAACAGTAAAGATTTTTTCCAGCCAACATGTGTTAAAAATAAATAATCACATCTGAAACAAAATGTCTTATAGAATGAAAATGAATCTTCTTTTCAGGGTGTGGGTGTTCATGGCTTCCATAGATTCTTGTCTTTTGACGCTCTAAGTAATTTTTTGAAAGCCGTGATTTGTCTTGGGAATAGTGATGATTTGGTTTCACTTTGCCTTCTTTACAACGGGTTTATTGAGACACCATTTCTAGTTATCAAACCGTTTAACTTATTCCATCCATTGAAAGGTTTTATTTTCGTCCTACAGAGTTGCTAACTACCCATCTCGCACCCTACGGAAATGGGCGAGGGGACAGATTTCGTTGTCTCTAATCGGAAGGTTTGAGGAATATGGAACACATCTTAATTTATGTAGTTCCCAGATCCACGCTGTCTCGGTTTGGCCGCACCTGTTAGGATCCCTAGCTATGGAAAAACAGTGAATCCCCCAAACGAAAATCAACAGTACATCATAATAAAATGAGCAACAATAGAATTTGTTTAGTAAAATGACAATCGAGGTAACACTAAAAAATATAAAAATACATTTTTCTATTAAAATTAATTACCAACAATAAATTTAATGATCTACAAATGATATACCTAAAAGCAAAAAAAAAAACATTTTTTTTTAAATCGTTTCACCCCAAGCAAAGCGGTACCGCCACAGATACACAGGGGGCTACATAAGAGTAAAAGTTTAGATAGGAAAAGAGTAAAGAGATAGACGAACCAGTTACAGGGGTGTCAGAGAAAAGGCAAGAGAAGGATGGGAACACAGGTGTGAAGACAGTTGCGAAGGTAGAGAGAAAGGAAAAGAACAAGATATACAGGGTGATGTAGAAAGAACTGGAGTCAAGTAGATAAGAGATGGATATTCAAATTGCATTCCTGGAGGTTGCAGCCGTCAGGAAAGCAAGTGTATGGAAGGGAGTTCCACAGGTGGGAAGTGTGAGAAAAGAAGCTGATGGATTAGAATTGTCGGCTGCATTTGGTTATCTAACTGTAAATAGGTGGGATCTTGTTACCAGTCTGGTTGCATGAGTAAATTCTTGTGGTGGGGACACCAGTGACTTAAGTTGGAGCAGAAGCCATGAAAATATTTGTAGAAGAGACAGAGGGAAGCCACATCCCGCCTGTGAGAAAGTGGCTGGAGTTGAGCCACCAATTCGAGATCTATCATGTTACAGATTCTCCTTTAGAGCCTGTTAAGAATACAGAGATGAACAGCAGGAGCGCCTGACCATATATGGCAGCAGTATTCGATGCACGGACGGATGGCTGATTTGTATATGTGCAAGATGGTTTTAGGCTGAAAAAAACTCCTGACCCGCAGTGACCCAACCTTCTTACCAGTTGATTTAGCTAATGACTTAATGTAATGATTCCACTTGAGATTGGAAGATGAGGTAAAACCGAGTGGGAGACCTTTACTCTGAAAGTATAAAAATTATGTACAAAATTTCTATAGTTAAAAGCATAAAATTACGTACAAAATATTTAGGTTTTGGTTTTAAATAACCCATAAAGATTGATATACGCCGCTAGACAAAAACAGTCAACGAACCAGTGTATTTTCTTATTCTGTAGGGTGTGGGCTTTCAATGCTCTCTGCAACTTTCTAGCTTTTAGTAAGTTTTGACTTTTCACCATCCCTCCTCTGCCATTAATTTACTCATGCTTGTTAAGTAGATTACTCGCTATTTTTCATTGTCCCTCTTGCTATTAATATATCCTGTGTGTGTCGAATTCTCCAAATCTCATTTGCTTATTAAGTGTTCCCGTATTTGTACCACTCAGTAGACTGTAGAATCTGTGGCCCCCTCATTCCAAAACTGGACATCTACAAAATAAAAAAACAAATATTACAATTACGGCCATCAATTTTGTTTTGATAGTAAAAAATGGTACTAACAACAAAGAAATAAGACTGTAGGAAAACATTTAAAAATAATTAAAATAAAAGCTTGTTCAGTAAATGACAATTTTTAAAATAAATATTATTATGGTAACAATATAAATCATTGTTATCCAATCATTTTACCCTGGTACCGCGAGAGGATGTGTTGTAGTGCAGTGGATATCGGCTTGGAACGAAAAATTGGTGAGCCGAGTTCGAATTCCAGTGGAATTCCTTGCATTCACTTACGCGCAAATATCCTTGGGAAAGGTACTAATCCGTCTCCTCCCTCCAATTATGGGTTAAATAACAGGACAAATTGGGTTATATAGCCTTGGTCGGCAACCAGTCTACCTCAGAAAGTAATGGCAACCTACTGCGGGATAATCTTCTGCCCAGTCTTTCGAGACATGATCGCCCATAGCGTGTATCACGTATGGCACTTAATTGACTGACTAAATATAATAGCTAGAAACATAATTAAAACTTCTACTGGGCATAAAGAGGGGGATCAGTTTAATATTGTTATGAAGTAATAAACTGATCCCCCACTAACTACTACTTAATAATATAATGCATCTCTTCCCACCAATAGATATGAGTCAAATTACAGGACAGATTGGGTTCTATAGCTTTGGCTGTCAACCAGTCTACCGCAGAAAGCAATGGTAACCTACTGCGGGATCATCTGCCCAGTCAGTCATGTCTCTTTCGAGACATGATCGCCTAAGCGTGTATCGCGTATGGCATTTAACTAACTGACTGACCGCGAGAGGGTGTTAGGGGTTACGCGAGAAATAAAAGACAAACACAGGTTTCACATCAGAGGAACGCATTTCACCATGTAAATCGGCTTCGAAAAGACCATTTTTTATCCATATTCATAGGACATTGTACCTTGATTTACATTATGCTTAGGATAAAAATATAAAGTAGATATTAATAATGATTTTTAATAATTTTTATGCAGAGTTTCCCTGAAACATAAAATATTTCAAGAGTAAAAAGATTGAGAAACGCTTATATAAACCTTATAAAAAAAAAATTATAGTAAGTGACCCGTAGTGTAACTCTCAAATTTAAGGACAAGTGAATTTAGATATGTGCGTTGAGGTGCATTGGATATCGGTTCGGAACGAGAAATCGGGGAGCCGAGTTCGAATTCTAGCTGAATTTATTGCATTCACTTATGCGCAAATACCCTTGGGAAAGGTATTAATCCGTCTCTTCCGTCCAGTTATGGGTTAAATAATAGGACAGATTGGGTTCTGTAGCCTTGGTCGGCAACCAGTCTACCTCAGAAAGCAATGGCAACCTACTGCGGGATAACCTTTTGCCCAGTCAGTCATGTCACTTTCGAGACATGATCACCCAAGCGTGTATCACGTATAGCACTTAACTGACTGAATTTGGATAAAAATGGCAAAGGTAGAATGAATAGAAAAAATCGGCATCACTAATTTTTCATACTATTTTATTTTTTTCACTATTTATTTTCATACCGCTCCCCAAAACCTGACCTCCTCGCCATCTCTATGTCTATGAATATATAATGCGGGGTGTCCATAAAGTCCGTGTATACTTTTCATAATTTATAAGTATAAAGTGCATACGAACTTTATGAACATCCAATATATATAGAGAGAATCACTATAAGTAAAAGGTTTGTCACTTCGCTTATTGGTGTTACCTTCAGAATCCTGATTCAAGAGTTTCGTAGACAGACCCGACCGTAAACTCGCCAGGGGGTATAAGCAACTGTCTGCTTATATTACTCGATTTAATTTATTATTTATATGCACATCAGTAGTGTATGTGTGTGTACGTTTGCGTGCGTGCGCCCATGCCTACGGATGTGTGTTCACGTGCACGCGCCCGTCTCCACGGATGTGGGTACGTGTAGGGTGTCATGATTATTTGTCCTTTTCTTTGTTTTGGGGTTTTTTCCCCCTTTCCGCTCACTCCCTCGCTTTTTTCTCTTTTATTTTGGTGTAACCATTTGTTGTTATTTGATACCGGTAATTTTCTAAACATGTCGTTTTTAATTTTTCAGTTTTCTAGTCTTTTCTTTGATGATGAAAATTGTATTTTGTTTTTTGTTTTTTTTGCATAAGTAATTGATTGTAATGCTTAAATAATAAAGTAGATATTCATATACGTCCTCACTTGGCTATTATTTCGTTTTCTAGTTTCGTAGTATGATGTCAGTTCTTCAATATGGCAGTGAATGTTGGACAATATCAACGAAGACGAAGGAAAAAACTTGAAGCAACTGAAATGTGGTTCTACAGAAGGATGCTGCGAATATCATGGATGGAGCATGTGAGCAATGATGAAGTTTTGGAAAGGATGAAAACGAAAAGGAAATTAATACTGAGCATCAGGAAGAGACAACTAAACTTCCTGGGACATGCAATGAGGGAGGAGGGCTTGGAGAACCTGATACTAACAAGCCAATAGAGGGAAAAAGAGACAGGGGAAAGCAGCAGATAACATATTTGAAGGACCAAATCAGGTGGATGACGGAACGAGGGTTGCATGGTGTAACAGGAGAAAGCGTGCTAAGAGCCACCAGGGATAGGGAGACGTGGAAAACCATGATCGCCTACGTCCTGAAAGGACAGGGCTTATAGAAGAAGAATATACATGCCAACAGTTTATAAGAAATTATTATGTGAGTGTAAAATGGGGGATCAATTCTATATTATAATCAAAATATAAATTGATCCCTCATTTTATGGCCATGCTAGTTTCTATACATTTATATTCCAGATTTATAGGCTTGACCTAGTGAATGGCAGAGCGGGGTTTTGGGTGGTGTAACAGGAGAAAACGTGCTAAGAGCCACCAGGGATAGGGAGACGTGGAAAACCATGATCGCCTACGTCCTGAAAGGACAGGGCACATAGAAAAAGACGAAGAAGAAGTATTTTAAGTTGAAAACTGTTAAAATATTAATTGTACGATCTTAGGCTTATATTTAAATTTTATTTAACATTGTTTGAATTTGTGTGCATAAGCCTATATTTATACGCTTGGGCACAAGTACACAAACACATACATGCATATACGCATATAGATGTGCACGCAAGCTCATGTACACTTGTCTGTGCGTTGTTGTTAATAAACTGAGTGTTTAAATTGTAAAGTTAGTTATTTCTGTTTTTAGGCTATTAATTATAATTGGTTGGGTATATGGAGTATTTTGTTTTTTCGGTTTGAATATATGTATATAGATTATACAGTATATATCCCCGGACACCCACGAACGCATATATATGTAATTTTAAATAGTGCATATGTGGTAAGTTGAATGTTTGCTTATATCATATTTTTCGTTTATCTAATGCAGCGATTCCTAAACTGGGGGAAATTTCCCCCTGGGGGAAAATCTGAAGCTACCAGGGGGAAATAATTACACTACCTACTAAATAAAAAATCGGCGAACCGAGTTCGAATTCCAGCTAAATTCATTGCATTCACTTACGCGCAAATACCCTTGGGAAAGGTATTAATCCATCTCTTCCCTCCAGTTATGGGTTAAATAACAGGACAGATTGGGTTCTATAGCCTTGGTTGGCAACCAGTCTACTGCAGAAAGTAATGGCAACCTACTGCGGGATATTCTTCTGCCCACTTTCGAGACATGATCGCCTAAGCGTGTATCACGTATGGCGCTTTACTGACTGAATGACTGACTAAATAAAAAAATCCCATACGTTGCGTTCTTGCCAAAACTAACCTTGGTATTGATACACTGGTGCACAAGAAGCAGTATCACCCTTCTCACTAATTTAATTCTAAAGTAGAAGAGCAAACAAAAGTCCTTTTATTTATTACTAACCGCTCTCTAGTCTCTGCTTAGTTGTTACTAACTGCTCTCTATCCACTTTACTCTATAACTATAAGTTTCTCAGTATATTTGTACATTTTAAAAGTAAATTAGTAAATAGTCTCTGTGTTTTAACTGCTCTTTCTCTCGTACACGTAAAGGGTGAAATATTATCTAAACTTATTTATAAATGGAACTTTGTGTGTGTGTGTGCGTGTCTGTGTGTGTGTGTCTGTATGTATGTGTGTGTGTCCCTTACCTATAAGCTCCGAAACGGCTGAACCGATTTTCTTGAAAATTTACACAGTTGTACTATAAGCGACTGCGAGTGTTCTTAGCTAGGTTTTGTGTCGAGGTACCCCCGATAAATATCGAAAATTGATAATCGAAAAGATCATGTTATAGAAGGAGTAGTCCGATTTTAATCAAATTTGATACACTCATAGATAAAGAGATAAGAAACGATATTCAGAAGTTTCAAGGTTTCAGTTCTTACAATAGTGCAGAAAATCGATAATATATATATATATATATATATATATATATATATATATATATATATATATAAAAGGCAAGATGTTTGTGTGTGCGTCTGTTTATCTGCCTGTATGTCTGTATTTTTTTTTCAGCCCTTTTATTTTAGTTTTTGCTTCGGGTTTGGCTCTAAGTAGATATAATTGTAGTTCTTAGTCTCAGCCATGATACCATTTACTTAGAGGACTTATTTAGCCTTCAAAATTCAGTTTACGACGAAAAAGACTTATTTGATATCGATACCAGGAAATCAAAATTTGACTTGCATCCATTCATTTTTCTTTCAGTCTACGGTTTCGCTTTAACTGGAAACAACTATTGCTTTTTAGTCTTTCGTGCCAACGTCCAAAGAGTCTGAGCTCCAGGACCATGGATTAGTTTTAATGCTTTCATTACACCCGAGCAACGCTGGGCTATACTGCTAGTTTTTCTTGAAGCTTTCATTTTAGCAATAATTGAAGGATTAAATTTCCTATATCCAGTAAACAAAATATTCTGGTTTACCTCAAACAAAAATTATATTGATTGGAATCGATTTTTCTTCGAAAATAACTGATTAACGTCCTTTTTTAGTCATACTTTCATCATAATGTAATTCTCTGTATTAAAAAACAATCTTTCATGAAATAAAAATATACTTTTCTGAAACTTTATTTGAGGAATGTTAACTGATTTAAAGTATAATTAATCTGATTTGAAAAATATTATTTACTCTAAGTTTAAAATAACAGAGAAATGGATTTTTAAAACAAACGGTCGCCATTCTACGTAATTGACAAGTAATGACAATGTGTTGATATATTTATTGTTATTCTACAGAAACGTTATCTGTTTAGATTGATTTAAGAAAATTACAGGTGAGCGCTTTTTTATATAATTTTACTCAGTAATCCTAAAAATGTTGGAAAATAGTTTCCCTAATCTAATTTTAGTAATTTTGACTTTAAATTTACTATAGTCATCGATCTTATTTTCTGACAATGTCGTATATGATCGACCATACTTTTCAAAATGGGCACATTACATAATATTTTATATACATTTAAAAAAAATTGAAAATTATTTTAAAAGTTTTGGTGCAAAATGATTTGTATTAAAATTTTCAGTTTTTGTTTACTAAATAAAGTTTTCACTTAATAACCGGATGAAAGTAATGCAATTTTTTTAAAGATATATATATTATAAATTATCATATCTTCACTCCTTTTGAGATCAGCTAAATACTACCTCCTTTTACGCACCAAACATCTTATAAAATGAACAATTTTATATTAATTAATTTGTCACTCTTCTAATGTATTTAATTTTTAATTTCACACAGCATAATCTGTATTCTCATTAATAATGTTTTAATTATTCTCATGTTTGATCAATTTTATTTCTTTTTTTTTTCTTTATCTGTCTAGGATATCGATCTATTAAAAATCTAGTCATATAATTTCTATGAGATGCTAATTAAATCGTTTTCAAACATGATCTACACTAGTGTAATGGATAGCGGTTCATAATGAACAATCGGAGAGCCGAGTTCGAATTTTAGTCATGTTCGTTATATTCACATTTTCTTTTTCTAAACTATTTCTTCCCAATCAAGGAAATAAAGCAACTAAGACGCAAGAGGTTAATGAGTTTTAGAGAATATGAGAAAAAAATACGGTTAAGGAGAAAGAACAATAAAAAGACAGAAATTAAGAAGACAGAAGAAAACGATTTAAATTGAATTTAAATGTTTCAAGATCAGAGTTGACTGGGAAGCAAGAAGCCCGAAGAGAAATCCACAAACGATAAGTTTGATAGAAGAAACTGTCAGCATAGAACTTACGGTTACATCTATCCATTTCATCTGTAAAACGATGAAACCTTTCCGTCAATCTAGTTCGCGCTTAACGTCATGAACTCTAGGCACTAGAGAGGAAAGTTTATCAGTTCCCATGAAAGCTTTTTTTTTCTTTTTTTGTAGAAATGGCACAGGGAGCTATGTTACCGCGGTGAAAATGTGACTATAACAGAGACGTCAGGTCAGGACATATAACATTGTCGATTTTTCTTTATATTTTATAAAGAATCACTAAATAGATAACAGAAGCATCAAACCAGATGTGACAGCATTTTTTTAATCATTTCCCCTCAAGCAGGGTGGTACTGCCACTGGTGAGTAGGGAGCTACATAAGAGAGTTAAAGTTTTAGACAATGGGAGAGTGAAGACAAAGACGAACCAGGTACAGGGGTTGAAAGAGAAAGGGCAAGAGAAGGAGTGAAGACATTTGCGAAGGTAGAGAGATAGGAAAAGAACAAGATAAACGGGGTGATGTAGAAAGAGCTGGAGTTAAGTGGATAAGAGATAGAAATTGAATTTGCATTTAAATTCCTAGAGGCCAGAAAAGCAAGTATATGAAAGGGAGTTCCACAAGCGGGAAGTGCGAGAAAAGAAGCTGCTGGAGTAGAATTGTCGGCTGCATTTGGTTGATCTAACTGTCGTAATTCATCGTTTCCTTCTGGTAGACTGTTTGCTACCCCAGGCTAGTAAGTCAAGAATACCCCGCAATTTAAACGATACACAGGGAAAGAAGTGATGGATTCAAGTTTTTTCTCGTGACTTTTATTCGAAAGTGAAGGCAACATACTCGGTCGAAATTTGAATTCGGATTACTGATTTAACTTTCCACACCAATAACCGTTATAGGTCACGCACATCTTACACTTTTATAAATCTACCATTCGTCCTTGCATTGAACACTGCTGCTTTATCATTTCGTATGCTCCAGCTATTCATCTTGGGCTTCTTGACAAAATCCAAAGGCGGATCTGCAATCGGCCCGGACTTGACAGCTCGCTTTCAGTTAATTTCTCACCGACGGAATGGGCTTCCCTTTGTCTTTTCTACAAAAGTTTCCACGACTTCTGCTCTGGCAAGCTTCGTTCCATCGTGCCCCGCCATCATGAATTTACAGGTGCAACTAGATTGGCAACTAGACCTCACCCTTTTATCGTCAAAATAGATAAAGATAATTAATATTTATTAGCAATTTACTTGGCTTTTCACCCCGTATTTGAATTTCAGTGAGGTTTTTAAGAAACTCACCCCTGTCCTAGTACTTTTGCACACTACTGGTAGTATGCAAAAGTGTTATGATAAAAGTGTTTTAAAACTTTATTTTGATGCCTCATAAAAGATAAAATAGCTATGGTCTTAATACATTTGCACAGTAGTGTATATTCTTTATAACAGACTCTCGCATAACTGTACTATCTGACAATGACTCATGTCGAGGACTGTTTCATTTCATGTTGCATTTTTATGAACGTATCTGAGATATTTGTTTCTCGAAGTGCACAGGAATTAATGACCGCTTGGATCCGTTCTCCCCGCTGCTCAACGTAGAACCCGAAACACTGCTTCACACGGGACTCCGTTCTCTACGCACAGTAAACAAAACACTGTCTCCCGAACACTGGTATGCCCTTCACGAATCGCCAACACTAAACTGACTTCGAAACAGAAGTTGGCTCTTTTTAGGCGTTTTTCTCGAGCAAGAAACCGAAATTTCTCGCATGTAAGAGGCTCGCTTTCGCCGATGACGCATGCCGCGTGTCATTCCAAAAACTGCTTTGCGTGAGCTCGCCTCGCGGTTCAGTGACGTTGTGGGGGACTCGCACTGTAAGGCTAATTTGGAATAATTTCTCTGTTGAATTCACCTGAAACAAGGCCACTTCCAAAAGTGACTTTCTACCAAAATCCTAACAACCCACCATTATTTTTATAGGCATTGAAATTCCATGATTAAACAAGTAATGAGAAGGCGAAATAAAGTTGATGAAACATTAGTTTGTAACGATACAGTGTATTAACAAATATTTAACAAGAATACATAATATACATAGAAGTTGAATAATGTGTGAAATTGGTCGCTTATAATTGTCTCCCATTGTCTGTGTGAAACTAATTGTTACTATTTTTCTTTAATAAGTTTGAGTGCTCATTTTTGTTGAAGGATTCACACAGTGCTAAGAAAATTATGTTTGTCAATGCTGCTGACAGAAAATGTTCAAGTATGAAAATTTAGGAATAATGTTGATAGTGTTAGTTGTACAAAAGATAGAATTTGCATAGCAGAGTGAGTTGGGTGTTTAGTCTTTTAGAGTTTCTTGACATGATGTTGACCTGTTGAGTGTCTGTTCCAGCTGTAATTTGTGCACATGTTAGTTAAAGAAATAAATGGCATTTAATTGCGTCCTGCAATTAGTGCGGGTGTGTGAGAACGAATTAGATTAGATTGAGGAACGCGACCCCGCGATAGCATGGCGCTACCGCGGGCAGCTAAAACTGTCAACTGCCTTGCTTGGTACTCAAACTGGAACTGCTGTGGTAGCACGTGTGTCCCTGTTTTTTTTTTTAATATACATCCCGGAAAAACGCGGGAAAACATAAGAACATCACGTGATGGTCGCGTGTGTATATGTACATGTGTGAATGTGGATATGGACGAACTGTGTGGAAATACACGCGGTTCCATGATGTCTACAAACGCATGTGCAGACAATCCGCCTTCTCTTGCTTCGGCAAGGTAAGTCTCCAACACAGTATCTCAAGTACTTTAACCAAGAAAACCAATTGCAGAAAATGTTTAATGTCAGTAATTATGTGTGTTATCATGTAAAGAATAACCGCTTGAAATGAGAAAACCGAGTTCGAATTCCAGTCGTGTTCTTTACATTCACTTAGTTCTAAATATCTTTGAGTATGGTATGAATCTATCTCTTCTCCCTCCAGCTATGGGTTGAATAGAAGGAAAGACGAGGTTTTAAAACCTTGTTTTACAACTAGTCAACCGCAGAAAGAAACGGCAATGTACTGCAGGAAAATCCTTTTCCTACTCTGTCATGGTTCGAAGAGACATGATCGCCCAAGCGTGTATCACGTACGGCGCTTAACTGACTGATCAGTATTAGAGCTACGAAAGAAATCACGCTTTCGAGAGAAGACAGACACACTCAGAAATGTCGTAACACAATCATACTACATAGATTCTCCTTTATTTGGCCTTGTACCCTGATTTCATAACTGAGATGAAAACAAAGTTTCTTATTCAGTTCTGAGATAAAAAAAAAAAAGAAGTTATTTTTTAAAAATTCTCAATTACAAGCAGTCTTATCTTTAGTATTCATATAAAAGACAGACGCCATTTAAACGGCAAATGTTTTTCTATGTAGAAAAATATTAAAAAAAAATATACAGAAAAAAGTAGCAATTTCTAAAGTATAAAATATGGTATCATTTAAAAGCTAATCTCACTGCTGTAAAAATGTACGAAAAATCTTTAAAGGAAAACCCTTGCTTTTCGAATGTTCACTTAACGCCATTTTTCTTTTAATGGCGTAAAGTGATTTAAGATTCATTAATACAGATTCTACAATCATTACGCTTCCCATTGATTTTTGTGTATTTCCAAGGTTTTCTTCAATAGATATTGTTAATTTCATCTTTACAATTTATTCGACAAATGATATTTCCCCAAAAAAATCAATCACCCGTTACACCCAATGGTGTGTAGGGGCAGCATTTTTGCTGTTTCCGTAACAAACTGTTTTTTATGGGGCAGGGTTGTTAGCTCTGCGCCCAACCCCCAAACCTGGAGGAAAGTGATTTTCTAAGTGACACACAGCCGAAAGTAAGGGACACCCAGTGAGGACCAAATTCACTCCTCAATTGTAATGATTCAAGCGAGACAAGCATACTAACCATTACACCACGGCCAGGTGCCCATAACTTTTCTGCCTACCATCAGAATGGATGGCGCTAATCTAAATACTGGCCAAACTCGACGTTGCTTAACTTCAGTGATTGTACGGAAACCGCTGTTTCAGCATGATGTGGCCGTAAGCTTTTCACCCCAAGCAAGACAACAAAGCCACTAATGCGCATATTGTTACTGAGTTTGAAAGAATACAAGTAAAAGAAAAACAGTATTAAGGAACGAAAACAATAAAAGAACAGGAGTTAAGAAGACATAAAATAATTCTTGAAATTGTATTTAAATTTCTGTAGACCAGTGCTCACTGGAATGTAAGAAACTGGAAGAGCGTTCCACAAGCGAGAAGTGAGAGATAAGAAGAAACTGTTAACGAAGAACTTACGGTTACATCTAGCCATTTAAAATCCAAAATGATGAAACATTGCCGCTAATCTAATCGGTCAGTTAGTTAAGTGCCATACGTGATATACACTTGGGTGATCATGTCTCGAAAGAGACATGACTGACTGGGCAGAAGATTATCCCGCAGTAGGTTGCCATTACTTTCTACAGTAGACTGGTTACCAGCCAAAGCTATAGAACTGAATCTGTCCTTTTATTTAACCCAAAACTAAAGGGAAGAGATTGATTAATACCTTTCCCACGTGTATTTGCGCGTAAGTGAACGCAGAGAATTTAACTGGAATTCGAACTCGGCTCTCCGATTACCCAATATCCACTGCAACACAACGCGCATCCTAATCTAGTACTGCGCTGAAATTCTTAAAATCTAGCTACCATAATGGAAAGTCAATTCGAAAGATTATCATGATGGTATTTATAGAAAGGGCATATGAAAGCCACGTTACACATGTGGAAAAGTGACTGAAGCCAATATGTCAGGACCAATTACATTCTAGATTTTTCTTGGAATTTTATGAAGGATCTCTAAATATATAACAAAAGCACCAGACCATATACGACAGAAACATTCAAAGCATATGTATATCTTCTTCTTCTATATATCATGTCTCTTCCAGACATAGACTATCATTTCCTGTCTTAGAAAACTGTGTCATTTCGTTATTTATCTTAATCCCTGTTCTGCCAACCATTTATACAGGCTCTTAAAATAGGTTCTGCGCTGTTTTCTTCGGTTCATCTTGCCTTTCCATTCATATATCCTCAAAAACGAAGATCGTCCGGTGTGTGTAGCATGTCAAGAGCCATTCACCATAAAACACATACTGACAAATTTTAATTCAGTTCGCTTAAAATACTACCAAGCAACAAATTTAAAAGAACTTTTTTTCAAAATAGGGATTCATTTTACATATTCCAGTTTCTAAAGGAAATTAAATTGATTTCCAGTAGCCATCTATCCAGATGACACCACCATTTACTCCCGTACCAAGACTAGCTGCTGCCCTTTAAAAGGACCCGTGATAGAATTGGGTAGAAAATGGTTCATAAATCTTAATGGCTCCAAAATGAAGTTGCTATCCTTTAATCCCAATAGAAAAACCATTCTGCCTGCTATCAGAATGGGTGACGCTAATCTAAATACTGGCCAGGCTCGACGTTGCTTAACTTCAGTGATTGTACGGAAACTGCTGTTTCAGCATGATGTGGCCGTGAACTAATAATCTTGTTAATATTTTCTAATCTAATATTGATTAAGTACAACTATATTTTTTAGAGTTACTTTGATTCATTTTTTTTTTAATGGAAAGAATGTGAATGTGTTTATGATTAGGTAAGAAGCCAACATCTCGGTCTTTTGGTCTGCAATTTTTAACAGATCAGTTGATTGAGTAATTCTTCCATGAAGATATTGATTGAAATGTCGAGTTGTCAATGAGTCAGAAGCCTTGGGAGCGAGTCTGAGAAAATGAAAATTGTTAAACGACAAAGTAAAATTAATCAAATGGACGAGAAAGATTAGATTTGTCTTGGAGATGGAAGCATTTTCTATGAATATTGTCAAAAACAAAATTATTAAGAAACGATGAACATGAGTCATTATCTCAATAGTTTCCTTAGACATTTTACATTGTTGCATCAATATCATAATGGCTCGTAAATTTTAATGCTTCTAAAACGAAGCTATAATCAATTAACCATCATAGACAACCGCACCTACCTCTCATAAGCATGGACCAGGCTTGCCTTTCAGAGAGTAAAACACTGCGCCTCCTTGGTCTCACACTTTCAGCGGACCTCAAGTGGAATGACTATATCGAATCCATTGCTAAATCCGCTGCTATGAAAGTCGGTTCTCTGTGCAGGGCCCGGAGGTGTTTTCCGTCTGAATCTATCCTGCACATTAAATAAATCTACCATCCGCCATATCTGGTCGGGTGCCCCTGCTATTCTCCTTGGGTTTCTCGACAAGGTACAGCGGAGGGTCTGTAATGTGATCGATACTGACTTGGCAGACCGCCTGCAGTCTCTCTCTCACCGGCGCGACGTGGCTTCCCTGTGTCTCTTCTATAAATACTTCCATGGCTTCTGCTCCGATGAACTTATATCACTGGTGCCCCCTAGGTTCGAATTTGCACGAGATACTAGATTAGCAACAAGATCCCACCCTTTTACAGTGAAACCAATAAAATGCAACCGCAACTTCTACTCCAACAGTTTCTTTTCTCGTACTTCCCGACTGTGGAATTCCCTTCCACATGACTGCTTCCCCGACGGCTACAATCTCCAGGAGTTTAAATGTAAGGTCAATAGACACCTCCTAACACAATAACTCGCTTCCATCCATTCAAACACTCTTCCCATCCTCCCAACTACCTATCACCCCCTCTTCGGACATTTCCTATATCTAACCACTGTTTCTATTTACCTTCCCCTATGTAGCCCCAAGTGCAATAGTGGCAGTGGAATCCCTTGCTTGGGATTCCACTTAGGGATTAAAAAAAAAATTCTTTAAATGGTTCACATTTATACACAAGAGCTATGCTTGTGTTTTAAATAAAAGGAGCAGCTGGAATTTATTTTTATATATTTTTTTTAATTAATATTCATGTAACAAAAAGCTCAAGAGCCACTCAAGTTTACCGTGTATGAGTGTATAAAAAGTGAAGTTCACGTGGCTCACTAAGAACGATAATGGTTAAACTTACATTTGAAGAGGTCAAGATTGTATTAATCTCTCTCTCTCTATATATATATATACCTTCCCCTACGTAGCCCCATGCGCAATAGTGGCAGTGGAATGCCTTGCTTGGGGTGAGATGATTAAAAAAAAAAATCGCGAAAACATCCAGACAACAGTCCATTCTACAAAGTAGCAGTTTTTGAGAAGTTATTACAAATGAATCTTACTTCTTACTACAAAGGGAATACGGTTGATTCTGTAATGAGTCGGTCGGTCAACTTGACACCCCCAAAGCGAGTACAGGTGGGCAGGCGCGGAAACTATGATCGGTAGCTAGATTGACTATGCAATGTGTGGTGTTTTTCATAGGGGTGGGGTTATCAAGCTCTATGTAAAGAGCTGGAATGAGAGGGCAGTCAGTGGTCTTGGGAGGTGTAGACTGTGCGCGTCGCTACAGCAGTGGGAGTTAGACGGAATTCATTTTTTTCCGTGACACATTTCAACACAGATTCATCCCTGTGTATGTGACATGAGGGGTCCCAGTTGTAAAACTCAGGGTTAGTGGGACTAAGAAATGCAGCTCTTCAGAACACATACCATGGGAATAACAGAGCAACGAGAGGCTCACAATGTTTCGTCTGTGGGAAATGGGTTGTATGGTGGAAAATAATTTATCACCCACAAGGCTGTGTAGACATTTTGAACCATATCAAGACAAGCAAGTAAGGACTAGGTAGCTTCCGTCCATATATGGCAGCAATATGCTGACCTGGCCGTATTTGGAATTTTGGGTTCAGCAAAAAGGGGAGCTCAAAATGCCAAATGCAGGTGGGGGGTACTAAAATCAAGCAGGTACAAAATTTAAATACCTGGGAAGACGGAAAGTGCGACACCGAGATCCAAAGGTGAATCGGCATGGCGAGGGAAACATTGCAGAAGTTGAGTAAAGTATTAAGAAACAGGACAGTTTCGCTAGAAACAAAGAAGAGAGTACTGGATTGCTGTATGATATCAGTTCTTCAATACGGCAGTGAATGCTGAACAATATAATCGAAGATGAAGAAAAAACTTGAAGCAAATGAAATGTGGTTCTACAGAAGGATGCTAAGAATATCATGGATCGAGCATGTGAGCAATTATGAGCTTTTGGAAAGGATGGAAACGAAAAGGAAATTAATACTGAGCATCAGGTCGAAAAAATTGAAGTTCCTGGGACATGCAATGAGGAAGAAGGACTTGGAACACCTGATACTAACAGTCCAGATAGAAGGAAAAGAGACAGGGGAAAGCATCGGATAACATTTGAAGGACTTGATCAGGTGGATGACGGAACGAGGGTTGCATAGTGTAACAGAAAAAAGCGTGCTAAAAGCCACTAAGATGTGGAAAGTCATGATCGCCTATGTCCTGAAAGAACAGGGCACATAAAAGAAGAAGAAGAAGAGTCAGATACTTACTGAAGCAGTACTATGAACCAAACCATTTTTGCAGCATGTTTAGCCGTGTTTAAAAGAGGTAGCTGAAGAAAGAATGCCCTAGCTGGATTTCTCATTAGCAAAAAACTGTCTGAGGCCATCTATTTGAACCTCTAAGATATTTTTGAAGATTGAATCAGAAATTGAGTAATAACTTCTTCTCCCTGTCTCTTTCTCAAGATGGCTACCTTAATTAATGCTTTCTTTGATATTCTTTATTTTGAAGTCCCATGACTGGGTGTGGTCACAAGGTTGCTGCAAAGTTGAGCACCTGACCAGTTTCTCCAGTAAAGTAAATGTAAAACTTTAAAATCAGAAACTGATTTTAGCTTTTCAGATTTACTTTTGGCATCGCAGATCAAAAACAGATCTTTTATGTCAAAATTATGAAGTTGACAAATTATATTTATGACATGCATTTCTATTCAGACCAGCATGCTCAAATTAGTTGGAGTTTATGCCACTTTATGTTGAAACACCTATTCCTGTAAAACCACCAAAGTTAAGCTGCATTTAGCTTGATCAGTACCTAAATGGGTGACTGCATGGTAACACCAGGTGCTGTAATCATGGATGTGTGAGAAGTATAATGGATAATCGCTCGGATTTGTTAATCGGAGAGCCAAGTTTTAATTCCAGTTGGGTTCATTATATTCATTTACATACAAATACACTTGGGAAAATTATGAATCTACATCTTCTCCCTCATCTATGGGTTAATTAATAAGACCTATATCACTAAAACCATTATTATCTCAAAAACAAAATTAAGTACAAAATAGTTAGATTTTGGCATTAAATAACCCATAGTTGTGTTGATATGCCATTAAACATAAAAAAAAACAACCAGCTAGCAAATCAACTAGTTGCTATTTCTTTTTTAATCATTTCACCCCAAGCAAGGCGGTAATGCCACTGATGCGCAGGGGGCTTCATAAAAGGAAAAAATTAGATAGGAGGAGAGTAAAGACAAAGACTAACCAGTTACAGCAAGTGTCAGAGAAAGGAGCAAGAGAAGAATGGGAATACAGGTGTGATGACAGTTGCAAAGGTAGAGAGAAACAAAAAATATACAGGGTGATGTAGAAAGAACTGGAGTCAAGTGGTTAAGAGATGGGTATTGATATTGCATTTAAATTCCTAATGACAATTTTTCAGCCATTATAACCTCTGACTTTTTTCTGGTTTCTGAGCAGTTCTAAGTTTAATTATGGGTCAGGTAGTACTGAAAAAAGACAAGTGACCATATCTGGATTGGAGCTGCTCAATCCTCACTTCCCCACCTTGAAAAAGTTCAAAAGCCCTCACACAATCTTGCTGGGAAGAGTTATTCTCCACTCTGTAGCCTGTTTCCCACAGATATAACTTCACAGGTCTATACCTGGTCTGTCACTCGTGATGGGTAACTTATTTGTCACTCTACAGCCTCTTTCATGCAAATACAATTTTGCATATCAATCACTATTATATTTCTTGGTAAATGTTCAGATGAGCTGTATTGTTTAATTCCATCAATTCAGATTTTTATTGCTAGGACACACCATACTACTTCCAAAGTGTCAAATCACTCCCATTTCTCCTGTATTCAAAATGTATGAAGAAAGTTCCACTCAAACAGCTTTTTCTCCAAGAACTACTGCTTTCCTGGAACAGACTCCCACAAAGATCAGTTATTATCTATTTTCCTTATTCTTATATAGTTCACTTTCTCCCGCCACTTTTTTTTATTCATTTCACACATTATTGATCATAACTATTTAATCAGTAAATCTCAAGCATAAGTGACTCTTGAGCCTTATATTGGACTAACTTTAGTATAAAATAATAAGCAGATCAAGAAGAGTTATTGTATGTTGAAATTTTTAAGACAAGAAATTATATCAAACATTTATTTAAACAGTAAATCTCAAGCATAAGTGACTCTTGAGCCTTATATTGGACTAACTTTAGTTATTTATTTCCCATACTTACAACTGTTGTTTGGCTGATAATGTTTCTAGCTTTCCTCTGGTTTCCTGGCAGTTTTAAGTTCAATCCCTGACTCAGTTAGTGCTGAAAAGTCATATACTCTGGTTTAGTGAAAAAGACAAACTCGTGGCTAGATTAGGGTTGAATTTGCTTAATTCTCACTTTCCAGTCAAAATCATTTACACTGTTTTTTTTTAGGAAGATATTCAACAAACTACAGCCTCTTTGCCACCTGATACAACATCACAAGCCTATTGCTACTCTATCACTATTTCCATGTCAAATGTTCACATGAGCTCCATTCTTTAATTACACAAGCTTTTTTGTTTTGTTTTTTTATAATCAATTCACCTGAAGCAAGGTAGTACTGCTACTGGTGTGCAGTAAGTTACAGTTATGGAAAAGGTAAAAAAAAAGAAGAAAAAGTACAAGGTACGGGGAAAGTTGAAGAAAGAGTAAAAGAAAGATGGGAGTCAAGAAGACAGAAGATTTCAATTGATGTTGCACTTAAACTTTTGGAGATTGTAGCTATTGAGAAAGCAAGTATATAGAAGAGAGTTTCACAGGCAGGAAGTGTGAGAAAAAAGCTGTCGAGTTTAAGTGGCTGTTACATTTTGCTATTTTGATGGCAAAATAGTGAGACCTAGTTGTAAATTCATGTGGTTGGGCTTGAGAAAAAGAAAGCCACAAAAATATTTGTAGAAAAGACAGAGGGAAGCCACATTTCGTCAGTAAGAAAATAGCTGAGGGCAATCTGCTAAATCAGAATCAATTACACTGCAGATAGCCTCCTTTGGATTTTGTTGAGAACTCTGAAATGCATAGCAGGAGCACGCCACTAGATATGGCAACAGTATTCAATACACAGACAAATGATAGATTTATAAATATGCAAGATGAATTCCAATAAGAAAAACGTCTTGGCCCAACACAGTGGTAGATACAGCTATTGATTCAATGTAATTGTTCCACTTGAAGTCAGTTGAGAGAGTGAAGCCAAGAAGCCTCTGTGTGTTGCTTTCTGGGAGACTAGCATCATCCATCAGGCCTTTACAGCTATGATATAGCATGCTACTTCCAAGATGTTGAATCACCCTCATTTTTTCCATATTTCAATTCTAAGGAGAAAGTTCCACGCAGCTTTATCTCAAGAACTGCTACTTTGAGAAACAGACACCCATGTAGACGTTTTCATGAACACTTCAATCTTCAAGTCAAGGGTCAGTCACTATCTATCCTCCTTATCCTCACTTCCTCCCACCTTTCATTCATATCACATCTCATTCATCATAATCATTCTAACAGTAAATCACTACTTTGAGTTGCTCTTGAGCCTTTTACTGAGTGGAATTTAATATAAAAAAACAGACCAAGAAGAGTTTTTTTTTATGTTGAATTTTATGTTGACACAGAATTATAATTATTTTCAATTCAGATCAACATGCTCATAATTGTTGTTATACTGACAATATTTCCAAACTTCTGGTTCCCTGTCAGTCTTAAGTTCAATTTCTAGCTCAGGTTGTGCAGAAAAGCCATATAGTCTGTTTCAGTGAACAAGATGAACAAAACAAATATGACTAGACTAGAGAGTGCTAACTGATAGGAGGTAAAACCTAAGCATGGAAAGTGAAATGAGAACAGTATGTCTCTGTGTATTGAATAAAGTATTTGGTTCTGGGAATTCTGTGATGTTTACTGAATATGACAGCCGAATAAGTCTGGAAGAAACCAGCAGGGTACATTGTTAGTCTAACAAGTAGAAAAGGGTATAATCAGAAGAGATATGTGAAAAAATTAAAACAAAAACATCTATTATTAAAGTGTTCTGAAAGTAATAGTCACTTTAGAAATTTATCAATCAAAATGAAAAATATAAAAGTCAATATGCATCTAAAAAGAAATAAAATCATTAATGCTTTTATACTAGAAATCTTGAATGATAAAATGGTAAAACTCTTGTTACATCTTTCGTCCTTCAAAGAAACTTTTTCAGATAATGTTTTATCAATAGTACAATATATATCTATATATATACTAGCAGTATAGCCCGGCATTGCTCAAGTGCAATGAAAGCTTTAAAACTAATACATGGTCCTACAGCTCAGACTCTTTGGACGTTGGCACAAAAGACTAAAAGGTAATAGTTGTTTCCAGTTAAAGGGAAACCGTAGACTGAAAGAAAAATAAATGGATGTAAGTCAAATTTTGATTTCCTGGTATCGATATCGAATAAGTTTTTTTCCGTCGTAAACTGAATTTTGAAGGCTAAATAAGTCCTCTAAGTAAACGGTATCATGGCTGAGACTAAGAACTACAATTATATTTACTTAGAGCCAAACCCGAAGCAAAAACTAAAATAAAAGGGCTGAAAATAATACAGACATACAAGCAGATAAACAGACACACACACAAACATCTTACCTTTTATATATATATATATTATCGATTTTTTGCACCATTGTAAGAACTGCAACCTTCAAACTTCTGAATATCGTTTCTTATGTCTTTGTCTATGAGTGTATCAAATTTGATTAAAATCGAACCGCTCCTTATATAAACCGATTTTTTCGATTATCGATTTTCAATATTTCTCAGGGGTACCTCAACACAAAACCAAGCTAAGAACACTCGCAGACGCTTATTGTACAACTATGTAAATTATCAAGAAAATCAGTTCAGCCGTTTCTGAGTCTATAGGTAACGGACACACACAGAGACAAAGTTCTATTTATAAATAAGTTTATATATATATATATATATATATATATATATATATATATATATATATACTCTTGTTTAAGCCCAACTCATGTAAAGTGCATCTGCTGAATTGTTTTTGTGAAAAGACATTTTTTATATAGCTTATGTATAGTACAGGATGTGCATTGTAGTGCAGTGGATATTGGCTCAGAAGGAGAAATCAAGGTGCCGAGTTCGAATTCCAGTTGAATTTCTTGCATTCACTTATGCACAAATACCCTTGGGAAAGGTATTAATCCATCTCTTCCCTCCTGTTATGGGTTAAATAACAGGACAGATTGGGCTCTATAGCATATGCCACTTAACTCACTAGGTTCTAAGAATTTTTTGTTGGGTGGGGGATAATAGTTTAGTGATACAAGTCCAACTACTTCACACATGGCTTGGGTGAGAAGAGGTAGATTCATAGCTTTTCCAAGAGCCTTTACTTATAAATGAATATAACGAACCCAAGTAGAATTTTTTGTTGGGTGAGGGATAATGGTTTAGTGATACAAGTCCTACAACTTGACTCATGACTTGGGTGAGAAGACGTAGATTCATAGCTTTTTCAAGAGTATTTACGTGTAAGTGATTGTAATGAATACAAATGGAATTTGTTGTTGGGTGGGAGGATAATGATTTAGTGATGCAAGTCCTACTACTTAACCCTTAGCTTGGGTGAGAAGAGGTAGATTTTCCAAGAGTATTTATATATAAGTAAATATAATGAACCCAAATGGAACCAGAACTTGGCTCTCTAATTAACAATTCCAAGCTACACATCCATTTTTTTGTTAATATGAATATATTTGTTAATATTTATTTTCAATCATTTCAACCCAAACAAGGTGATAAAGCCACTAAGACACAAGTAGTTATAGAGTATGAAAGAAACTGAAAAAACTTTAAAAAAACAATAAAAGAATAGAATTCAAAAAGACAGATGATGATAAATGTTACATTTTTACCCTTAGATTCTGATAAATTTTTAAGAAATAAAGGATTTATTTATTTCAAGCCATTTTTAGTCATTAATTTGAGAAAACAGTTGTACATAGATGGTAGTTTTAGTGACTTTTTAAGGTGATGGATGTTGTTCATCTAAACCTGGCAAGTCTATTTAAGAATATGAAGTTTTTAGGTTAATATTTTGGTCTTTTAAAATTGTTGTATCATGGAATGAAGAGATACACAGAGAAATGTAGAGAAACTACTTTATTAGCAGAGTGGTATGACCAAGATGTATATACAATATTTACAGTCTCTCACAGTAGTAGGTGTTACTTCCCGAAGTCTGTGATAATTATAACGCCCACCCCCCTCCCGTGCTAACCACACATTGTTTTTTTATACATATGGGTGACCAGATGTCACATGGTAGGAACCACGGCACAACAAGAATATTAGGGTTTGGGATAAAAGTACACCTAGCGCAACCTCTCCCGTGTTCAAATTCTTTGTCATATAATCTAAACTTATTTATAAATGGAACTTTGTCTATCTGTGTGTGTGTGAGTTACCTATAGACTCTGAAACGGCTGAACTAATTTTCTTGAAAATTTACACAGTTGTACTATAAGCGTCTGCGAGTGTTCTTAGCTAGGTTTTGTGTCAAGGTACCCCCGATAAATATCAAAAATCGATAACTGAAAAAATTGGGTTATAGAAGGAGTGGTCCGATTTTAATCAAATTTGATACACTCATAGACAAAGACATAAGAAACGATATTCAGAGGTTTGAAGGTTGCAGTTCTTACAATAGTACAGAAAATCGATAATACATATATATATATATAAAAGGCAGGATGTATGTGTGTGTCTGTTTATCTGCCTGTATGTCTGTATTTTTTCAGCCTTTTTATTTTAGTTTTTGCTTCAGGTTTGGCTCTAAGTAAATATAATTGTAGTTCTTAGTCTCAGCCATGATACCATTTACTCAGAGGACTTATTTAGCCTTTCAAAATTCAGTTTAAGATGAAAAAACTTACTTGATATCAATACTATGAAATCAAAATTTGACTTACATCCATTCATTTTTCTTTCAGTCTACGGTTTCCCTTTAACTGGAAACAACTATTGCTTTTTAGTCTTTCATGCCAACATCCAAAGTGTCTGAGCTCCAGGACCATGTATTAGTTTTAAAGCTTTCATTACACCCGAGCAACGCTATATATATATATATATATATATATATATATATATATATATAAGGTGCGATTGATAAATTGCCGCAATTATTTTATTATTTCAAATATTCTTTAGGCTGAGTCTGAGCTCCAGGACCATGGATTAGTTTTAAAGCTTTCATTACACCCACGCAACATCGGGCTATACTGCTAGTTCATACTAAATTGGTTATAGCTAACTCATACACCAAGGTATCTGTTATGGGACCTACCCATTTTGGACTATAATGAACTCTTCTTATTATTATGAATACTGAGAGAATATGCATCTTGGAGTATAGTTGAGTTGAGTCACTCTGCTCCTATACTTGGCAGTTTGACTGACGTGTAATACTCTTTGTATTTGTTCTTTCGTTAAATATATATGTTTCACTAATACCCAAGTTTGAGTTTTCTTCCAGACCTATTCTGGATCCACAACAATATTTAAAATGTTTAGAATTTATTATTTCAACTTTCAAGAATTTTTATTCATCATCATCACTCTGAACTGCTTCACTCATCAGGAGTACCTGAGAGTAGAAAAAATAAACTTTGCTTCTTCTTTCTCATGACCCTTTCAGTGTGCTTTCAGATAGCTTGGTAGCACCCATCTCCTCTCCAAGCTATTGACTGACAACCAAAGCCCACGGAATATGGTGTGGGTCACCCTTTGGTTCATATACTTGGCCCTCATATTTTGAATTCAGAGTTGTCTTTCTCCTAGACTGGTAGCTACCAATAGCTGTAGGACCTAGTCTGTTCTAGTATTAACCCATAGCTGGAGGAAGAAAAGATGGATTCATATCTTTAGCAAGGGTATTAGGATGTAAGTGAATGTAATGAACTTGACTGGAATTCAGACTTGGCTCTTGATTTTTTCAATCTAAGCTGCTATCCATTCCTCCACCATATCTTGAATAATTTTTATTATGGATACCTGAAAGAACATAATTTTTGTAAATGTTGTATATGCAATTGCAAGAGCAAAGATGGTTACCATTAGATTAAAGCAATGGATAATATGATTATTTGCTTCATCTCAGAAGTTGTTACTGAGATTTTGTGGCTAGATTAATCCAACTTCAGCTAAAAATTAAACAAGTTGGCTTTTTCTCATCTATAAAAAATAACATCAAAACAATTCAAAAATTAGATTTGTCAAAATCTTTAAAGATTCCTTTTGATCTAATTGAACATTTTTGGCTTAAATTTTCTTATGTACAGTTTATAACTAAAATCATTATTTACCACTGACCAATCATCAACAGCTGTTCCATGACCAGATGTGGTTAGATGCTTGCTGCACAGCTGAGCATCTAACCAATTCTTCCACATCAGTCAATTAAGTGCCATACATGATTCACATTTTCAGCGATCATGTCTCGAAAGAGACATGACTGACTGGGCAGAAGATTATCCCACAGTAGGTTGCCATTGCTTTCTGCAGCAGACTGGTTGCCAGCCAAGGCTATAGAGCCCAATCTCTCCTACCATTTAACTCATAGCTGGAGGGAGAATAGCTAGATTATATTACATTATTACATTAAGTCTAATTAGAGGGGGATCAATTTATTACTTCATAAAAATAGAAAACCGATCCCCCACTTTATGCCCAGTAGAAGTTTTAATTGTTTCCAACTATTATATTCAGTCAGTCAGTTAAGTGCCATACATGACACATGCTTTCGGTGATCATGTCTCAAAAGAGACATGACTGACTGGGCAGAAGATTATTCCAGAGTAGGTTGCCATTGCTTTCTGTGGCAGACTGGTTGCCAGCCAAGGCTATAGACCTCAATCTGAACTATTATTTAACCCATAACTGGAGGGAAGAGGTAGATTAATACCTTTTCCAAAAGTATTTGTGCATAAGTGAATGCAAGGAATTCAACCGGAATTCGAACTCGGCTCCCCTGATTTCTTGTTTTGAGTCGATATCCACTGCACCACCCACGCACGTCCTTTTTCCACATACTTGAGTGAAAAAGTTGGAGAGCTATCTCTTCATGAACAACATGCCATAGGCAAGTAGACCTGGGGGAGTTCAGGTCAAACAACAGCCAATATCTGGCAGATTCATCTTGGTCCTAGACTCATAACCACTGATTCCCATTAAAGCAATTTTTATCCAAGCCATTGACTTCAGTCTTATAAAGCCTCTGTCCAAAGCAGTGCCATATTTCCATGGTACTGGCTGCATACATCGCTATGTAGCCAAGTCTACCCCATTGTGTTAGATGACAGTTGACCCTCCAAAAAGTTTCATTCTCATTTTGACAGATTTTGTTTTTAATTCTGCTAGGTTTCTATCGTCTCTCTCCTCATCATTTTAGTCACTAGTGACTCAATCCTGTGGCAGGTAGTACTGTGGCTTACATGATACTAATGGCATTCACAGAATGACCTGACATAAATGACTAATGTACTGGGCAGTACAGATCAGTAACTCATATTAGCAACACTGGTAACAATTTCAAATTTGAAACTATTATGAAGCCAGATTTTTTTTAATAAAATTAAAGCAAAGATCTAATTATCAAGAAATAATATGGATCAGTCAGTTAAGTGCCATACGTGATACACGCTTGGGCGATCATGTCTCGAAAGAGACATGACTGACTGGGCAGAAGATTATCCCGTAGTAGGTTGCCATTGCTTTCTGTGGTAGACTGGTTGCTGACCAAGGCTATAGAACCCAATCTGTCCTGCTATTTAACCCATAACTGGAAGGAAGAGACGGATTAATACCTTTCCCACGGGTATTTGCGCGTAAGTGAATACAATGGATTCAACTGGAATTTGAACTCGGCTCCCCAGCTTCTCGTTCCGAGCCGATATCCACTGGACCACAACGCACATCTGCATAATATGGATGATTAAAGTTTATTAAGATTTACACCAAACACTAATGACTATGACAAAAATATTTGATTCCTAAAAATTTATTTTCTGCAAATTTGTCAGACTATTAAATTTGACCTGATAGTTTAGCCATAAGACCAATTTTAAATGAATGTTACAAAAGAAATTAGTAAATAAACTGTTGCAATTAATACAATGGAGAATAAAGAGATTCAGATGGAATGTGAATTAGGCTTGGATAATTAGCAACAGGGCAAGAGTAAGTCATGGGGAATAGTTTGGGTGTTTTCTTTTATTTAAACTCAGAGAACAATATTGCCAATAGTCTAAAGCAAATAATTTGGCAAAGCTAAACATTTTAAGCTTAAGAAGTAGATAACAATTCATCTTTTAAAATAAGTATCACCAATACTGGATGTGTAGGTGGTGCCTGAGAGAGAGAGAGAGATTAGAAAGCCAAGATCAAGCTTATAACATTCAGTTTCTCACAAATACCCTTGGAAAAGGTATTAATCCATTAGGAGTGGACAGGTTCACCTATTGCCTGGTTCACACATCTTCCCTGTCTTTTGAACAGGAGTTTGAGTTTTGTTTAACCGCATATCAGCCTCTGTGGGTTATATAATGCCAAAAAGGTTATGTTTTAAGATATTTTTTTAATGCTCAGTTATAGTGAGAAGGTTGATTTAGTCAGATTTTAATGACAAGTTTTTGTTCTTTTAGAAAACTGAAAATGTCTTCTAGTTTTGTATTCAAAAATGTTTTGCTGAGAATATTTTTTCCTTTCAAAAATGTTTTATGGTAAGAATTTTTCTTCAAAAATGTATATTTTTCTATAAAAGGTTATTTTTATGTATATGTTTATATAAAAGTGTATTTTTATACTTTCATAGTGTTTTGACCCGAGTCTGCGGGGTTAACTATTGGCCCATAGCTGGGACCCTAACAGGTGCTACCACTCCGGGTCAGGGTGGACCTGGAAACAACAGCAATTAAGAGGTAGTTCCATGCTCCTCACAACCTACCATTCAGAGGCCTTGCTGCCGGATACAGTTTACCATCATGCTCAGGACCATTGAACAGGAGTAGATGTTTATCTCTTGTTTCCTGTTTAGGATTGGATTTCATTCTCTTTCACTCTCAGTAGCACCTGGTATCTTAGTGGCATTATCACTTTGCTTGGGATTTTTTTTAAATCTCTTCTCAGTTCTATATGTGGGCTAAATAGCATAAGTAACTGGGCTCTTTTACCCAAAACTGGTCCTGCTATTCCACCCATTGCTGAGGGAGAAGAGATGGATTTATATGCTTCCCAAGGGTATTGGCTTGTAACTAAATGTAATGAACCCAACTGAAATCTCCAATTTCCCACTCTGAGCTATTATCTATTAATCCACACCAGACATCCCTTTGAACATCCACCATTCCTTTTTGTCTTTATTCTGTCATCCACACACATATACATGACTCTCCACATCTTCTTTTTTTGTTGCTTTTAGTAACTTTCAACTCTTTATCATCTCTCTTTATTCCTATTCTACCTTCCATCTACACAAATTCATTATGTAGGTGACCATGACTCTTCACAACTTCCTGTCTTTTGTACCATTACTTTTTGTCCATCCACACAAACTCATTAAGTAGATTACTCACTACCTTCACCTGCTTCTCTTGCTTTTAATACGTCCTGTGAGTGTTAAATTTACAAAGTTATAGTGAAAACTGATTCTTACTATATATCCCAAAAAAATCATCTGTCTCTTCATGACTACTGTTTTAAGGGATTCTGTTGAGTCCTTCTTGTTATTACAAAAAAGTTTTAATTCATAAAGTAGTTGTCAAATTAGGGAAATTAGAAATATAACATTTGGAAGATCCTAGAATGTTCAACAAAAATCTAGATAATTTGAAATGATTCAAGAAATTAGGTTTTAGCTCCTATAAAAATAGGTTTTAGGAAGAAAGTAGTTAGTTGATAAAAGGATTTGCTGACATTATCAACTCCGGCTTTGATTCAAGAATTTGTATATCCAACCAAAAGAATCCCTATGAAAAGTTTCCAACCAACTAAAACCTGAAAGAGAACCTCATAGAAATTTTTGACTCTTTCAATGACCAAACAAAAAAAAATTATTCTTTATATACACATTTGAGGATTTCCAAAAAATATACTTCCCCTTCTCTCCTCGTAACACTTGCCAGTAGTAAACTCTATGTTTTCTATTTAAAGGCAAAAATTGTATATTTGTAAATATTATATTTTATTTTATTTTATTTTATTTTTTTGTAAATTAAATATTTGTCTGTGATTAAGCTGTGTTTTGGTAAATCATTTTTCTTCTTTTGTTACAACTTATAACATGTAACACTGCGGGCTTACGGCCTATCACATTGAATACACCGGTTCTCAGTCGATCACCGAAGTTAAGCAGTGTTGAGACTGGTCAGTACTTAGATGGGTGACCGCTTGGGAATACCAGGTGCTGGAAGCGTATAGTGATGGATGTCCGTTGTGGTGTAGTGGATATTGGATCGGAAAGAGAAATCGGTGAACCAACTTCGAATTCCAGTTGAATACTCTGCAATCACTTAAGCACTGGTACCCTTGAGAAAGGTATTAATCCGTCCCTTCCTTCCAGTTATGGGTTAAATAACAAGGGTAGGACTTGGGGACCCTGCCCTAAAAAAAACAAATCCCGATGAATCTTGATATATTAAAAAAAGAAAAATGTATTAAAAGACACAAAACTGATATAAAAACAACAGTAAATTGTTGAAAGAAAAAGGTATTACCAGCAATAAATGACCCGCCGAGGTGTTCATATGCCATAAAAACAAAACAACCAACCAACCAATGTAACCCTGAAAATAGCAGTTTCCTAATAGTTTCTATTTTCTTTCAAAATTTGTTTTTGTTCACATGTCATGTTAATGGTATTTTCAGCTTTTAAGTATAAAACCAAACTTATGTGGCTTCGAGTCTCTTCTTTATCTGTAAAGAAATTATCTAACAGTCACTTTAATTTGTAATTACATATTAGTTCAATACTCTTTTCTTTGTTTCAAATACCATTTTCCGATATCTTAATACATTGCTTAGTTTCTTGAAGTCCACTTTTACTATTACTATATATCACTGTTATTATCAATATTAAATTTCTTACTGGCTTGATTTTGACATCCCCATTACATAGCTCAAGTATGGGCTTTCTGTTTTGTTAACAAATGTGTATTATCTTCTTAAAATTAATGGTTCATTCTTTCTTCTCGCTTTTTTTTACGACTTATTCTAAGCATATTTTTAGTTTTTTTTGTCTGAGTCAGCCATCAATACAGTGTCATCTGTATACATATGATGATGTCAAGATTCTTCTTTTTTTATGTGTCATGTCCTTTCAAGACATAGGCAATCATGGCCTTCCATGTCTCCCTATCCCTAATGGCTCTTAGCACGCTTTCTCCTGTTGCACCATGCAACCCTCGTTCCATCATCCACCTGATCAGGTTCTTCAAATATGTTATCCGCTGTTTTCCCCTGTCTCTTTTTCCCTCTATCTGGCCTGTTAGTATCAGGTTCTCCAAGCCCTCCTTTCTCATTGCATGTCCCAGGAACTTTAGTTGTCTCATCCTGATGCCCAGTATTAATTTCCTTTTTGTCTCCATCCTTTCCAAACATCATTATGCTTGACCCATGATATTCACAGCATCCTTCTGTAGAACCACATTTCAGCTGCTTCAAGTTTTTCCTTCATTTTCAAAGATATTGTCCAACATTCACTGCCATATTGAAGAACCGACATCACATAGCAATCTAGTACTCTCCTGTAAGGCTAGAAGTTGTTTTTGTGACTAAGCTTGCTTTTAGCACAAAGCCTATATTCGTCTTCTTTATTTTTGTTTCCTATCCTTTCAAGACATAGGTGATCATGAGTTTCCACATCTCCCTATCCCTGGTGGCTCTTAACACGCTTTCTCTTGTTACACCACGCAACCCTCGTTTCATCATCCACCTGATCAGGTCCTTCAAATATGTTATCCGCTGCTTTCCCCTGTCTGTTTTTCCCTCTGACCTGTTAGTATCAGGTTCTTCAGGCCCTCCTTTCTCATTGCATATCCCAGAAACTCTAGCTGTCTCTCCCTGATGCTCAGTATTAATTCCCTTTTCGTTTCCATCCTTTCCAAAACCTCATCATCGCTCACATGCTCGATCCATCATATCCGCAGCATCCTTCTGTAGAAACACATTTCAGCTGCTTCAAGTTTTTCCTTCATTTTCAAAGATATTGTCCAACATTCATTGCCATATTGAAGAACCGACATCACATAGCAATCCAGTACTCTCAAGATTACATCTTCCAATAATAAATCTGCGAGGATTTCTAGTTTTTCAAGCGTGTATCGCATATGGTACTTAACTAACTGACCTTATTTTTATTTATTTATTATTGTCTAAAGTTATTTTATTTTTTATTTTATTTTATTTTATTTTATTTTTTATTTTATTTTATTTTATTTTATTTTTTATTTTATTTTATTTTATTTTATTTTATATTTTATTTTATTTTATTTTTTATTTTATTTTATTTTATTTTATTTTATTTTTTATTTTATTTTATTTTATTTTATTTTTTATTTTATTTTATTTTATTTTATTTTATTTTTTATTTTATTTTATTTTTTATTTTATTTTATTTTATTTTATTTTATTTTATTTTTTATTTTATTTTATTTTATTTTATTTTATTTTATTTTATTTTTTATTTTATTTTATTTTATTTTTTATTTTATTTTGTTTTTCAGTCTTGTGATTTATGGATGTGAAGACAGGTGGGATCTGTTTCTAAAAATTACAGATATCAAACATTTATAGATGTAAAGAATTGGTTCCTGAAAATATTAAACCACATAACTGCTCTTGTGTATAAAAATCTTTTGAAATATAGTTATTTGGATTTAGCTTCAAAGATTGCAATATATGAGCTCTGGTAAAAAAATGTATATTGGGACATTAGGTTTATATGTCCAAAAAATTCATCCACTGACATTCTCAAGAACACATAGCCTAGTGGTTATAGGCATTGGTTAGTTCCATAACTTAGAAAGTTGAGAGATATCTTGGAATGATATACCTCAGTGACTGAAATAAAGGGTTTGGTTCAAAATTCCTAACACCTGAAGAAGGCCAGAGCATACCACAGTCAAAACCTTGTAAAGATGATGACAACACTCCGAACAATGTGAATAAAGTATTTATTTCATCTACCAGCATGTACTTTTGAAGATATTTATTAAACAAAATATATGATGCAGCAGGATCTGAACATTCAACTCTCTTTGTCTCATCCAGTTCTAATTATCCACTTGGCTTCACAATCAAGCAAGGTTTTAGTTGCCATTAAAGCACACTTGCTTGGACTGTTTTTCACATTTTGATTGCCATGTTTACACTGTAAAAAGACAATCTATGCCAGTGATTGAAATAATGCATTCGGTTCAAAATTCCTAGCACCTGAAGAAGGCTGGAGTGTACAATAGCCGTAACGTCATAAACATGTCCATAAAGATGAAGACAACAGTCTGAATAGTGTAAATAATTTAAATACTACATCATTCCAGAAGTATAGACAAATAAAATTCCAGATCTCAAACATTTATGGATGTAAAGAATTGGTTCCTAAAAATGTTATACCACATAATTTCTCTTGTGTATGAAAATCTTTTGAAATATGGTTATTTGGCTTCAGCTTCAGATATTGCAATATATGAGCTCTGGTAAAAAAATGTATATTGAAACATTAGGTTTATATGTCCCAAACATTCATACACTGATGTTCTCAAGGACACATAGCCTAGTGGTTATAAGCATTGGTTAGTTCCATTGACTTGTGAGTTTAGTACTTGGCTACAGTAGTGACAAATGACTTAAATAGTTGAGTTAAAAAGAGTTATCTTGAAATGATACACCACAGTGAAATAACGGGTTTGGTTCAAAATTCCTAACACCTGAAGAAGGCCAGAGTGTACAATGGCCAAAACGTTGTAAACATGGCAATAATAGAATACTGCTGTCATATATGGTCAGGCACCCCTGCTGTTCATCTCAGTGTTCTCGACAGGCTCCAAAGGAGAATCTGCAATGTGATAAGTCCCGACTTAACAGCTCAACTCCAGCCACTTTCTCATCGGTGGGATGTGGCTTCCCTCTGTCTATTCTACAAATATTTCTATGGCTTCTGCTCCAATGAACTTGAGTCACTGGTGCCCCTGCCACATGAATTTACTCATGCAACCAGAAGGGTAACAAGATCCCACCCATTTACAGTTAAATCACCCAAATGCTGGCCACAATTCTACTTCATCAGCTTCTTTACTCACACTTCCCACCTGTGGAACAACCTCCAGGAATTTAAATGCAATGTCAATGCTCATCTCTTATCCAGTTCTTTCTACATCACCCTGAATATCTTGTTCTTTTCTTTTCTACCTTTGCAACTATCTTCACACCTGTATTTCCATCCTGCTCTTGCCCTTTCTCTGACACCCCCTGTAACTTGTTCATCTTTCTTTTCACTCTCCTCCTGTCAAAACTTTTACTCTTATGTAGCCTCCTGTCCATCAGTGGCGGTACCATCTTGCTTTGGGGGAAACAATTAAAAAAACATAAAAAATAAAGATGAAGACAACAGTGTATATAAAGTTGTTTTGTTAACTTTGCAAAATTCTCTGACCCTCTCTGTTACTTGGTCAGTTTCTTTAAACCAGCCATTTTCAATAATACATGCATTGTAAATAATCTATTTTAAGGGAAAGCAAACAGTTTTTATCATTGTAATACAGTTGTTATGATGGCTTTTTTATTTGTTCAGTGATTGCAAGCACAAATGAGAATGTACAACAAACACGATTTCTTTAAAAAAAATATCAGTTTGTCAAAGCGATTAGTTTTGAGGAGGTTGTTATGTCTGATGTGGATATATGCATTTATTCTTTTTTTGTTTAATTATTGTTTTCAAATGCTCAAAGAATATTACTATGTCTTTATTATTTTCCAGAGACTGATAAAATATTACTTGAATGGCTTCTTATTGTTTAAATACAGCTGGTGCTGTTTTCTTGTATTTTCTTGACATTTGTTAGTGTCACTATCCAACAAGCTTTTTTTTGGTTTGTTGTTTTTCTGCCATTGAACAACTGAGCACTGATTTTGTTTTTAATTTTTCTTGTGATTATGAAAGATTTTCCTTCATTTGTCCAAGCTGATAACTTTACTTTTAACTTCATTCCTTTATCATTGTTTGTATATTCATGTCAAAAAAATATCCTTCACTTTTATGGTTTGTCAAACTAATCAGTTCAAAGAGAACGTTACTTTGCTCTTTGAGATATTGCAATGAAAAAATGTTTTTAGTTATAAATGTGCTCATCTACAAGTGAACTGAATTCTGGTTTATAAATATCAGACATAATAAATGCTTAAACCCTCTTGGAATCCTAATTAAACTTGAAGCTTACTCAAGAAAATGGTTGAAGGGAGTTGGGAATATATCCCTCATTTGGTCAGATTATTTTTAAATATTTATTTATATTTGTCTATTTTAAACATTATTGTCATTAAGCTAAACCCCATGTGTATACATCATTGCAGTCCAAATATCTATATTTTTATTCCCAAGTCTAAATTATATATATATATATATATAAATCTAATCTAAATCTAAACTTATTTATAAATGGAACTTTGTGTGTGTGTGTGTGTGTGTCCATTAACTATAGACTCCGAAACGGTTGAATCAATTTTCTTGAAAATTTACACAGTTGTACTATAAGCATCTGCGAGTGTTCTTGGTTAGGTTTTGTGTTGAGGTACTGCCGATAAATATGATTTGAACTAAAAATGACCATAGCAATAATTCTGAAACAGGCTTATATAAAATAAACTGTCACAAGTGTCTCTTAAGATATATTGAGGGAACTTTCAGAAATTAAAAAAAAAGAATGTATTCATGAACACAAAATGTATTTACGTATGCACCACAATTTATCAAATGCATTAGTCATGCACAGAAATAAGTTCAACCACAATTTCAATCTAAAGTACGCCTCATTAATTAAATAGAAAATAACTTACTTAGACGAAAAGGTCTTCAGAGTGCTGCTATATGTTCTATCCAAAATGTTAACCTACATACTGGAATTTTTCAGATATCTCCTTTCTTAAAAGAAATGTTTCTTTTCCAAACCAACATACACAACCATAAAAATTTAAAAATTAAAAAGAAATGGTGTACTTCAATACTCTTTTCTTTGCTCTTGTGTATAAAAATCTTTTGAAATATCATTATTTGGATTTAGCTTCAAAGATTGCAATATATGAGCTCTGGTATTATTTAAAATGAATACATAAATAATTTTACAAATTAAAATAAAATAATAAATAATATTTACATTAAAAAATAAATAAGAAAATAAAATTCAACAACAGCATTACTCACTTTTACTATTTACATTGTTTGAACTGTTGTCCTCACTGTCATTGCCACATTTATGATATTTCAATTATATTCCGGCTTTCTTCAGGTGATAGGAATTTCAAATTGAACCCTATTTCATTCATGGGGGTAAATTGTTCTAGTTCCACGAGCCATGCCTCTTCCATTTGTGTCTGTATCAGTTATCTTTAACTTAATACTCTAAGTTTTTGTTCACCTTTGCTGTAGCCAGGTATTGAACTCACAACTCTTTGAGTCAAGTCACTGAATTCAACCAACACTTTTATCCATTTATTATGGAAACAGTGAAAATAATTACAATACCTCATTATAGAAATATTGACAAATTACTATTAGGCATTAAATTACATCACTTAGAGTCCTCCATAGTTTACCTTTACTTACACAGCTTTAAGAATATTTTAAAACATTCTTGAATCAAAAGATTTTGAAAATTAATATTTTTTTACTTCTGTTTATAAATACAATGTTGCAAAATGAAATCCTCACATTTACCATGATAAAAATCGTTAGACAACAGAACATATCAGTAAAGAGAAGTTTTCATTTTGTTTTATATATACATATATATCTGTATGTGGTTAACAATAAACAGCAAAAAGATATTTGTATATCTATGATAAAAGTCTTCATTATTCATAAATTCATGACACATAAAATTACTTAAAAACAAGTGTTGGTTAGTTGGTTGTTTTTGTATAGCAGCACATCAACCTCTGTGTATTATTTAATGCTGAAATATAAATATTTTCTTTTCTTTTGGGAGATAATGATAGTTTTAGTGATAAAAGTCTTACTAATTAACCCATATCTGTAGGGAGAAGAGGTGGATTCATACCTCTGCTAAAGTTTTTTGCACATGAATCAATATAATGAACCTGAGTGGAATTGGAACTCAGCTCTCCAATCAACAATACCAAGCCATTATCAATTACACCACCTGCACAGCTAAGTACATGATATTCCCAAGGGGGTCATTCATTTAGGTACTGACCAGGCTTGATATTGCTTAACTTAACTGAAACTAGTATACCTAACAAGGTTGCATAAAGAGATGGCTGAACAGAGATTAGGAAGGATAGTAAATAAACAAATATTACTAAGAATTATGAAGGATAGGAAGTTGTGGAGAGCCATGATCGACTACCTAATAAGCTTGTGTAAGTGCATGGCAAAACAGGGATTGGGAAGGATAGTAAAGAGAAAAATATTAGTTAGCGCTATGAAGGATAGAAAGTTGTGGAGAGTCATGGTCGCCTACCTAACAAGCTGTGTAAATAGATGGCAGAACAAGGATTGGGAAGGTTAGATAAAAGACAAATATTACTTAGAACTATGAAGAATAGGAAGTTGTAGAGAGCCTTAGTCACCTTTCTAATGAGCCTGTCTAAATAGATAGCGGGACGGGGGCTGAGAAGAGAAATTATTGGACGGACATTCTTTTTCTCCGTGCCATGTCTCTTTAGAACTTCCTATCCTTTGTGCCCCTGAGCAATGTTTCTCCCTTTGTAGAACTTACTGCCTTCCACCCAGTTCCCCGTTCATTTACACAATCCCCTCAGGTAAGTGAGGTGCTACCTTCTATCTCTTTTGCCCTTAGTTTGCTCAGTAAAGAACAAGATAGAATGATGGAATAAGTGGAATAGCAGTTTTTATAATGGAACAACGGAATAGCTTTCTTTTAATGGAATGATGGAATAGATTCATTTTTATGGAATGATGGATTAGATTCATTTTTTTATAGAATGATGGATGTAAGAGATTCATTTTAAGCAATTACTGAATAGATTTATTTCAGTGCAATAGTTGAATAGCATTCTTTTGATTGAGTAACTTTATTTTAATTGAATGTTAGAATGTGTTGTGCCCCTTCAGGAGCTCCATGATTATGGCTCTCCAGAAATTTTTATGTCTTGTGGTCCTCAGAAGTATTTCTCCCTTTGCTAAGCCTCCCACCCTCGTTCTGCAATCCATTTGCACAAGCTCATCAAGTAGATGGTCCACTTTCTTCCCCTATCTCTTTTTCCAGTGAGCATCAAGTTCTCCAAGCCCTCTTTCCTTGCGAGATATCCAAGAAATTTCAATAGGTTCTTTCTGATTATGAATATCAGTGTTCATTTTGTTACCTTTTTCTTTGGGACTTCCTCATTGCGTATTCACCTTGTCCATGAAATTCTCAGCATCCTTCTGTAGAGCTACATTTCTGTTATCTCCAGTTTTATCTTCACCTGTGGGGAGATTACCCAACATTCACTGATATAAAAGAGGATTGATCCCACATAGCAGTCTAGTACTGTTTTTCTTTGTTGCTAACAAAATATTTGTTTCTTAATCTTTTACTTAGCTTTTTAGAATGCATCTTTTTCTAACCCATTTCATGCTCGGAAGTCAGTGTCCTATTTTCCATATTTCTGAAATCAACATTGCTTAAAGCTAAAAAGGTGTGAAAAGCAAAGGTCACCCACATTCACATAAATCATTGTCGTCTGAAAATCTATCAGCAAAACCTGAATTTCACTCCCAAAACTGAAATATATTCAGTAAAATTTAAACACAAGAACATCTCCATATTAACACCTTCATATATCGTACACTTATATATATAGTTGACATTGAATCAACTTTAACTAATAAAGCAAAAGGTTGAGAGAAACATAGACAGGAGGATTGTATTACTCTAATCTTTCAATTCATCATAACAAGAGTTGTGGGACATAACCACTTTTTGGTCTGTTTATTTCTTAATATGCTTATTTATTTATTCATTTTAGGCATGCATATCACAAGCTGTTGGGGCTGGGAAGCCTGATCCTCCCCAGAGAAATCTTCAACATGTCAAAATAATTTTATTGTGCAAATTCTGACTCCCATGCCTCACAAACCTCGAGGCCAATGTCCCTTAAAATGCTCTGACATTGGATCCGGTTTTAAGTGTCATCGTCATTAAGCTAAGCTCCATATACATAAATAATTACAATCCACATATTTATCAGCTAAGTCATACTTTTAGTGCCAAGAGTGACACACGCACACACACATATATATATGTGTGCGTGTGTGTGTGTGTGTGTAGGCACCAATCTTTCTTTTAAATATGTTTCGTTAAAAACGACTTACAATGAAGATTTTTATTAATTTTTTTTATTTTTTCAGTATTCTTACATGTTTTCTTTTTGCTGGAGATAAAGAATGTAAAAATGTTCCATAACTATATAACTTTCCAAGCGTTTTCAGCCACTTCACTGGCCATTCTCAAGGATGTTAAGTTTCTGATGTTATTTTATCCTCATATTTTGACTGTAACGTAATTTTATTTTGTTTTTGAAAAGAAGCGTTCTTTAAAAGCTATCACACACACACACACACACACACAAATATATATATATATATATATATATATATATATATATATATATATATATATGCAAACAGAGTGTGACAGAAATGCCTTACATATATACCTCCCAGGAATACCTCTTACATAATTTTTTAATCATATCACCCCATGTAAAGCAGTAAAGCCACTAAGACAAAAAGGGTTACTGAATGAAAGAATAAAAAAAAGAAACATTAATGAACGAAAACAATAGAAAAGTAAGCAAGAAACAGTAAACAACAATTGATATTGTATTTAAAATTTTGATGATGAAAGTTACCAGGAAAACATGGAACCAGAAGAGAGTTTCACGAGCATAAAGTGCAAGAAAGGAAACTGTTAGCATTGAACTTACAGTCACATCTATCCAGTTCAACTGTAAGATGATGAGACCTTTCCGCCAATTTAGTACTGCGCTGAAATTCATAACATCTGGGTTTCATAATGAAGAGATCGTCCAAACAATAATCATTAAGATATTTATAGACACAGGGAAGCTACATTACGGCAGTGGGAAAGTGATAGTAAGATATTGGCTAGATGAAGACGCCATTGTGACTAATGTCTTATTATTATGTGAGGTAGATATTTCTCATAGTTAAGACACGTCATGCTGCACACATTGTGGCAAACCACTCTCACTCCTTTTGAATTCCATTGGTGAGATGCAAGTTCTACTTGAGGGGCTTATTTCCAAGAACCGCTGCTTTGTAGAACTGTTTCCCAAGTGGATATTTTCCCAATCACTACAATCTTGACCTGTTCAAGTCTAGGATTAACCATGATTTTCTTTACATACTCGTAAACTGTACCGTTTACTCTGTAACTCTTTACCTCATATGACCCCCGAACCTTGTATAAGGTGAACATTATTGTACCTTGTAAACACAAGTTTGAGTCACAAATAATTTCCACTGTTAAGAACCAGTTGAAATAATGAATCTTTCCAACTACAAATGATTTGTGGAATTTAAGAATAAATTAGAAGCACACTAACATACAACAGTGTTCAATGCAAAAACAATAAGTAGATTGACAAGGATAAATCTCTACAAACGACTTCACAAAGATGAAAAAAATACATGTCATGCGAATGAGATCATCTGGGTATTATTCATTGAGAGATCATAAAAGACATTGCACAGTTTTACGTTCAGCAGCTGTAACATGTCCATAAACCTTAGGTTGAAAAGTGCCTGATGCACGTTAATAAGAAATATGTAATTTACATCCATAACAATGCAAGGCTTAATATAGCAAGAATAATACAACAGAAGACGGGAAATGGCCACCTGTCTGACGAGCTTGTTGGAATGTATGCTGAAACATTGGGCAGGAGGGCAAAGTGAGAAATACTGCTTAGGACCACGAGGGATAGGAATTGTGGGGAGCTGTGATCGCCCATGTCCTATTAGGATACAGAATATAGAAGAAGAAGAAACAGCATTACTTGGTGAGTCTTTTGAGCTCTAGTCGCTTCTCCTATCACTATTGGTAACGGGTTCGCTTTGCATATATTTGTGTAGACATTGTGCTTTCAGGGAAGTAAACTAGAATGTTTTTGAATACGTTAAAACGAACAGCAGTTGGTCGAAAATTCTGTTTTTATATATCCGGTTCTGTTTTCTCCTACATTCGCAAATTTCTAATCTAATTTCAGATTTTATTTTGGTATTTTTTCTTCGAGTCTATCAACTAGGATACTTATATATATTGATCCTCCTTTTGTATGGCTTTTTAGGGTGTCAGGAAGTGGGTAAGAGAAGGATGAGGATACTGGTGAGAGTGGACTGAACGGAGAGAGAGAGAGAGAGGATACAGGTTAGTGAGATAGGAGATGACTATTGACTTTACATTTAAATTCTTGGAGATTGTAGCTGTCGGGAAAGCAAGTAAATGGAAGGGAATTCCACAGGTGGGAAGTGCAAGAAAAGAAGCTGCTGGAGCAGAATTTGAGTTTGCATTTTATTGGTTTCATAGTAAAAGGGTGGGACCTAGTTGCTAATCTTATGGCTTGAGCAAATTTACATATAGGGGGCACCAGAGAGCTAAGTTCATAGGAGTAGAAGACGTGAAATTATTTATAGAAGAGACATAAGAAAGCCACATTACGCCGGTGAGAAAGTGATTGTATCTGAGCTGCCAAGTCGGGATCGATCACATTACAGATTCTCCGTTGGATTTTGTCAAGGACACCTAGGAGGATAGCAGAAGCACCCGACCAGATATGGTAGCAGTTTTTAATGCACGGGCGGATGGTAGATTTATACATGTGCAGGATTGTTTCAAGATTGTTTAATTATTAAATTTTGGATGTTACGACAAGCATCTTCGTGCTGTTCATTAAATGCCGTGTGAAACTGGTGTCCTAAAATAGTTGTTACACTTAATAGTGTATTATATATATGTAAATTTACAACCATGAGTCATAGGTATCCTTTCTATTATAATAATTGTGTGTGTGTGTGTGTGTATATATATATTATTATTATTATTATGGACTCTCCCGTCGATTTCGACGAATGACTACCACACAAAGAATTGTTTAAAGTAAAGGCTTGTGAAGCACAATCCACACTTTTTGGAACTGCTGATAAACAAACAATCGGTGCAGAAGTCTGCCACAGATCGCATGAACAACAGACCTCAGTTATTTAACCCATAACTGGAGGGAAGGGACGGATTAATACCTTTCCCAAGGATACCAGTGCGTAAGTGAATGCAAAGTGTTCAACTGGAATTGAAACTCGGCTCACTGATTTCCCCCTCCGAGCCGACTTCCACTGCACCAGAACGCACACCCGTCAATAACGCTTACAGCACCTGGTATTCCGAAGCGGTCACTCATCTAAGTACTGAACAGGCTCAATGTTGCTTAACTTTGGTGATCGAGCGAGAACCGGTGTATTCAACGTGATATGACCGTAAGCATAAATGTGTGTGTGTGTGTGTGTGTGTGTGTGTGTGTGTGTGTGTGTGTCTGTCTGTCTGTCTGTCTGTCTGTCTGTCATCCACATACAAGCTTGTTACACTGTATCACAGCATATCAGTGTGGCTAGACATCTACTTGCTTCTTTAGATCGAAACCCGACCGATTTGGTGTCTGTCGAGGTCTCTATCCACTAAGCCCTAGGCGCATAGAATGAGAGAGGGGAAATTTTAGCGTGTTACATATAAGCGGTGTATACACACGCCAGTCGTCGAAAGAACTCAATTCATTGCTAAAAAGTAACGCTCATGGACAGTGAGAGAGAGAGACAATAGCGTCGGCTCATTCTCTTTACTACCAGTTATTAAAGCTCTTGCCATGTGTTTACTCTTTAACGGTGTCTCATTCTATTTTTTTACAATAATTATATCATCGAGTAGAGAAGAATATATATCTTCTCTATTATAATAAAGACTGTTGTGTATTTATTGTAAACGTATTGTGTACAAGAGGGAATATATATATATTCTCTTCTGACACGCTCAGTGGCAATGACCTGTGAGAAAACACCTAATAATCCTCTCAAATATTTTGCCGTCATTTTTTACGGCAGGGGTACACTTGTAATATCAATATTGTTGAAAGCAGAAGTCAGTATTTTTTGTAAGATTCTGAAGCAGTATTCTTTGTATTAAAAGTCAAAAGCGTGACACAAGTCCTACTCAAAACAGAGAATGAATTCAATAAATGGAAAATGAATTATTAACATGCAGACTAGTGTGTTAATCTTTCTAGTTCCATAGGACAATAAGCATCCTTTGTGTAAACCAAGGATCAGACGGTAGTTTCTCCTACAAAGGTGGGAGCGGTTTTCAATAGTCGGAGGGCATATTTTCTATAGTAAGTTTTCTCGAATTCACTGACCGGTAGACGAAATGAACACAATTTAAAAGCACGAGGCATTCTACTCTTAATATGTGTATCCACTAAATAATAACGTTTGAAGAGTATATATATATATATATAGTACAAACTAATGCGTTTAACAGTGTTTAACAGTCCACTGTTTATAGTAATTTACTTTTTTGACTAGTGCGCGATACTTAGTAGAGCAATATTTATAGTATTTTTTTATTATAAGTGTTTATAAAAGCTCTTCTGTTGCAGTAAAGTATGTTTTTATTATAAACACTTATAATAAAAAATATTACCATATATATATATATATATATAAGTCATTTATATAAATTTGTAATCATTTTAATAAAACATACTTTTAAAAGAGAATTTGCTGCCTAAATACACAAATATATAGTGAGGCAAACTGGCAATTTTTCTTTGCCAACACATTTCGTCCCCTAGAGGGACTTTATCAAGGTAAATATAGAGATTTTATTTTGCAACTTATACTTATAAACAGAAGGTGGCCTCTTGGGAATATCATGAGGTGGGGTAATGAATAACCACTCGAAATTGGAATTCGGAGACATGAGCTCCATTTCCACTCGGGTTCATTATATTGACTTACGCGTAAATACCGTTTGAAAAGGTATGAATCCGCCTTTTCTTCTCTCCCCAGCTAATTAGTAGGACGTGTACCAATAAATGTAGATAGGTTTGTCTGTCGCTAGGTTCACACTCGTCTATTGAACAGGATTAAAGGTTTATCCCTTGTTTCCTGTTTTGGATTCGGTTTCCAGTTTCTTTCTCTTTCACTCCAAGTAACTTCCTTGCATCTTAGTGACATTATTGCTTTGCTTGGGGTGAAATGATTTTTGGAAAATATAATTATTATCTCGAAAAATTCTTGCAATCTATAATTTTTTTCTGGTTATAAATAACCTGCAAAAGGTTGATAGGCCGTAAAAAAAGCAAAAAAAAACAAAAACATAATCAACCAATCAATTATAAACAAGTTAAGTAGAGAAAAAATTATGTCAATCGTTATCTTCCATCTGGATTCTTGTTCTGTTATTATTCTTTCTTCTTAATAGTATTTTCTTTCTGTTTTTCCTCGTGCTCTCTGATATTCCGTAATTCTTTGTGTCTTAGTGGCTTTATTGCCTTTCTTGTTGTGAAATGATTAAAATAAAAAAAACGCTCTGAAATATTCTTAAAGCTAACTGTGTAAGAAAATGTAAATTCTGTAGGGCGAAAAATGATGTAAGGAAACGAACCGAACACACACACACACACACACACACACACACACACACACACACACACATATATATATAACCAGTCCCAAACCAAGCGGTGGGTGTGTCTACGTAAAATAGCCTGACGGACCCACACCTCTTCATGCTGGTTTTGAATTCAATTTTCCTTGTCATCCACTGGTTGATGGAAAATGCGTCACCGAATGATGAGAAAAGCATTTATCTGGAATGTGTAAAAGTTCGTAACGCTCTTTGTGGAAACCTAAATACGGAATGGCTGAAGTTTCTGGGGCAAGTAATGAGGAGTGGTTTCTTGGAGAATCTGATACTCACAAGACAGATAGAGGGAAAGCGAGAGGGAAAATCAGCGAGTGACATACTTGATGGGCTTTGAGCAAGTAGACGGCAGAGTAGGGTTTGAAAGAAATAACAAGAGAAAAGTTGTTAACAGCTACAAGGTATATGGGGGTGTGGAAGGCCTTGATCGTTTATATTCTGAAGGAACAAGTCGTATAAAAGAAGATACGGAACACATATAAATTATAAATTATTTTTGCTATTTCTGTTTTCGAAACTTTTGTACATCCCTTAGACTTTACACACGTATCTATTCTCCAACATAATCTTTTTTTAATGCCCTTAAGTCAGAAGGAAATTTTAATCGCATAGAGCAAATCTTCCACAGTGAAAATTGTTTATAATTCTGCTACATGGCATTTCAGGCTGTGTATTAATTGATGGGCCCTTATATACATATTTAAAAGTCAATAGATGATATCCCCCAACAGACGACGGTGTTGTTACTGGATGCCACCCCCGTCTACGAAACTCTAGAGTCGTGATGATGAGGTTAACACTAATCAGCTAAGTGACAAGTTTGGTATTTCTATTATATATATATATATACTACTGGCCATAATTATTAGGCCACCTTAGTGCTTTTTAGAAAAACGATGTATTTCATACTATTTTTAGTATTTATTGCCAAGTGGATAATTCCAAATGAAAACAGAATGGTTCTTTTGTTATTATTACTTTGCAAAATTTTACAAGGCAGCCAGGAAGCCTTTGTTTGGCCAGCCAATAAGAAGAAGAGACTAGCATGGGGAAGAGAGCACAAAAACTGGACACCAGAACAGTTCATTTGATGCACATGTTATTGTGCAGTATTAACAAAAGAACAATTCTATTTTCATTTAGAATTATCCACTTGGCAATAAATACTAAAAAATAGTATGAAATGTTACCGCTGCCTTCCTCGGATAACATATCTGCAGGGCCTGATCAGGTGGACGACGGAACGGGGGTTGCCAGGAGTAACAGGAGCAAGCATACTGGGAGCCACAAGGGATAGGGAGACGTGGAGAACCATTATCGCCTAGTCCTGAAGGGACAGGGCAGATAGTAGAAGAAGAAGAAAATGTATGAAATAATTCGTTTTTTTAAACTGATGTGGCCTAATAATTATGGCCGATAGTGTATATATAGTAAAATAAAATCAAACAAAGACGCTACAAGAACAGCGCTCGATGTACAATATAGCAAATGTACAAAAATATACAAACGGAGACAATATGATAAATATAAGAAAAACAATACTAAGATATTACTGCCTTTCCACAACTTAGATTTGTTATATATATATATGTACGCATCGCTCATTCAGTGAAATGAATTAGAGCGCTCTAGCTATTGGGCGCGTATAATGATATGCGCTAAAAAGTCTGCCTACTTCCACCGAACGACCATAGCCCAGGGGTAAAGTCGCCGACTGACGCCATTTCGGTCGGGTTTTTTCAATCCTGGGTAAAAAAGCAATCGGAGTCTAACCGTACTGATGAGCTGTGGTACGAAACAGATCTGTCTGCGGATGACAATATATATATATATATATATATATATATATATATATATATACTTAAAATAAAGTGCTTAAACCGGAATCAACGCCTCAAGCACACTAGCACACTAGAGGAGCTCATAGTCCCGGACAACTCACCTTTTATATCAAAACACAACTAAATCTTCACGGACTCGAAACCTACATAAAGGACTAGTTTCCCTGTAGAAGGGACGCAAAACGCGAGGACCCTGATCTTCCGTATATGTGCTTTCACGTAGTGCTTATCCATACTACTACATTCGTCTTTGCTCTCTGTCGCTCTCAGTACGCAGGGACGGTAATCTTCGATAAAATATCTGAAAAGATTGATAGTGTCCTCACTTAATTTCTCTCGGCTAGCTTTCATATCTGCAATAACTTCAATATCCATCATAAAGAATGTTTAGTCTACTCCAACAAAATCGATGATGAAGGCAAATATTGCAGACTTCTCTATCGCCTGTCAACTAACCCAGATCATCGAAGGACCTACCTGTGTCCCAGGCGTGATGGAGCATCAAGCGAACGTCCTCGGCCTTTTTCTGACCTTCTAACATGATAAATGTTTAGTAAAAGTTTTAACCCTATCCTCTAGGCACGTCAGATCGTTTCCTGATCAATATTCAGATTGATGCAAACCTAAGGCATTCCCTGATGCCTTAGGTTTCCATAGAGCGATTTTTCGCTATACGAAGGCAGACTAGGACAGGTTTCGATCCTACATGATAGATGCTCACCTCTCAACCTTCTAGTATGCTTCCTCCAAAATTGCTGCCCTTGTCACTAATTGGATCTTTTCTGGAATAAAGAGTTTTTACACGAAAAAATATTCCAGTAAATAGCAAACAGTCAGCCCTAGTTCAGCCCTGAATGCACTGCAACCAAAACTCACCGAAACTACTACTACAATATCTGTCGCAAGGAGTGACGTACATTAGCCCTCACTGCATTTAGAACTGCTCATAATCGTTGCAAAAAGTTTTAGAAAACTCAAAGTGCAGTTACGCATGAGCAGTTCAGACCAAGGTTGTAAAGTAAGAAATTGGATCCTTTGAATTCTGGAAGATCAGTAATCAAATCATGAACAGAGATAAAGCGGCTGTACCCACAATTAGAAATAGTCCCGAGGTCATATCTCCCTCGACAGGCACTGCGAACCTCTTCTTGATCTTTGCCTATAACTCAACGTTAGCTGACAAAGAGCATCCCCTTCTCAACTTTCCACGTCTCACTGATCACAATCTCGGTAATATAACCATTACAGCACGAGAAGTCTCTACACTTATCAAAGCCATTGGCCCAGACAAAATTCCAGTTGTGATCCTTAAGAATATCAACCCTGAATTATCACCAATCTTAACAAAGTTATTCAACTGCTGTTTGAAGGAGAATTCCTTCCCAGCCCTGTGGAAGGTGTCAAGCGTATACCCGGTTTTCAAGAACGAGAGCTTGAGATCTTCCCTCTCTTAGTACAGACCCACCAGTCTCCTCAGTAAGCTTTTTGAGGTCATAATCAATAAGAAGGGCGTTGAGTACCTAAAAAAGGATAATCTATTCAGCGACAACCATTATGGGTTTCGATTGGCCCGATGGAGTACCGACATCCTAACTACCATCACTCAGAAAATCAGTGAGGCTCTTGACGAGAAACACAAGGACCATAGCATTAGATATTTCAGAGTCCTTCGACAAGGTGCAGCACAAAGGTTTACTGAACAAGCTCTCTAGTTAAGGGTCTTCTCGATCATAAAATCGTTCCTAACATCATAAAATTGTTCCTAGGTCTCTGAAGGTACTTGTTAATTGCCAGTCCTCCGGAGCCCTAGCGGTCAACGCAGGCATTCCCCAGTGGCCATTCATCAGATCAAGCCTCTTTTTGATTTATGTAAATGATCTTTCCTAAGAATGTACTCAGGTCATCTATAAACGTTTATGCCGACGATACGTCTATATTCCGGCTCACCTCTAAAACTCTTGATGGTCAGAGTCTGAAGACTGATCTCTCTCCCGATCCAGAAGGGGTAAAAACTAGCTGATATCCCCGATCACCACAATCTTAACTTGTTCAAGGCTAGAATTAACCGTTATCTTCCATTCTTATACGCACCAATGGCCTCCTAACTTAACTCTCTACCTCGAGTGGTCCTCGGGCCTTGTAAGGGGTGAACTTCACCGTAAAAAAATTGAATGCATTCTTCAGGCTTTGACCTCAGTGCCCACCTTTATGTTTACACACACCCAACCCAAGATATGGAGCACTTGTACCTATAAATATGCCATACCTTAAAACTGTATTTATATATATATATATATATATATATATATATATATATATATATATATAATGTGTGTGTGTGTGTGTGTGTACGCGTGATTGTAGCGGCTATATTTATAAAACGGCTGAGTAGACGTAGTTTTGATAATATTGAATTGATAGTTGCAGCAGTAGCAGCTGAACTAGCATTGATTGTGGCGGGAAGCATTAATGTTATTCCTTTATGCATTAACTTGTTAAGATGTTATGAATAATGGTAACAGATATATAACAACGCTATAAAATTACATAATAATTCATGGATTTTGTTGTCCTTTCGATAAAAATATCTGAATCTGTTTTTGTTTTTGTTTTTTTGTTTTTTTAGTTTTTGTTTTTTTTTTTGTTTTTTGTTTTTTGCAAATAAGCCTAATAAAGTACATACATTATGTGAAATATTTTCCTTCTCTTTTAACTTCGGAAGTTTATCTATACCCAACAGCCAATTCTTGAGTAGAAGGAATTTATGCAAGCTGAAAACATTTCTGTCTTGTACGACTACAGCTAATAATATGTTTTATTTTACAGAAACAGTTGCTTCTTATGCCTTTAAAAAGGAAATATATTTTTCAATATAGCAGTTTGCTGGATTAATATTTCCACGTTATTTGCAAAAATTACAAAGACATTCACGTTTTTTCTAGTATTTTATTTCACACACGCAAACAACGAATTTTTTTTGTTTGTGCCTAAAAGTTCAGAACCGATATAACCTCATTCCAAGAGTTCATAAATTTGTCTCGTGCGATAGCGTGCGGTTGAGAAACGTGAATTTTTAAAAAATGTTTTAAAATTGATGCCAAGGCAAAATACTTCTACTATCAAACAAATAGAAGAGAGGTATTTAACGTAATCATTTCCGTCATGTGTTTGTTAATTGACAGCAAATTAAAATTTCTGTACTGGTTCAGTTCTATCTTCTAATGACGGTCAACACTAACAGCAATAAAAATTGAACTCTTACACACGGTTATTACCCTGTGCTATTGAGTTTTACCTGCAAGCGTATGGAAGTGTGGTTAAGTTGTTGGGTGGTATTGGTAATCATTCAAGTGACATTGACAGCGAACGAGCAAGTTTAGTAGTACCACGCATAAACAAGTAGTTGAAGCAATTCAGCAGATTTGGCACGTGATACACTCGTACACCGTTACTGAGCACTAAATAAATAAGGAATTTTGCTTTCTGCAATCGGATAACTAATAAATTCCTGGAAGTATACAAGACTCCATAACTGCAGTTTCTTTTTTTATTATTATCTCGTTGTAGCTAAAAGGTTTAAAAAAAAAGAAACTTTAAAAATATCCCACGTATCTTCCTCTTATAATACAGAATGGCGTGATATGCAAAGATGAGCTTAGCTCTTTCTTCCTCGTCGGTCAGGTGTTGTGTGCAAGCGTGGCGACAGTCACCTTGTGACCCACACTGATATAGACAGTTACCGTTGATAGATAAGTAAATAAACAAAATGGGATGAAGATAAGGAGAATTTAAATACTTTTGTTGTTGTTTCTTTCTTGTGTTTATTTTCGTTCTTTTTTATTTTATTTATTTATTATTTATTTTTTTGCTGACAAAAAATAATTCCTTAAAAAGCTATATGCGAGGTAAATCATAGAACTACTTTCTAGTAGCAGTAGAAAATGTTTGGTTTATATTATGAATACTCGGGCCCGGTGCATACTACTTCTGAACACCTTGACAGTTAGTGGAGGGGGGAGCCTAATTGGGGGCCTCAGGGATTGCTTTGTGAGTCTTGCTATCTTATCAAGATTTACTTTTTTCTTTTATGAATTTTATACGTTACAAATTAAACAAAGTAAAAATGACTATTTGAAGATAAAAATAATTTCGTGGATTTTGACGTCATTCTGGGGCCTGTTTTTTTTTTTTTTTTTTTTCGTTTAAATCCGTGAACTTGTTTTGCTCGTGCTAGATCTCGACAAAACACTCAAATTCACTATTTTTTATCCATAATGTTGAATATGCTAAAAAATTATTTAACTTTTTAATAAGATAAACCTCAAGTTGATGTTAAAAATTTCCGCAAAACATGATTTATTGTTGATTTATTTAAGATGGAATATTTTATTATGACATGTCTCTAATTTAGATTTAAATACATTGGATTTATTCTCAAATCGTTCACCTATTGCATATGATCCATCATTGGACATAGGCTGGAATTATCTGTGACAGTTCTCTGATTTGTATTTAGACGCATTCTATTTATTTTCAATTTTTCTAGTTGAATTGTTCACCTATATTGCATACGATCTATTATTGTACATAATTAGGTTACAATAAGATTTTTATTTTTATATGAAATGCTACCTTATGAAAACTGAAATGCACTTAGTGTGGACGTCTCATATCATAGATTGGGGCGTATCATAGATTGAGGCACAAGAGCCTTGTACCAGTCCTTTGAATACTAGCCTGTTATTATCGGAGAAAATCTCAGTAATTTCTTGCTATTTATTTCTGTATGTGTTTATTTTTGTTTACCTATTTTTCTTCCTAAATTTTAATCTTCGACTTGTTTTTCATCCTCTGTACACAGCGTCTGGCATTATTTTCCACTTTTTTTTAAAATCGATATATAAAATAAATACGAATTGGAATCTAAAGGTTTATTTGTTGAACGATAACAATATGTACCTGCGCAGTTAATATAAAAGCTGTTTCGATTTGCGCAGATGCAAACAGACGGCACCCATTTATATGCAAATGAAAAACTCCCAAATTTCGAACGTTAAATCAATAGCCACGTGCGGGTTTGAAGCTTTAAAAGGAATCATAAAGGCTGATTTGATGGATAGATACATTTTTAATAACTTCAAAGTGTGAAAAGTTAAAAGTAAAACGATGCTGTTGGGTTCACCAAATATATGAAGGTGGCCTGGGTAGCGTCTGTCTTTTAAGTAGAGATATTTACTGAAACATTTAAAATAAAAACGGATGGGGATACGTCGAAAGAGCGTAAATGAAGGTTTTCTTGCTTAGATAGAGAATACACTAACAAACAGTAGAAATGTATTACATACTTTCACTCCGACCCAGAAAAGGAAAGGTAGCGAAAGTTATAAAATGTTTGTTCTCACATATCCAATACGTCACGTTGCATTTTACCCATGTATCAGAAAAGCAACTTCTCTTCTCGTTTACTTTTAAATTGTTTTCTGTCTCTACCAGGCTTCATTGAGTTACCTTTAAGGCCCACATTACCAGCCAAGCTTGGTACATACTAATTAGGAAATAAAATTAACCCAACAACAGGTGCTACAGAATTAAAAAAAAAGTTCGGTGAATATTCTAGACGACTTCGATGCAGATCTGATAAGAGGAAGTTTGGAATTTTATCTCGTTGATCCGTGTCGTGTGTCAAGAAAGAAATTATAAAATGTCTTCTTTGTCAAGCAATGAATTTGTTCGGCTTTCTCACAATACATAACATATAGGGTCTTTAGTCAAGTGGTAAAATATTTGAAACCGATCAACTGACCACCATTTTAAAACAACCATAAGGAAAATCGCATGCAACCAACAACAGAATACACCGTACTCACCTCGATTAACTAAACTGACGGAAGAAAAACTGGTCGGTTACTCGTTTTCGAACACACCGCCTGCTAGGGCTGTTAACCAATCACTGTTGCAGAGGCACATTTATGTTTGTCCAACACCCACAGAGCCCACCTTTGGTTCACACTGCAGCTATGTTAAGCGGACCCTAGTTAAAGTTTCTAGAAGAGAGTGCATCATCTGGCGGTATCAACAGTTCGAAAAAAGTCAAAACTTTCGGTCACAGTGAATTATGGCTTCGTTCAAGCAAAATCATCGACGGCTCCGAACAGTATTTTCACTCACAAGAACTGAATCAACCAGTGCTATGGTTTTCAGGTACGCTGAGATCACTTCCTCCAGCCCGATAACATCGGGAAGTCAGCTCAGACTTGGAAAGCGAATCTTCTAACCATTCGGCCACATGCATACATACAAACATTTAAAGAATCTACACAGGGTTAGCATACATACATAGAATTAGAATATTATTAACATTGTGATTTCTTTTTACTTTTTTGGATATTAAATTATTAATTCATAGAAATTCGTGAATGTTCCAAGCACTCTGTTAATGATTACAATCAACAACTTTATCTTTGACAAGTTCTTCAGTTCGCTCTTTTTCTTCTCATTTTACGTTTCATTTTGTTTCAATTTCACTTTGTTGGAAACTGGAACGGTGACAGTGAGATCTTCTTTTCTTTTTCTTTTTTATGTTGACTATCATTGTATCCACGTAGTAACCGAGTTATTTTGGATTTCAACTGAAAGGTAAAAAGTAGAAAAACAAAAAACGAAAAAAACATTTATTGGCGATTACATTTCTTTTATAGATAAATCTGTTCTGGCCAGAAGGTCACTGGTGCCCCCTCCACAAGAATTTACTCGAGCAACCAGACTGGCAACAAGGTCCCACTCTTTTAGATTTAAACTAGCAGTATAGTCCAGCGTTGCTCGGGTGTAATGAAAGCTTATATATATATATATATTATCGATTTTCTGCACTATTGTAAGAACTGCAACCTTGAAGCTTCTGAATATCTTTTCTTATGTCTTTGTCTATGACTGTATCAAATTTGATTAAAATGGGACCACTCCTTCTATAACCCGATTTTTGGGATTATCGATTTTCGATATTTATCAGGATTACCTTGACACAAAACCTAGCTAAGAACACTTGCAGACGCTTATAGTACAACTGTGTAAATTTTCAAGAAAATTGGTTCAGCCGTTTCGGAGTCTATAGGTAACAGGCACACACACACACACACACACAAACATACACACACAGAGACAAAGTTCCATTTATGAATAAGTTTAGATCTACCAAATGTAGCTGATAATACTACAGCAGCTTCCGTATACTTGTTTTCCTGACGGCAACAACCTGCAGGAATTTAAATGCAGTGTCAATTCCCATCTCTTACCCACTTGACTCCAGTCCTTCCCTCGTCCTTTCTATATCACTTCATGTATCTTCTTTTTCCTTTCTCACTCTACCTTCGCAACTGTCATCATACCTGTATTCCCATCCTTCTCTTGCCCTTTCTCGGACACCCCCTGTAACTCGTTCGTCTTTTCCATCAGTCTCCTTCTGCTTCTTTAACTCTCTTATGTAGCCCTGTGCGCATTAGTGGTGTATCGCCTTGCTTGGGGTGAAACGATTCAAATGTAGCAGTGACTTACCTCGGCGACACAAAAGGGCCAGATTCGCGTGTATGTTTTGCAAGGGAGTGTGGAAACAGCGAATCGGCGAACTTCAGACGAATGGTGAATCGAACAGCACTTCATGCTGACAGTAGTGGTGGTGTCGCTTGAAACCACTTTTTTGACTGGTTCTTGTTCAATCTACTCCCTACAATGGCGCAGCCTTTCGGCAGTGGCTCTCCTCCATGCCGATGTAAATTTAACCATCTCTGTGGCACTCGGGACAGGCAGTCTGCGTGGTTTAGACAGGATTTCACCAGTGTTACATCCATCGTCAAGGCGTAATCCTCTGTCAATGCTCGCAATGTCTCTAAGCGTCGTGTTACCAGCATCTCACCAGCCACCTTTCCAGTCAGGATGTCCGATATCCATCGATGTACACAGGTCGAATCTGTAACCAAATGTAACACCGATGCTCGCCAGTGAATGGCCAGATTTACACCTTTTATTGCGGCATCGAGCTCAGCCAGATTTATATACTTACCATCTTCAGCTGCACGCAGCCAACTAGCATCCTACACAATGCTCCCATTCACATCTCAGGTAACTCCTGTGGTCACAGAACCGAAAAATCAGGCCTAACTGCGTACAGAAAGTGATTTGACTTTTTGGTGCAGATTGTGTGAAAGCCAGATGTGCATGCATTTATGTAATTTTGTAGAAATGTTCAGTCACTACAAGGCTCTAGAACAGTGGTTCCCAAACTTTTTTCTGTCATTTCCCCCTACATCCAGTTCAACCATCCAGATTTTCCCTTTTATGTGTATGAGAGAAAGAGTAGTTAAAACAAATTGGGACTATTTACTAATTTACTTTTCAAATGTACAAATATACTGATAAACTTATAGTTACAAAGTAAAGTGGATAGAGAGCGGTTAGTAACAAATAAAAGGACTTTTGTTTGCTCTTCTACTTCAGAATTAAATTAGTGAGAAGGGTGATGCTGCTTCTTGTGCACCAGTGTATCAAAATCAGGGTTAGTTTTGGTAAGCGCGCAACGTATGAGACTTTTTATTTAGTAATTAGTGTAATTATTTCCTCCCCTGGTAGCTTCAGATTTCCCCTCGGGAGAAAATTTCCCCCCAGTTTAGGAATCGCTGCTCTAGAACCACTGAAGAAGGAGAGTGACAGTCAAATCTGTAACAGTGAATGAGGTGTGTAATTAGAAATAGAAGAGACGGTGTTAGGAAATGAACATTATGAGGATAAAAAGAATAGATAACAATTGACAGTCAGTCAGTCTGCCATACGTGAAACACGCTTAGGCGATCATGTCTCGAAAGAGACATGACTGACTGGGCAGAAGATTATCCCGCAGTAGGTTGCCATTGCTTTCTGCGGTAGGCTATAGAACCCAATCTGTCCTGTTATTTAACCCATAACTGGAAGGAAGAAACGGATTAATACCTTTCCCAAGGGTATTTGCGCGTAAGTGAATGCAATGAATTCAACTGGAATTCGAACTCGGCTCCCTGATTCGTCTGTTCGAGCCGATATCCACTGCACCATAACGCACAATTGACACTTGACTTAAAAAAGAAGGGAACAAAACATTCAGGAAAGTAAATCTTCGCAGTTTATTTGGTAAGGTGGGTGGAAGTTGTCTGAATGGAAGCTTTTTTCTTATATTTAGAATCCGGGGAAAATAAGGATGATTCAATTCCTGGAAGTGATATGGCATGTTCTTGCAATAACGATATAGCTTCGTGAAACAAAGGGATAGGCCTCTTTTGAATATTTGCCATAAAAATAGCAACAGAATAGCGATATTTGCGCCTATGTAGAAAGAGGTTATAGAGTGGAAAATGTCATCGCTTACAAAACCGCGTAAATGGTCTTAAAATCTATCAAGGCTGAAAAGTGAGGATTAGGCAATTCCATCCAAGATATAGTAACAATTTTCCATTTTAGGCTTGTCAGTTGTTTTAAGGTTATATTTCAGCAATGTCTATGAATTTAATTATGTGCGTATTATTTAGGGGACGGACAAAAGTTCCGTTCTGTGGTTTTTTCTTTATGACATTAGGGACATTTAGTTTTTAACGAAATTAATTCAAAGAGGTTTATATGGATTGTATTGGGAGAGCTATCATATCAGCGTGCATTTTAAAAAATACCAAAATTGGTGTATTTTGATTTATTGATTCTGATATTGAAGATTGAAAACAGCGTAATTTTTCACTATATTATGTGTTTCCCTTTATCCTCAGAAAATTCGACTCATTTGCGAAAAATTCATTTGACTGGTTTGTTTAACAGCATATCAGCTTCATATGGGTCATTTAGTGCTGAAATTTAATTTTGCGGAAAGCTTTGAAATTTAAAAAAAAAATTATTATTATTCTTTCACGATTGAATACATAGTAAATGACAATAAACTTTTGCTCATATACATGGTTTTGAGGCTTACGGTCATATCACATTGAATACACCGGTTCTCGCTCGATCACCAAAGTTAACCAACGTTGAGCCTGGTCAGTATTTAGATGGGTGACCGCTTGGGAATACCAGGTGCTGTAAGCGTTTAGTGACCGATGTGCGTTGTGGTGCAGTGGATATCGGCTTGGAAAGAGAAATCGGTGAGCTGAGTTCGAATTCCAGTTGAATACTCTGCATTCACTTAAGCACTGGTACCCTTGGGAAAGGTATTAATCCGTCCCTTCCCTCCAGTTATGGGTTAAAATAACATGGTAGGACTTAGGGACCCTGCACTTAAAAACAAATCCCAATGAATCTTGATATTCGAAAAGGAAAAAAGTATTACTAGACACAAAACTTATATAAAAACAATAAATTGTTGAAAGAAAAAGGTATTACCAGCAATAAATAAGTAAAATTAAGTTGGCAATAAATGACCCACCGAGGTTGATCTAAACTTATTTATAAATGAAACTTTGTGTGTGTGTATCCGTTACCTATAGACTCTGAAACAGCTGAACCGATTTTCTTAAAAATTTACACCGTTGTACGTTAAGCGTCTGCGAGTGTTCTAGGTTTTGTGTCGAGGTGCCCCCGATAAATATCGATAATCGAAAAATCGGGTTATAGAAGGAGTGGTCCGATTTTAATCAAATTTGATACACTCTTAGACAAAGAAATAAGAAACGATATTCAGAAGTTTCAAGGTTGCAGTTCTTACAATAGTGCAGAAAATCGATAAAATATATATATATAAAAGGCAAGATGTTTGTGTGTGTGTCTGTTTATCTGCTTGTATGTCTGTATTATTTTCAGCCCTTTTATTTTAGTTTTTGCTTCAGGTTTGGCTCTAAGTCAATATAATTGTAGTTCTTAGTCTCAGCCATGATACCGTTTACTTAGAGGACTTATTTAGCCTTCAAAATTCAGTTTACAACGAAAAAAAACTTATTTGATATCGATACCAGGAAATGAAAATTTGACTTACATCCATTCATTTTTCTTTCAGTCTACGGTTTCGCTTTAACTGGAGACAACTATTGCTTTTTAGTCTTTCGTGCCAACGTCCAAAGAGTCTGAGCTCCAGAACCATGGATTAGTTTTAAAGCTTTCATTACACTCGAGCAACGCCGGGCTATACTGCTAGTGTGTATATATATATATATATATAATATATTAGGTGCGATTGGTAAATTGTCGCAATTATTTTATTATTTCAAATATTCTTTAGGCTGAGTCTGAGCTCCAGGTCCATGGATTCATTTTAAAGCTTTCATTACACTCGAGCAACGCCGGGCTATACTGTTTGTATGCCATAAAACAAAACAACCAACCGACATGTTTGTGCAAACATAATTGGTTTGTTTCGGTTGATTTTCTTTAGCGGCATATCAACCTAAACTGTCGAAATCTGAATAATCTCAACAAAATTGTTTGCCTCCAACTACAAATAAAATTGTATTGCTTGTCATTTTGCTTTAAAATTGTATTATCGATAATTTTATTATAAACAAAGTTAGTAATTTTATTATAAATATGTATTGATCTATATTTCTGAGATGAGGTAGTATGTACAGTATTTACATTATTCGGACTACTGTCCTCATCTTTGTTGTCATTTGTACGACGTTTCGGTTGCTGTACGTTCCGGCTTTCTTCAGGTGCTAGGAATTTCGAACCGAACCCTTTATTACAATCATTGGGGTATATCATCCTCATTCCTTGCGTAAAGACTCGATTGGAAGTCATGAGTTATCTCTCTCCAACACTGCAAGTTACTTGTTTACCACTGCTGTAGACTGATATTGAACTCACAACTCTAAGAGTCAAATCAGGAACTAACCAACGTCTATATCCACTGGGTCATGTGTCCTTAATGACCTAGCACCTGAAGAAAGCCGGAGCGTACAACGGCCGAAACATCGTACAAATGCCGACAAAGATGAGGACAATAATCCAAATATTGTAAATACTATAAATATATAATGTTGGCATTTTTTCATATAATGTTTTTTTGTCTATACTTCTGAGATGAGGTAGTATTTACACTATTTACATTATTGTGTGTCCTTAAGGACACATGGCCCAGTGGATATAGACGTTGGTTAGCTCCAGTGACTTTATCCAAACAATTGTTAATTTAGTATCTGACAAAGCAAACCTCGCCGCCGAGCTTAAAAAGAACCTCCAATCCGTGGTGGACTGGAGTAAGAAATGGCTCGTGAATTTTAATGCTTTTAAAACGAAGCTGCTATTAACCATCACAGACAGTCGCTCCTGCCAAACATTAGCATGGATCAGTCTAGTCTCCCTGAACGTAAAACACTGAGCCTCCTCGGGTTAACTGTCACAGCAGAACTCAAGTGGAATGTCTACATAGAATCCATAGCTAAATCCGCTGCTAAGAAGGTCGGTTCTCTGTGCAAGGCCAGGAAGTTTTTCCCGGCTGAAACAATCCTGCACATATACAAATCTACCATCTGCCCGTGCATTGAATACTGCTACCATATTCACCTAGAGGTCCTCGACAAAATTCAACGGAGAATCTGCAATGTGATCGATCTCGACTTGGCAACTCAGATACAGTCACTTTCTTACCGGCGCAGTGTCGCTTCCCTGTGTTTCTTCTACAAGTATTTCCACGGCTTCTACTCTGAAGAACTTAGCTCAATGGCGACCCCTATATACGAATTTGCTCCATCCACAAGATTAGCAACTAGGTCCCACTTATTTACTGTAAAACCAATAAAATGTAAACGCAAATTCTACTCCACCAGCTTCTTTTTTCGCACTGCCCTCCTGTGGAATTCCCTCTAATTTACTTGCTTCCCAGACAACTACAGTCTCATTGAATTTAAATGTCAAGTCAATAGTCACCTCCTATCTCACTAATTGCATCTTCTCTCTCATGCTCTCATCTCATTTCTGCAGTATTCTCATTCCTTTCCTACCCGCTTCCTGACACCCCCTTTATTCTGTCACTCCTTTTCCTCCTATGTACCCCCCCTGCACAGCAGTAGCACTATAATGCCTTGCTTGGGGCGATACGACTATGAAAAAAATACAGCAGTAGTGAACAAATAACTTAGAGTTAAGTGAAAGGGAGATAACTACATGGCTACCAGAAGTGGCGACAAAATCCAGATGTTCTGCAAAAATATCCCTCAAATAAGTACAGCTTACGTTTTTATGTTGTTTTTTTTACGTTTTTTATTGTTCAGTCCAAAACACTTTTATTTGTTTCTAATAAAACTTTACTTTTTCTCGGTTTTTGTCAAGTATTTTTTGGTAGTTCAATACGCCTTCGTGTTTTTGTATCACATTTTCCTATTCTCTGTGTGTGTGTCGCCCACAGATCCAAATTATTAAGATATTCATGTAGTGAACTTAAATGCCAAGTCTATACACGATTCTTCGCCTGTTCAATATAAATGCAGAAATTTTTATAGTATTTTCTTTCGCGAGTTATCCTCTGATGTCCCAACCATAGATTTACTGTCTTAAAATATTGGTCAGCCTGTCAGTTAAGAAGAATAACGATAATCAATATTCGGTTAACAAGCAAGAGTTTTAAGGAATTTTGTTAATATATAAATGTTTATTCATATCATTCACCGAACGTGTGAATTTGCCTGCGTAAATTTACAAATAAAATGAATTGACTGTTTTTGGAAAGATAGGCTGATTCCCGCTGATTTGGGAATATATAACCATAAGAAGTGGTTGAAGCAACCAATTTATCAGATCATTGCAAAATTCTGTGCTCATTGTTAATATAAATTGACCACAACCTGAAACTATTGTTTCTTTTGGCGCCGAATTCTGGTCTGCTTTAGATTCAAACGTTCCGGCCTTCTTCAGGTGCTAGGAATTTCGAACCGAACCCTTTATTACAATCACTGGGGTATATCATCCTCATTCCTTGCATAAAGCTTTGATTGGAAGTCATGAGTTATCTCTCTCTAACTCTGCAAGTTACTTGTTCAACACTGCTGTAGCTTTTTCATTTGCGAATGAGACTTTGTTAACTGTTGCCCAGAAATTAATGTTAAAAAGTTACACTTTGGTGACTAGTGGCTGTGAGTTCCATCCCTTGGCCGGGCAGTGTGCATTTAAACTCAGTGGACGATCAATAACTGAACAGTGGTAAATTAAATAAGTATTAAATGATATCCCTAGACATTTGTGGAACTAGAACAGCCTATCCCCGGATACTAAATAAAGTTTAGTTATTTAGATCCATATACACCTGAAGAAGGCCGGTGAGTACAATAGTCGAAACGTTGTGGTAACAACAACAAAGATGCGAACAATAGTCCGAATAGAAATAGTGTAAATAATGAAAAATTGCACTTTAGCCATATTATACACCATGAATTTTGGAAAGGAATAAGTGTTGGGACTATTTGGGGATTGTCAAGCACGAAGTCACAAGTCATCGTGGCCGAGAGTGTGAGCACACTGACTTTGTTCAAACCGTTGATCGCTTTCTTTCAGAAACTGCAACTAAGGTCCGCTTAGCAGAGTTGAAGTATAAACTCTTGGCTTTGTGGGTATTGAATACATTTAAATGTGCCTGAGCAGTCGTGCCCTAGTCGACAGGTATACTTGAATACGAGAAGCCAACCACCATCCATTTATTTTCAATTTTTCTAACTGAATTGTTCACTTATATTGCATATGACCCATTATTACGTACAATCAAATTTGTATTATATAATGATACTACCTTATGAAAATAGTAAAGTGGTGAACTTGTATCATAGGTTCATTGGAGTCGTATTTGGTGGGGGGGGTCCACGAAACATTTGCACCGGCCCTGCCTGTTTTTATAAATAAAAATATTGGTTTGGTTTATGTTGGATTTTGAATAAAAGTTGGTAGCGTTTTTTTAAAGTGAGTTTGAAACATAATAGCCAAGTATTTATACATAGATATAATCAGCTATACTTGAGCCATTTTGCTCCAAGACATTTCGCTATCTTTAAGGTAGCTTTATGATTCTTTTCTCTTTGAAGTTTTTACAGGTTTCCAGAGAATTAAAGATCTTCCCATTTTGTAGGAAGAAGTAAATGATACGCAGTAGATACAAGGTTCGGTAAGTATGGTGGGTGTTGTAGATATTCTCGTCAAACTGTGCTAATTTCTACCAGATCTGCAATGAGACGTGCAGTCTGGCGTTGTCGATGAAAGACGACATCCTTTCGATTGGCCAATACCGGCTTTATTTTTTTCAATTGCTGAATTCAAGTCTGATCTTACAGAAAGCGGCTCGTAGTTCTCAGTACGACATAGAAAGCAATTTGAAAGATAAATACAGCAAAAGCAAGAACCTTTCAAATAGGATTCAGTTTTAGAATGTCTGTCAGAATAATCTATAATAAATACTTAATAATAAATATTATAATCTATGCTACACACGACAGCAAATAATTTCAAAGAGGGAAGATAGCCTGACAGAGCCCAGTGCCGTGCTTAACAACATCGCCCCCCCCACCACCACAGAATGCGCCTTGCGGCCCCTCTACCCACAAAATGCAACTTGCGGCCCCTCTACCCACAAAATGCAACTTGCGGCCCCTCTACCCACAAAATGCAACTTGCGGCCCCTCTACCCACAAAATGCAACTTGCGCCCCCACGCGGACATACTGAAGCCATAATAAATGATACTTTAAATTAAGTAACATACTCTCGAAACACAGATATTCTGTGATCAAGAAAAACGGAAGAAATCACGGAATTGACGTTTTGAAGCTAAAGTATCATTTATTATGGCTTCAGTATGTTCAGTATGTTTTCACAACTTTTAGCTACATTTTATATTGAAACAGATATCTATAATCTACTGCCAGTATAGCCCGGCGTTGCTCGGGTGTAATGAAAGCTTTCAAACTAATCCATGCTCCTGGAGCTCACTCTTTGGACGTTGGCACGAAAAACTAAAAAGTTTCCAGTTAAAGCGAAACCGTAGACTGAAAGAAATATATATATATATATATATATATATATATATATATATATATATATATTATAGATTTTCTGCACTATTATAAGAACTACAACCTTGAAACTTCTGAATGTCGTTTCTTATGTCTTTGTCTATGAATGTATCAAATTTTATTTAAATCGAACCACTCCTTCTATAACCCGATTTTTTCGATTATCGATTTTCGATATTTATCGGGGGTACTTCGACCCAAAACCTAGCTAAAAGCACTCGCAGACGTTTATAGTACAACTGTGTAAATTTTTTAAAAAATCGGTTCAGCCGTTTCGGAGTCTATAGGTAACGGATACACACACACACACACACACACACACACACACACAAAGTTTCATTTATGAATAAGTTTAGATTTCTCTCTCAAGTTAATGTTTTTTTAATAACAAATGTTTTGTGGCCTCTTCGGAGCCGGAAGGCTTCTATCAAAGATCACACACACACACACACACACACATATATATATATATATATAGAGAGAGAGAGAGAGAGAGAAACTGGTTGATAGATGTCTATTTCAACATACAAGTATGATAATCATTTTTCAGTTAATCCTGATAATTATTTTGTTAATTTCTTTTCATTACAATAGATCTGTGGAGCCAAGGAGCCTTGCGGCTTCCAGGGTCCTTGCGCCCCCCTCGCAATTGCGGTGTCTGCGGGGGCCCTAAGTACGGCTCTAACAGAGCCTATCGTCCCTCTTTTGACTGTTTTTTAATTTGGAGGTTCTTACTCATAGATTGGTTATCAGCTTAAGGCAAGAAAGTCCAGTTTGTTCTGCTATTTAATTCATACATAGGACGGAGGGAAAGTTTTTTTTTTTTTAATCAGTTCACCCCGAGGAAGGTGATAATGCCATTATGATGCCAAGAGCTATTGGGATTGAATAAGACTACTTCAGACGGAAACAGGGAAACAAGAGATAAACCTCTACTCCTGTTCGAAAGACCTAGGATAAGTGTGAACCAGACGTTAACCGAATCTATGTATTCCTGTTGTGTTATTCGAATGTCTTTTATGTGTGTGAGTGTGTACATTAAATAACACAAGTACATGTAAATCACTCACACGCCAAACCAGCACACGCATACACGTCACGCATGCAGAGAATGTTTGATGGACAGAGAATCAGCGCTTCTTTTATAATATATTTAACTTGTTCACAGAATCCCTAGATTGTACAGCGACACGATCGTTAAGGGCTCACGCTAGTTTAATAAAGACGTGCCTCATTTTCAGTCTAAGTAAATCTCTTCATTTATTCCTGCTCTTGTCGTAAGAGCGAAACGGTGGCGCGTTCTGTGATGTTAAAACAGCGCTTCTAACAGAGAACGGCGTTGAATGACAAGTATTATCAAAAGGCGCATTTTACTTGATGTATTCATACGCAAAAAACAATGACAACATTACAAGAGGTGCGTATGCTGCTCGTTGTGATGCGAAATGACAAGAGATGACAATTTCTAATGCATGCAGTAATCTATCTGAGGTTGTTCCTATCTCAACTTCTTAGCTATCTTTCCTTCTCTCATGTGTGTTTGTTCATTATCGTTGATATGAGCAAGCCGTTTTCTTTCTCTGTCTGCTCATTACACACACACACACACACACACACACACACACACACACACACACACACAGAGGCGAGTGTGTGTCTGTGTGTTTGAAAGTTAAAAATTATTGAACATTTTTACACTCCTTACCTTACCGATTTTCTTGAAAATATACATAGTTGTCCGTTAAGCGTCTGCGAGTGTTCTTAGCTAGGTTTTGTGTCGAAAAAACATATAAGAATACTGGAAAAATTAATGAAAAAATATTAGTAAAATCTTCCTTCGTCATTCGTGGTCGAGAGGTCTAAGACACGCCAGATCACATGGTGGCTTCCTCCATGTGGATAGGGAACGCAGGTTCGAATCCTGCCGAATGACACACATTTTGGTAACACAAATTTATCGTAAATAATCAGATCGGTAGAAATAAATATATAATACCGTTTGGTTATAAACAGAATATCTACTTAAATACAAGTATCGATCAAAAATGATGTTCAAACAAATCATTTCAAATTGTCGGTTGTTTATATTTCGTTAATCTTCGTTCGTTAATTTTTTGTAATATATTTAGTGTATCGAGGCAGCAAATAATTTTCTAAACATATGCTGTTAAATATAAGAGACAATGAATGTCTATTATGTTTAATCATGAGCCGTTCTAAACGTCGTATTTTGGCTTTAATTTCAGTTGAAAATAAAGCCAAAATTGCCAAGCGGGGTTTTATGTCAACACAAAATAAAATCGTCGGTGATGGTGGATGTTATTGTATTTCAGTGTAAATAACCTCTCTGAAGATGGCTCATGTGAGCCGAAAGCTAAGAAGCAAATCAATAAATAATTATCCAAATGTTGGAGAATTTTTGTCTTTATTTTCAACTGAAATTAAAGCCAAAATACGACGTTTAGAACGGCTCATGATTATATATATATATATATATATATATATATAATTCCTTCCCAATAATTCGCGAAAAAACAGTAACATATGAGTGTTGTTTTACTTATATTTCTTGTATAATTGGGAAATAGATATCTAATTTTTCATCAAAACAAATTTAGAAAAATCTATGACAAAATCGACAATGATTTTCGTGGACTAAAATGTCTACGTTGATACGACTACACATGCGCAAGATGAAAAGCGGACGCCAAATATTTAAATATTTAATTTTTTAATATGTGTTTAGTTTAGGTATATCTTAGTCGATTTTGTTTAGTTTCTTTCTGTTTATGTTTTTGTCACTTTTATCAATAAGTATCGCACCGTCCGATGAAGACCTAAAAGGCGAAACGCGTCAAACGAAAACTTTTTTACACTTTATCATACATTTTCTTTAATTGAAACTTGAAATTGTTTCTTTTCTTACGTCTATAAGAATTATTTTAATTATTTTTAAAAGTGTTTTTTTTTTCAATACACATTAGATTTTATTTTCTTTACCCACTTTGTTGTTTGACGCTTAGCGATTTTTCATACCCTGTTTTATAAATATCATAATATATTTTTATTAGATATGAAAAATCGCCTACTATGAGTGTGAAATGGTACTGTTAATAAGTAAATTAAAGAAAAAATGTTATATTCGATGTATCTCGACAGCAAATATTCATTCAAACAAGTTTTGTTACAGACGACAAGCAAGTTTATGCTTTTAGTAAAGTTTTCTTGTTTGGAATTTGGTTTCCGTATCTTGGTGTAGAATGTGCAAAGGAACTGTTCACAGTTCATATGTCTGGTTAAGGTTTGGGATTTAACTTGTTTCAGACATTATCAAAATAGAAATTAAAAGAAATTCTAATTGCGTATCGTTGTTCGTATATATGGAATGATTGTATGTTTTTAATGCTTTTTTTTTTTACTTTAACATGTTATTTTATTTATTTTTTACTTTTAAACTGTAACGTCGTGTAGCCTTGACGTAACGTGTATTCTAAGAATTTGATTTGATTTTAGATTGCTTATTCCACAATCAACAAAAGTAACATTGTCGATCTTTGTTTATTTTTATTTATAAATATAATTTAGTATTCCTGTACTATGTGTTGCCTTATTGCACTTTGGTCGGAGTTATGACGTGTGGGTCTACGAAGGAGAGTTATGGTTGTCTATTCCATATAAGATGATTTTTTGTTAATTTTAGTGATATAGTCTTCAATAGGGCAAGTGTAATTGTAAATAAAATTGTTTTTTTTTATTGGGAACTAGCAGTATAGCCCGGCGTTGCTCGGGTGTAATGAAAGCTTTATAACTAACCCATGCTCCTGGAGCTCAGACTCTTTGAACGTTGGCACAAAAGACTAAAAAGCAATAGTTATTTCCAGTTAAAGCGAAACCGTAGACTGAAAGAAAAATGAATGGATGTAAGTCAAATTTTGATTTCCTGCTATCGATATCAAATAAGTTTTTTTCGTTGTAAACTGAATTTTGAAGACTAAATAAGTCCTCTAAGTAAACGGTATCATGGCTGAGACTAAGAACTACAATTATATTTACTTAGAGCCAAACCCGAAGCAAAAACTAAAATAAAAGGGCTGAAAATAATACAGACATACAAGCAGATAAACAGACACACACACAAACATCTTACCTTTTATATATATATATTTTATCGATGTTTTGCACCATTGTAAGAACTGCAACCTTGAAACTTCTGAATGTCGTTTCTTATTTCTTTGTCTAAGAGTGTATCAAATTTGATTAAAATCGAACCACTCCTTCTATAACTCGATTTTTTCGATTATCGATTTTCGATATTTATCGGGGATACCTCGACACAAAACCTAGCGAAGAACACTCGCAGACGCTTATAGTACAACTGTGTCAATTTTTAAGAAAATCGGTTCAGCCGTTTCGGAGTCTATAGGTAACGGACACACACACAGACAAAATTTCATTTATGAATAAGTTTAGATTTGATTCTAATATGGTGTTAATAGTGATTATTAATATAAGAGTTTTAATTTTTTTGTCATAGATAATGAATCTTACTTGTTTATTACTATTGTAGCCGTAGAGTGCGTGTTTCTTTCAGCCGTCGGGGTCACCACTGAAGCCGGGGATGCCTGTTCTTTGTACGTCGGGAGTCACCACTGTAGATGGTTAATGTTTATTTGATTCGGCCTTGTGTCAGACTTAACCGAACTCCCTCCAGCTTACAAGTTTTATCCAGAATTATCATCATCAGAATTATCAGGTTTTCATCAGAAGGCTGGTTGCAGGTTGGAATGTGTGCTATAGTATGGGATAGTGTAATAATAAAAATATACATTTTTCATTTTAAAATAGAAATTTATTAAAAGGAAACATTAACAAGAACTCATAGGAATTAATGTCTAATTAGAAAGTTAAGGGTATCAAGAGTTGTAGAAAGTGTTCATAGTAGTAACTATTGAAAAAGTATATGCGTACGTATGTATGTGTTTGTTTGGTAGGAATGTCTTTGGATGGAGAAGAAGAAGTAAAAGAAATCAGCACACGAGAAAGAAAGAGAACAAGGTGCAACCTGACCTTATCTCCGGGTCGATTTGAAGTTGAAGTTACGTTTTAGTTGTTTCGTCTCGCGGCTTCCATCTGACTGAATGACGCTGACCAGGGCCTTTTATAGTATTCAGATTTTTCGCACTTGATCGCGAAGTCCCTTTGGTTTTGCAAGTCGATCCCATTGGTCAGCAAATCAGTTTAACACCTACTTGCGAAATCTGGTTTCGACTTTTTCTTTAAGCACATGGTCAATCCTTTTTCTATTTGGGTAAAACTAGGAATTCACACGCCATTGTGAATTTTTGTAAAAGTGAAGAAGAAAGTTGATTTAATTCTTAATTTCTTATCCCACTACACTATCTGGGGACTTCATATATCTGTAGATGGTATTTGTATAACTGTTACATTTATTTTGTAATTTTGCATGCATGTAATTATGACAAAAAATGATGTCATTACTGTTTCTAGCATGTTCGGTACGTTTGTTTTTCGACGATATAATCTGGAAAAGCATAATGGACTGGTGGTTGTTTTATGATACTTAGTTCTTTGTGGTGAATCATTTTAGAAGATGAAAATAAATTTTGAGTAAATTAATTAATTTGGGTAAACATGGATTTTCGTGTCAAAAGAATGGCCTTTCCCATGATACTGCTTTTAATTTTAACTACTCCTCGGAAATATTTCGAAAGCCTAAACGTATGATAGAAGTAAATTTGAACATTTTTGTTTTTGTTTTTGAAAATTTAAAATAAAAATATCAATCACTATTCATTAGATTGTTTATTGAAAAACAATAATTTAGTATTTACAACATTTTTAACATCAATACTATCAAGAATATTAACGCAATATTTAACAATTCAGTCAGTCAGTTAAGTGCCATACGTGATACATGCTTGTGTGATCATGTCTCGAAAGAGACATGACTGACTGAGCAGAAGATTACCCCGCAGTAGGTTGCCACTACTTTCTGCAGTAGACTGGTTGCCAGCCAAGGTTATAGAACCCAATCTGGAGGGAAGAGATGGATTAACAACTTTTCCAAGGGTATTTGCGAGTAAGTGAAAGCAAGGAATTCAATTAGAATTCGAACTCGGATCTCCGATTTCTCGATCCTAGCCGATATCCACTGCACCACAACGCACATCCATGCAGATAACATTTAACACTCTATAAAGAAAGAAAACAATTTTTTCATAAATTTATAAACATTTACTAAATTATTGAAACATTTTTTATTAATGTTTACTCAATACAAGGCCAAAGAGCCACTCGAGGTAGTGGGTTATTGGGAGAACTTGTAATAGCTTAACTAAGAGCATGTGTTAGGAGAAAATATTTGTCGCAGTCTTTAGAAGGAACCTGAAACCCAGTCCTAACCAACTATAAGTAAATCCTTATTATTTACCATTTTATAAAGTTTGAATCAGTTGGCAATTATCAGTTGGCAATTATCCGATTCTTTGCCAAATATTTCAATAAGCAATGTAATAAATAATAGAGTGTTTATTATTTTCATTTTCAATTCTCAAGAACAAAGAAAATGTATTAATTTGCTTTCATATATTTAGGTTTTAATCCATTTCTAATCATTGCTTTTTAAAAAAAATAAAATATTAACGGTGTTATGGGAAGAACTGTACTTTCACACTCCGGGTTTTTTTTTTTTTTGTTTGTTTGTTTGTTTGTTTTATTTTTTTTATTTTTTTTTTTTTTTTTTTTTTTTGTTTTTTTACAGTTATGCAGGCCCATTTTTGGCTTTTTTTTAAAGAACATTTCTCGATAGGAAGATTCACTTTTTAGTTAGGCAAGAATTAGTATCATAAAGTTTCTTGTTTTGTTTTTTATATATATATATATACTTATTTATAAATGGAACTTGGTCTCTGTGTGTGTATGTATGTATGTGTGTGTGTGTCCGTTACCTATAGACTCCGAAACGGCTGAACCGATTTTCTTGAAAATGTACACAGTTGTACGTTAAGCGTCTGCGAGTGTTCTTAGCTAGGTTTTGTGTCGAAAAAATATCGAAAATCGATAATCGAAAAAATCAGGTTATAGAAGGAGTGGTCCGATTTTAATCAAATTTGATACACTCATAGACAAAGACATAAGAAACGATATTCAGAAGTTTCAAGGTTGCAGTTCTTACAATAGTGCAGAAAATCGATAATATATATATATAAAAGGCAAGATGTTTGTGTGTGTGTCTGTTTATCTGTCTGTATGTCCTTTATACAAGTCCACAATTTTTATCCGATTCTCATCAAACTTCACACAAATATTTTTTAGGCTGAGTCTGAGCTCCAGGACCATGGATTAGTTTTAAAGCTTTCATTACACCCGAGCAACGCCGGACTATACTGCTAGTGTATATATATGTTTGTGTGTGAGTGAGTGTGTGTGTGTGTGTGTGTGTGTGTGAAAAGTGTATGTATATAATTATAAATATCAATATATATATATAAATGCAATTTGTTATATATATTATTTATATATTATATATGCGCGGTACTTATTTGAAGGCGCTCAATGTCAATGATAGAACTGACATATTCATATAGATAGGTGTGAGTTTGTGACCCTTGGTTTCAAGCTCTTGCGATCAGTTTTATATTGTTTTGAAGTAATAAACTGATCCCCCTAATTACTACTTAATAATATAATACATCTCTTCTCCTTCCAGATATGGGTTAAAATAAGAGGACAGATTGGGTTCTATAGCCTTGGCTGGCAACCAGTCTACCGCAGAAAGCAATAGCAATCTACTGCAGGATAATCTTCTGCCCAGTCAGTCATGTCTCTTTCGAGACATGATCGCCCAAAGCGTGTATATTGTATGGCACTTAACTGATTGAATATAATATTTGAAAACATGATTATGGCTTCTTCTGGGTATAAAATGGGAGATCAGTTTTAGATTGTTATGAAGTTATAAACTAATTCCTCCGATTACTAATTAATAATATACTTCATCTCTTCCCCCTCTAGCTATGAGTCAAATAACAGGACATATTGGGTTCTATAGCCTTAGCTTGCAATCAGTCTACCGCAGAAAGCAATGTCAATCTACTGCGGGATAATCTTCTGCCAAGTCAGTCATGTCTCTTTCGAGACATGATCGCCCAAAGCGTGTAACACGTATGGGACTTAACTGATTGACTCTATTCTTGTCTATCTCTTCTCTTCCGTTATCTGTAGCTGAAGGAATAGAATTCGCTACAAAATGCATTTAATCGAAGCTATAAAATTGGATTCAAAATATTTAGATATTGGTATTAACTGACCCATAGAGGTGTTGATATGCGGCTAAAAAAAATCAACCAAACAATCTTCTGTTACACTTTCTTTTACAATTTCTGTCATTTATTATATTTATTATTCTACTAGCAGTATAGCCCGGCATTGCTCGAGTACAATGAAAGTTTTAAAACTAATCCATGCTCCTGGAGCTCAGACTCTTTGGACGTTGGCACGAAAGACTAAAAAGCAAAAATTGTTTCCAGTTAATGCGAAACCGTAGACTGAAAGAAAAATGAATGGATATAAGTCAACTTTTGATTTCCTGGTATCGATATCAAATTTTCTGCACTATTGTATGAACTGCAACCTTGAAAATTCTGAATATCACTTCTTATGTCTTTGTCTATGAGTGTATCTAATTTGATTAAAATCGGACCACTCCTACTATAACCCGATTTTTTCGATTATCGATTTTGGATATTTATCGGGGTTACCTCGACACAAAACCTAGCTAAGAACACTCGCAGACGCTTATAGTACAACTGTGTAAATTTTCAAGAAAATCGGTTCAGCCTTTTCGGAGTCTATAGGTAACGGACACACACACACACACCCACACTGACAAAGTTCCTTTTATAAATAAGCTTATATATTTTCCCTTTCTTCTACTTTAGCTGTTGCTTTCTCTATTCACTCTTCTTCTTCTATGTGCTATGTCCTTTTAGGACGTAGGAGATCATGGTTTTCTACATCTCCCTATCCCTGGCGGCTCTTAGTATGCTTTTTCCTTTTACACCTCGCAACCTCCGTTCCGTCATCCAGGTGATCAGGCCCCTCAGTTATGTTATCCGCTGCTTTTTTCTGTCTCTTTTTCCTTCTATCTGGCCTGTCAGTATCAGGTTCTCCAAGCCTTCCTTCCTCATTGCATGTCCCAGGAACTTCAATTGTTTCTTCCTGATGCTCAGTATTAATTTTCTTTTCGTTTCCATCCTTTTAAACACCTCACCATTGCTCGCACGCTCGGTTCATGATATCCGCAGCATCCTTCTGTAGAACCAGATTTCCGCTGCTTCAAGTTTTTCCTTCATCTTCGATGATATTTTCCAGCATTCACTACCGTATTGAAGAACTGACATCATATAGAAATCTGGCACACTCTTCTTTGTTTCTAGTGAAAGTTTCTTTACTGAGCTTCTGGAACGCGTCCTTCGCCATGCCAATTCGCCTTTGGACTCACTTTTTTAATTTTCTTTTCTCTCTCTCTCTCTCTCTCTCTCTCTCTCTCTCTCTCTCTCTCAGTAGTTTTATCGTCTTTCCTTGTTTACTCGTCTATTTGTCTTTTGGATTCCTTTTCTCTTTACTCTTGTTTTCTCTATTTATTCTCTCCTTTTCTTCATCCGCGTTCTTTTTTATTTCCTCGTCTCTTGTCCAAAAACTGTTTTCTACATATACGCTTTAACTTTCATTTATTCTTTCCTTTTTATTTTCTTTACGTTTTTTTTAAATCATTTCACTCCTTCGTTTTCCTTGTCCCTCGCTTCTTCTTTTACTATTTTTTTCCATTTCCTCTACTCTTGCACCCCCTCTTGTTTCTTTATTTTATTCTTCTTTTCTTTCCATTCAATCCCACTTACCTTCTACTCCTCGCTTCCCTCTCCTCTTTCACTCTTACTCATTCTTCTACACCTAGAAATCGTCTTCTTCCGACGTATTTTTTTTATCTTTTCATAATTTGTCTTCTTTATAAATCATCCCTTATTTTCGATTTTTTCTTGCCTGTCTACGTCGCGCCCCCTACCGTTCACCGCTGAAGAAACTACTGATTTATCTTGATCTTTTGATACAAATTAAGATCGACGTGCACAAGTTAAATGCGCTTTATTGGTTTAAGTGTGCAGAAAGGAATCGATCTATCTCAGTATGTTAATATTTATCGGTCGATTGATCGATCTATCAGAGTTTTGTTTTTGTTTACTTTTACTATTAGTATTATTGAACTAATTTTTTTATCTATCGCTCCCACATTGTGTAATTATCTCTATCTTATTCTATAATTATCCTACCTATCTCAATACTTGTGCGTGTGTGTAATCTCTATTCATATCTACTTCAGTCTATGCATTTTCTGTTCGTTTCATTCTGTTCATACACACACACATATATATATTAGAGAGAGAGAGCATTATTTAAATTTATTTGCATCATTTTATTCATTATCTATCTATCTATCTATCTATCTATCTATATATATATATATATATATATATATATATATATATATATATCATTGTCTTGAATGAAAATGTGTTCTCAAGATCTTGTGACCAGATACTGTCAGTAAGTTAAAGTCCCTCGGTTAGCACGTGACAAACGAATATATTTCAGGTAGAATAGTTTCTCCTCCCTTCCTGTAACAGTTATTTTACTGATGACGTGTGAGCTTCTCCATCAATAAAATTTCTTCTTGCATGACACACCTTCGTACAACCTCCTCCGTCTACGAAAAACAGTCATCTGATCCCGGGATAAGGCATTTTGCATAAAAGAAAGAAAGAACGAATAGAATGGAAATAAATGGCTTGTACATAGATAGCTTGATCGGTAGTATATGGTTGTTTTTTTTTTAAATCACCGAAAAATTTCTTTGAAATTGATAAATTTTAATTTTGATTTTGCAGTTTCGTCTTAGGAGAAATATCCGGTTAAAAAAAATATTTGTCGTTTTATATTTAAACTTGACTTGAGCCTTTATAATATATACGTTAGTGAGCGAACCAGTTTGCTCGAGAGGTAGAAAGAGAGAAAATTTATCGAAAGGTAAAGAGGGCAGTGATAATAAGTGAATTTTATGTGTTCATTTTAAATTCTGCTTTTTGTAAGCTGCGTATTATTACAAAAAACATTTAAATTCATGTGCATTATTTTTCTTCACATTCAAAGAATTTACACCTGACCTGCATACGTTGGTGACGCCTTCTTCGTTATTCCTTTGCATACATTTCGCTGCTACACATGGAATCATTATACCACAGCAACCATACACATGGGTAAAAAAAAACGGTATTATATATAAAATCGAAAATATACATGTATGCTTTTTGTTTTTTTTTTTGGTTTTTTTTTTTTATTTGTTTTTTTTTATTTGTTTTTTTTTACTTGTTTATGAATTTATTTACGAAAACGATGCACAAAAATATCAGCGGACAACCCCGACTTACATACGGATTTTCTCTGACAGGTCATGGCTCATGAAGTCGGAACGTTGACCGTATAATGATAATCGGTATTTTTGCGATCGAGTTTAGTTCGTGTCATGAATGATTTTTAGATTCTTATTATTTTTTTTTAAATTAATCTATTTCATTTTATTTATTTATTTTAGCTTGCTTTGGTTTGGTTTCTTTTGTTTCACGACATATCAACTGCAATTATAATTCTCACAAGACGAGTTTTAAAGAGAATATGTATTCTTTGTAAGAAATCGTTTGTAGATCAGGCTTCATTGACGTATTTCTATAAAGAGGGTCTTTGTCGAGAGTCAAATGTACTGCAAGCAATTTTTCTCTTTTTTTTTTTTTTTTTTTTTTCAAAAAATGCATTATGACTTGTATTTTTCTTATAAAAATCTATTTTTATACTTTCATATCGTTTTGACCTCAGTTTAAGGGGTTAACTATTTGCCAATATCTGGGATCTTAACAATTGCTACCACCCAGGGTTAGAATGTATCTGGAAGTAACAACAATTAAGAAGTCGTGCTATGCTCAAAACCTCCTGATCAGAGGCCTTGCTGCCGGATGTAGTTTATCGTAATACCCAGAACGTTGAGTAGTCTGGCTTCTAAAATATAGACTCTACTAATTTGAAATGATGCCTCTCATTAACGCGTAAAATAAAACTGTTTAAGTCATGTTATCTTCTTTTATCAACTTAGATTACTCAAAGACATACAGGTGTATGATATGCTATACTAATCAAACCGTCATCCGGTTTGTCTATATTTCTTAGATGAGGTAGTATCTACACTATTTACATTATTCGGACTACTGTCCTCATCTTGGTTGCCATTTGTACGGCCGTTGTACGCTGGGTATATCATTCTTATTCTTTGTGTGCAGCCTCTTTAAGTTACTTGTGGACTCTCTAAGTTGCTTGTGATGAACTGGACTCTCTAAGTTACTTGTTCATCACAAGTAACTTAGAGAGTCCGGTTAGAGGGAGATAACTCATGACTACCAAAAAGTGGCTTCGCACAAGGAATAAGAATGATATACCCCAGTGATCGTAATAAAGAGTTCCCGTTCAAAATTCCTAGCACCTGAAGAAAGCAGGAGCGTACAACGGTCGAAACGTCGCAAAAATGGCAACCAAGATGAGTACAATAGTCCGAATAATGTAGTTTTAATCCGGTTGTTAGCCACATTTTAGAAATCATCCAATAATAACCGAACACAGTAAGAAATGCTTTCTGACAAATGCGCTGCGACAGTTGCCTATAGAAAAATTGATTAATTTATAAACACTGACATATTAACAATGATAAGGTTCCTGAGACGCTCCGATATTCTAAATACCAAGTCAGAATCAAACTTACTATCAAAATCTTGCCAAGCCAGCAGGTTTGTATGTACACAATGAGAATATCTTGCAATATAAAATGGAGCGTCTATCTAAACTTATTTATAAATGGAACTGTGTGTGTGTGTGTCTGTGTGTGTGTGCCCGTTACCTATAGACTCCGAAACGGCTGAACCAATTTTCTTGAAAATTTACGCAGTTGTACTATAAAGTGTCTGCGAGTGTTCGTAGCTAGGCTTTGTGTCGAGGTACCCCCGATAAATATCGAAAATCGATAATCGAAAAAATCGGGTTATATATATATATAAGGCAAGATGTTTTTGCGTGTGTCTGTTTATCTGCCTGTATGTCTGTATTTTTTTCAGCCCTTTTATTTTAGTTTTTGCTTCGGGTTTGGCTCTAAGTAGGTATAATTGTAGTTCTTAGTTTCACCAATGATACCATTTACTCAGAGGACTTATTTAGACCTCAAAATTCAGTTTACGATGAAAAAAACCTATTTGATATCGATACCAGGAAATCAAAATTTGACTTAAATCCATTCATTTTTCTTTCAGTCTACGGTTTCACTTTAACTGGAAACAACTAATGCTTTTTAGTATTTCGTGCCAACGTCCAAAGAGTCTGAGCTCCAGGACCATGGATTAGTTTTAAAGCTTTCATTACACCCGAGCAAAGCCGGGCTATACTGCTAGTTACAAATAAGAAGCATACACTATAATAATGTTTGAAGGAAAGAAAATGTCAGATTAAATATAAAACCAATTATTCTATATATATATATATATATATATATATATATATATATATATATATATTAATCGATTTCACCTAAAGCAAGGCTGTAAAGTCACAAAGACATAAGGTTGTTCGTTGGTTGGTTGGTTGATTTATTTAACCAGCATATCAACCTTCATTAGGTCATTTCATGCTGAAAATCGCTTTTGATTTGTTTTATTTAGTTTATTTGTTTTATTGTTTTTGTTTGTATCAAGATTCATTGGGATTTGTTTTAAGGGCAGGATCCCCAAGTCCT